>JAMLFY010000001.1:29223438-29332295 GCA_030441495.1 Dalbergia oliveri | reverse complement strand
CTCTCAACAATGATGGAAACTTAATCCCCCAGCAGACTTGGGGCTGCAGATTTTATCCCAGCTAATCAGGTGCACCTTCTTTCTATCACTAGATCCATTCCAGATAAAATCTCGACAAATTTTATCAATTCTAGCACAGACATTCACAGGAAGTTTAGTTGTTTGCATCACATACAACGGTATCATAGCCAACGCTGATTGCGCCAAAGTAACTCTCCTTGCCAGAGATAAGGTATTGGCCTTCCAACCATTGAGTTTTTTTTTTTTTTTTTCCATTCTATGAATAATATATTGAAAATCAGCACCAGAGGCATGATCATGAAGGAAAGGAACCCCAAGATACTTCCCCAGATTCCCGGTTTGTTGCATTCCCAGGATCCTAGCAATCTCTTCAGATCTCGTGAAGTGGACATTCTTACAAAAACAAAAAAACACGAGATTTGTCCACATTCACTTTTTGACCAGAGCATCTGCAAAATAAATCCAAGATATTCTTTATCGCCTGAGCCTGCTCACAAGAAGCTTTAGCAAAAAGACCTAGATCATCAGCAAAACATAAATAGGTCAATTTTGGACCACCTCTAGAAAGGGTAATAGGTTCCCAAATTTTATCCCCTACTACACGAGATTAAATGGGAGAGGCATTCAATACAAAGCACAAAAAGGTAGGGAGAGATAGGATCACCCTGACGGATGCCCCAAGAAGGTGTAAAAGCATTAGAAGTACTCCCGTTCCACAGGAGTCTCATCTCTGTAGATGTAAGACAAAAACGAATAATATCACATAAAACGGCAGGCAGGCCAGCATCACAAAAAGTTTCTATCACAAAATCCCAGTTCAGGCGGTCATAAGCTTTCTCTAGGTCAATTTTTAAAGCCATGAAATCTCCCTTACCTTTTTTATTTCGCATCGAATGAATTACTTCTTAAACCACAAGAATGTTATTTGAAATTTGTCTGCCAGGAATAAAACTTCATTGGCTTGGGCCTATGAGCTTAGACATAACAGTGCACAGCCTAGTAGCAACAATCTTGGTGATAAGTTTTTACATAAAATTACAAAGACAATCCTTACAATTTAAAAATTTGTAATTAAATTCTTGTATTATAAAAAAGATTTCAGTCAGGTCTTTGTCCCTATAAAATATTACAAAAATATTAAATTAAATAGAATATTCTTATAATATTCTTTTACTATAATTTTACATTAAAAAGAAAAAACCACCTCATCTTCTCCCTTCCCTTCTCTTCACCATTATACCTGTAAGAAAAAGAAAGAAATCCAAAAGCCCAATATCACAACCACCCATAGCCACTGTCAAACAGCTCCTTCTCTGCTAGAGCAGCCGCTACCTAGGCCCCCACGAACCGCGTGGCCCCTGCATCCACCGTAGCAACCCCAACTTCAACCACGAAGCTCCACTCAAAAACCCAATGGTGCCGTGAAGCCCGTCGCCTACACCTCTGTGCCTCCGTGCCTCTACATCAGCATTGCCGAAGATCTCCGTACCTTAAATCCGTGCCTCCGTGCTTTCGCATCAGCACCTTCATTGCGCCTCCACGCCAAGCTTCCATCAATTGCGCGCTTGTGCTTCAATCCGTTGAAGCCGCCATCACATCAGCCTTCTTCCTCCAGCACTGGTCGCGTCCTCCTCTTCAATGTGTGTGTTTGTCTTTTTTTTTTTTAGACAACGAAAAAGCAAAAAAATAATAATGAGAAACTAAAATTATTTGGGATGGTGGTGATGATGGATGATGAATAAGGTAGTGGTAATGATGGATGATGATGATGAAGATTGTAGAACAACCACGGTGGTGATAGGGGAAGGGGGAGTGTAGGGTGGAGTTTTTTTTTTATTGTTTTTAATATAAAATTATAGTGATAGAATATCTTAAGAATATTTTATTTAATTTAACTCTTTTTGTAAAATTTTATAGGGATAGAAACTTGATTAAAAAAATTTATATAAATAGAGATTCAATTATAAATTTTTAAATTATAATAATATAATTGAAAATTGAGTGAAATTATAGAGACTTATAGATTAATTAAATTTTTTTTTAAAAGGGTTATTTGTCAATTTGTAAAATTTATTAACAGCAGATAAAATAATCACTCTGCTTATCATTAACAGACAAGATTAGTGTATTTAGTGTGATTGGGCATCAAGCCCTGTTTTGCGAAAAACCAAAAAACAAGATAGTGTGTTCAATGTGAATAAAGCAGCCAACATATGTCATCACCGGGTCATTCCACATGGGCAACAACACCATATCCATTGACCTTACACAACACCATAGCATTCCCCATATGATTCATGTGAAACCTACTTGCATGAATGTGCCGGTCAATGACTTCCATACTTGTGATATGCCTACGCCAAGTTGGTAACACTAGCAAATCAGGAGGTGACAGGTGGTGCGTGGCATGTTTCATTTTATCAAGCAACTATAATATATGGATATGTGTGAAGTGTCAGCTTCCTTTATTTTTTTCTTCTAGATTTTTTTTTTAATTTGAGTTATTTTTTACTATTTAATATTCTATAAGAATTTGATTTTTGAATTCCTTTATATGAACAGTATAGTTGTCTTTTGTTTTTGTAAATTGTTTTAAAAAAATTGGTTTTCCAAATTCCTTTATGTGTACAGTATTATTTTTATTTTTCCTTTTAACTTTTTTTGTTTTATAATTTTTTTAGTGAACAGTATCACTCCTTTTTTATTTATTTATTTTTTAAGAATTCGGTTTAACCAAATTATATGTAATGAACAGTGCTTTTTTATTTTTCCTTTCGTATTACTTTTTTATTTTGTTGAAATTTAAATTATTTTAATTTTTATTTCAGTTTTCTTTTTTTGTTGAATCCTGTTTGTCCGAATTGTTTGTAGTGATCCTTTTTTAATTGTATTTTATTTTTAAATTTTTATTTCAATTATTTTTAATATTTAAATCTTTCACTAATAAATTTTATTTTTGTCTGGGTTCCACTTTTTCTTTTCACAAATAATTTTTTTCTTTTTTATATCATTTTTTCAGTTATTTTAAAAGAAAACACCAAACAAAAAGCCTAAATTATTCTCTATCACTTTTTAGACATATCATACTGTTCATATAAAGGAATTCAAAAAACTGAATTCTTATAGAATATTAAATAGTAAAAAAAACTCAAATTAAAAAAATCTAAACAGAAAAAAAATAAAGGAAGCTGACATTGACACGTGCTATCTATTATAGTTTGGCAAAATGAAACATGGCTCATCGCACCACCTGTCGCCTTCTGATTTGTTGGTGTTACCAACTGCAGCGTCATATCAAGGCATGGAAGCTATTGACTGGTACATTCATGGCAGTAGGCACCAATTTAAAATGCATTTCAATTTTCAAAGATTTTGTGGGAGCCTTAAAAGTGAAATAAAAACGCTGCGTTTGTTTTACTCTTTGGTCTCTGCCTTCTGTTTCAGACGCAGCTGGAAGCCGTAAAAACTTAATGAACACAAAAATCGGTCACGTGAAGATTAATTATTCGTGGTTTGAATTTATGGCAATGACAAATTTTTGAGCTGGAAGAACCGTGGTAGCCCACAACGCAACAGAGCTATGAACCTCGTGCGCATATAGGCCCAATTTGAAGAAAAGTTGAACCAGTCCATGTGCAAAGGCAAAGCTTAACTAATATGGGCCACATAAACGCAAAGCATTCACCATAGACAAAACCAATATTTTAATCTTTTAGGCTGGATTTTGGGGCCCCGCAAATTATTTCCCAAAGGCGATATCCAAGATTTTATTTTTTAAGGCCACCTGCCCCACCCATATCTCTATGCACAAACTACCCATTGTGTCCTGATTCAGCACTGGCATTGATAGATGAAATTTGTCATTTTGTTGGCTCAAGACCAAAAAACAAAGAAAGGAAAAGAAATTTGTCATTTTAGGACTGTGGGCCTGTTGCTAGGGTTGTGCCAATGGAGTTTATACATGTCTTTATTTCTTTTTTCCATAAAGATATTAATTTCTATTTACTATCAATATTAAATTTTTTTATAAGATCTAATTATATTTTATCATATTGTTATGATAATTGACTCTTTCACAATTACTTTAAAAATTATACAAATCAATAATTTTTATTAGATGATAATATAAAATATTTTACACTATTTATACACTAAAAATTAAACTCTTTTATTAATTGATAGAAACAAGCTCAAAAAGAAGCAAGAATTACAATAGATCACAAACAATAAACACATTAAAGCTATTAACTTGCTTTAGCCATTTACACAAACAATTTTAATGGCATTTAACTAGTTTTGGCCTTATCAACTTCTATCAATGATTATGATACTCTCAAAGAAGCAACTAAGCATCCAATTTGGCAAAAACTTCTCTTTTAGCAAGAACTAGATTACTAGGTGGTGGATAATTTGATCCTCTCTTCTCTTGGATCTTTATATGGTCCACATTCAAATTACCAAAGTAACCTTAGTTTATTTTTTAATTCCTGCTTTCTTTCTTTCTTTTTTTTTCCTTTCATCTCTCTTTTCCTTAGTCTCCGTGCGGCCCAACCACCATGTTGTTGCTAAAAATAGTGCAGCACAATTCAAAATCCTTGTCTTCATCTTCATTTTCATCCCCACCATCCAATTCATAAATCTGGTGCCATTACTACCACCCTCAATCGGCGCCATCACTGCCCCGTCGACGCCATCCCTCTCGTGCTCCTACCCTACTCTCTCCACCATTGCGTGCAACTCCTTACAAAAGAGGAAAAACAGGTGTTTAGCTCTTATTGCTATTGTGATAGCGCAATGACGATGATGACCAGTTTGGTTGATGGGTTCATCACAAGATCTCTCTTTTCTTTGCCTTTAGATTAAGATCAATTTATTCCATTTTTTGCAACAAATTATTGGTGAGGGTCAAGGACCATTTCAAAAGAACTCTAATTGATAAATCTTGATTTACATTCATGATAAAATTTTACACTGCTCATAGTTCTTGAATTCGATTTATAGATGAACCTATGGAAGGAAAATCTGGTAGATGAATAATATTCAAAATTAAAATTGTGGGAATTGAATTTGCACATTTGAATCATTGAGTTTCTAGTTGTGTATGAGTGAGTGGGTGGAGTTTCCTTAATATGTTGTACACTTTACATACAGGGGAAGCAAAACTTGGTGAAAGTTGAAACTGTTTTTGGGTTTTCGATCATAAAAAGATTAAAGGAGATGGTGTTGGATTTTTGGGTTTGGGAGGATGTATGGTAGAGGTAGGATAGACATGGTGAGTGAGCATGTTCATAGTGGTAGAGATGATGGTGGCCGGTGATGGGATAAAGGAGTTGATTGATGTTAAAGACTAATCTTGTCTTTTAAAAATTAATGTTCTTAAATTAAAAACGATTATCTTATTATTTTATTTGGGATAAATGCATTTTGCCTCATAAACTTTAGGTCATGCGCAATTTACACCCTGACTTTTCAAAATATGTATCACGATGCTCTAAACTTTTCAAACTGTGCAAAACACCCCTCAATATAATTTTGGCAACTAATGAAGGTAAGTTTATATGCACTTAACCCCCTGATATTTCTAATTTGTACAACCTGACATATTGTCTATGAATACTATGTACAATTAACCCCCCTAATTTTTTTATTGTGTACAACTTGACACACTGCTATGACTTAAAGTTTTGTATTGTTTAAAAAGTAAGGTTTTTTAACATAGTTTGGAAAGTTCAAGGTGTCATAATACATATTATGAAAAGTTATAGTGTAAATTGTACATGACCTAAAATTCAAAGGGGGTAAAATACATTTAACCCATTTTATTTTATAGAATTATTGTATTATTAAATCTAATCCATTCAAATATAATCTAACAATCATGAATAAAGGGCTGTGTAATGGTCCAAAACTAAGGTAAGACCAAATTATCAGCCACCAAATTACTAAGTTATGTAATGTTAATCTAAAAGTGGACAATGTAATGAGTATACCAATTATTAGTATTAAACTTAAAAGAATTCAAGGAGGCATCAATGTAAACCATTTTGGAAACAAGACAAAATGATTTAACATAAGATTTGCATTTGAAAAAAATGATCAAATAGTCTCATCATAAGCCCAATATCAATATTCATGAAACTACAATGAGTGATTAGAATAATGGTTCCAAAAGTTATAGTATCTATAGAGATACATGCAAACAATTTTACCAATAATAGAGAGAATTTAGCAAATGATTTGTATGCAAAATCCAAATAGTTAATAGTCTTGTTTTCATTCTCCTAAACCAATTGGAATGAGTAATCACCAAGTTATGCATTTTTAATCATTATCCATCACCAACGTGCCATCACAATTATTTGCAAAGCACAGAAAAAAAGAATAAAAATTTGGATGACGGGAATAAGATCGACGAAAAAAGCTAAAAGATGACAGGAATATAACTTGATTTGATATGCTATTATTCAATATGCTTCGCTAAAAGCCATTATTCAACTGAAAAGTATAAGCTTAAGTGAATCAAGAGAGCAATTAAATCCCAAAGTGGGATTGTGAACTAGTTCAAACTAAATTCATAATTGTTCCATGCAAACTAAAAGAAAATAATCTATATATATATATAACAAATTCACTGCATGTTGCATTTATTGCAATGAATAATTAAGTGAAATATTTGTATATTTATATAATTACACAATTTCAATATTATGCATTGTATATAAAAATTGAATGGTCATATAAACAATTATTTAATTATCATTATATGTTATAATTAATGGATTGTTATTTACCACAAAATTTATGCAAAGCAATGGCTTAACCTAAAGTAATGGATTGTTATCTAACCATGATTCTCTCCCTGTCAAAGTGAATTTCTGGGTAAGAACATTGGCCCCTACTATGGAGCCAGTAAACAAGCCTACCATGCTATGGTCGGCAAAATAAACCAAACTGCAAATAATTACCATAATAAAGAACAAATCCTTATCAGGAATGTCTCTTCATTTCTAGATAAATTAATTCTAAGGTGGTATCTAACCATGATTCTCTCACTGTCAAAATGAATTTCTAGGTCATATCCTTATATTATTTTATTCTTTTTATATTTGCAAGGAGAATTGCATGCAATCATACTCCACACATTAATTTGAGACAATTACATGTGAAATCCAAATTTGAGCTTAATCATGAATGAATAAAACAAATTTTCATGAATTTAATCATGTTTTCACATTATTCAAGTTTCAATTTTTCTAGTTTATATAAGCACCCTATCCCACCATCGTTGTTTTTTTAACACAATCACACCATTTCTAAATCCATAAAATTCTTCAACCATGGTTAATTATAAAAAAAAAGGTTGTGACATATGCTATGATATTTATCCCGATGACAAAAAAATCTGACAACAATTACATTAATGGAGTTTGTAATGTCCATTACCTTTTGCAACATATACTGATCCATTATTCCAATAAAGTGGTGTTAGGATGCATGATCAAGCGACGAGGCAGGAGCCAGTTGGCATTGAATCGGTGTCTACTAATATATATTCATAAAAGATTCAGGTCTTGAGGGGATGTGTTGGAAGAAATTCAAAATTTTGAGGAGAACTTTGTTGAGCTGTGTTTGTGAGATTCTATAAGCCAATTGTCTTCTATGAGACAGCTTTATCACATCTAGATTTTCTAGGTATTTTTTAGGGTTGTAGTTATTGGATCTGGTAGCTATGGTGGTTATGGTATTGGGCATTATTGAAACTGGTTTTGCTTTTGAACTTGATGGTAAAGTAGCGGCTTGTTGATATGAAAGAGGTATGAACCTATTTTGATTGTTTAAAGGAGTAGAAGGTCTTATTAAACAAAGAGGAGAGTATTAAACCATAAGATCATTCTCTAAAGATCTGTATTTAACTAGCTGCTTCGTGATCCACTTATTGATCTAGAATTTGTTGGAGTCATCCTATAATGAACTTTTGTCATCTTTCTATCCTTACTCATGGTGTTTACTGAACGCCTGGTGACAAGGAGTGATCAGGATGCAAGAAGGCACGAATAAGGAGCAGCTCCTGACAAGACCTCTAAGCGGAGGGATACATAAATGAACTGATAACACATCAGAATGAAAGGGATCCTGAGGCAGTATAGGTATGGGACTATACAGTTAAGAATGACTTATTTGAATTGATTCATATTACCTATGCCAATGAAGATGCATCTTCTTTGGTAGCCTTTCACTAAAGAACTTCATGGTTAAGCATGCTTGACTTGGAGACATTTTGGGATGGGTGACCTCTTGGGAAGTTTTCCAAGAAGTATGCGAGTGAGGACAAAACACGATGAAAAGACCGGTGTTAGTTTGTGAGGATAAGTCGTCAATCCATAAAGTAGCAGGAGATGTTACAAATGGTATTAGAGCTTGCACCTTTCCAAGTATGGTGTGGTTTGGGGACGAGCCAAGCAGAAGCTGGTGGGCATGTAACACCCGGTGACGAGCGCAAGAGTGATTGCCGGTGCAAGGAGGCACGGGCAGAAGCAGCTCCTGGCAAGACCTCTAAGTAGAGGGATACATGAATGAACCGAGTACACACCAGAATGAGAGGGATCCTGAGGCTATAGATATGGGACTATATAGTTGAGGATGACTTATATGAATTGATTCGTACTACCTATGCCAACAAAAATGCATCTTTTCGGTATCCATCACTAAAGCACTCCATGGTTAAGTGTGCTTGACTTGGAGAAATTTTGGAATAGGCGACCTTTTGGAAAGTTTTCTAGGAAGTGTGTGAATGAAAACAAAGGGCTGAAAGTATCCGTGTTGGTTTTATGGGGACAAGTTGTCAATCCATAAAGTACAGGAGATGTTACATTTACCATGTAGAAACTCTCTTGTGAGAAAATTTGGAAGAGTATTGTGCTTTCCATCAATGTGTTGTATTTCAAAATCAAAACAAGAAAGTAAAGATTACCATATTGCAAATATATGTTTAGAAACTAGATTTTTAACATCTTTTTCTAAAAGGGTTTTGCCTGCTTTATAATCAGCTCGCAATAAAAATCGTTTTGAAAACAAATCATCTTGAAATATCATAATACACAAAACTATGGAATGTACTTCTTTTTTAATATTATTATATTTTTCTTGAGGTCCTGTCCATATTCCTAAATGGTTTCTAATGATTTGTTCCTTATCGGATCCTTTCTTTACTTGTTTTAACATTTCCAGATACTAAATTGGATACATCAGTCTCTACTATCATAGAGGCGTCTGAATTGGGGATTTCTAGACATGGAAGTTTTTTAACCATCCCTTTTAATTGTTTAACACTATTAGTCATTTTGTTATTCTAATTGGTACATTTTTTTTTCTTAATCTTTGGTATAAAGGTTTACATATTATTCTAAGATTTGGAATAAAATCTGAAACACAATTTATGCATCCTAAAAATCTTTGTGGTTGATCTTTATCTTTTATCTCATTCTGGAAATTTATTAGCAAATTTTATTGACCTACTAATTAGAGTTATTGTTCCTTGATATATTTCAAAGCCTAAAAACCTAACTTTGGGTTGAAATAGACTCATTTCATAGCTGAAACTACTAGCCCATTTTCTCTTATGATTTTATAGAATTTTTCTAGATGTTTGAAGTGTTGATTTATTGATTTTGATTAAAAAAACAAGTGCATCATCTAGATATACTAACATAAATTTAAAATATTGATTAAAGATTTCCTTCATTATATTTTGAAACTTACTAGGAGTATTTTTTTAGTACTTGTGGCATTACATTCCATTCATAATGCCCAAAAGGTAATCCAAAAGCTATTTTATACCTATTTGATTCTTGCATCTATATTTCATAATATCCAAACTTCATGTCAAATTTTGAAAATATTGCAACCTTGTTTATTCTTCCTATTAGGTCCTTTTTATTTAGTAAAGGATACCTAATCTATTTTAAAACTTTATTTAATAATTTATAATGAAGAACTAATCTTGGAGTGACTTTTTCTTATTCTGAAGCATTCATAGTGTAAAAGCTAGCACAACTCCAAAAAAGCTTGTTTGGTCCTATTAATCCTTTATATAAATATTCTTCAATTTCATTTATGTGATAATTTAGATATTCTTGATTCATTCATATAGGTCTTGCTTTAGTTGGAATATCTTTTTTATTAAATCCATCTTTATATGGTAAGGAAATTATGTGTTTTTTTCTATCCCAAAAGGCGTTAGGAAGATCTGTGCATATTTCTTTTTCAAATCTTTGTTAAATTTTTATTACTTTGTTTTCAATATTTTCATTA
The DNA here is from genome assembly GCA_030441495.1 of Dalbergia oliveri. NCBI lineage: Eukaryota > Viridiplantae > Streptophyta > Magnoliopsida > Fabales > Fabaceae > Dalbergia > Dalbergia oliveri. Next base: position 29,321,963 of record JAMLFY010000001.1, on the reverse strand, counting down.
TTGATTTGCTCTTCAATTCTTTTATATTTTATTTCTTCATTAAGCATATTAATTTGTCTTTGCTGTCGTGATATTATATTTATCAAGGAAGTTAATTTTTCTTGTACTAAATTTAAGTTTTTTATTTTTGGTGGATTTAATAATTCAAACCTTACTTCTCTCCCCCGAGTTTTTGTTATGATGCCATCCTGAGTTGTATAAAAAGGATATGACAATATTATGAATGGAGTTCCTAGAATTAATGATTCTTGCATATTTTTTATTAATATAAAAGAAGTTGTGTAACGCATTTATCTTTAAGTTAGACAATTTATATTTTATATTTAATCTCCTGTTCAACTCCTATTAATGCCTTGTATGTTTTCTCATAATACATAGTTGGTACTAAACCTTCTTGTATATAATTAGAATAAACTCATGAGTCTACCAAGGCTATTATTTCATATTCTTGATTGTGAACTATTAAATTGACCTTGTAGAACCATTTTTGAGTTAGCATTCCTGTTATCATATTAATATAGTTTTCTGAAGGTTCTTTTTCAATATTTTCTATTAGTTCTATATTTCTAGAACTAGAAGTTGTTCCTTCTAGATTCTTATTATTTTGAGAGTTTAGTATTAATTCTCCTTTTAATTCCAAATATTTTATTTCTAAGTCAAAATCTTTTTGTTTTAACTAATTTATTTCTTGTTTTAGTATTTTTATTTCATTCTATAAATCTTTAGTAGTTATTTGGTTAGAAGACTTTTTAATGCGCTTTATTATTTCTTTTAATTATACTCTTGGAACCTTTTCTTTGATTTTTTTTTCTTCTTCATCTAGTAAATTTTTTAGTTATTGAAGAAATTCAATTTTAATTCTGAATCCTCCATTTTATCTATAATATTTATCAAAGTGTTTGTTTGATGTTTTGATAATACATTTATAGATTTTGTACAACTTGTATAGGTACAAATTTTTTGTCCTAAACAAACTTCATATTCAAATTCTTGAATAGATTCACTTTTAGAAGAATAATTTACATATATTTTAGAATTATTATCAAATTCTTCATCTTCTTCTTCATATTGATCATTTATTAATACATTAATAAGTCTTTCTTTTAATTTGTTTGGATTATTTAGATTATTGATCTTTTCTTTAACTTTGTTTTTTTTTTTTTGCATAATGCCCTATTCTTCCACATTTGTAACATTTTACTTGAAATTGTTTTTTTAGTTTTACTAGATTTTTTCTTAGTAGTAATTGGTTTTGGTGAGTTATATATGTTGGGTTTATTTTTATATTTTTTAAAAGGTTTTTAAATAACATTCTTGCTTTTATGATTTATTCTTCCTGAGAACTTTTATTCTAGTAATTCCAAATTCATCAAAATGATCCTAATTCTTGACAATTGATTTATTTGTACTTCATGTCTTAATCTTTTTTTAAATTTAAATTCATTACAGACTTGTATTCCTGTTTTACTATGTTACAATGTATTTGACCAAAATTTAATTGATCATATGGTATGTCATAGAAATTTTAATTTCTAAATAACAAATATTCTAAAATTTCTACTCTTTATCACTGGGTCTAATTCTTAATATAACATGTGATAAACAAATGTTATAATTGAGATTAGGTGTCAGAATTCCTGGACAAGATAGATTGATGAGTCCATGGCTATTTGATTCCTTTGACCAGGAACAAAAACAAGCAGAAGAGAAACTTCTCTTATTACCATTGCAATTCCAAAATGCGTGTTCTATCTCAATAAAGCAACAACCACATTGAAGTGGTTAGAGGGGCTTCTTTGGTTAGTAACAAAATGGACTAAACCTACCCATTATGACTAAGCTCGTTACAATAATCAAAACATATCCACTATTAATATAGTTAAGCCCAATAACAAAAGTTAATCATAAAATGGGCTATATAATATGGTCTAATATTTTTGGCATTCAATTAATCTGGAATTAAATAAAAGAAAAACCTTTCACAAAATATGATTTATGCCAGTCCACACATATAAAATATCTAACATTCTCCTATTTTGGCATCATAAATCAAACCATCATGTTATTCCAGATTAATCAACAATATGTAGCCACAACAAGATGCCAAAATGAGCCAACATTAACCATCAAAAAGTCCAGGAATAGAATTATAAGCATTTCAACAACAGAAAATTATACTGAAGGAGTAATTATATCATGCATTGTAAAATACCTATATCCCATGATCCAACAACAAAAGTGGAATATGAATAAATGGGAAAGCACGATAAAATGGCATGCCAAAGTGTGAATATGGTACAATTTCCCAACAAAATGGCCAAATCATCTGCCCAAGATGCCATATAAGATTCAATAAATCTCATCACAACAACAAGATTGAGACCGGATCCAAAATATCTCCATAATATGCCATCACAATATACACATATGCAACAATAATTAAAATAATTAAACTTCACAGAAAAATATATGGCAATAACAATAGCAATAATTACCATTACTTGAACAATGTCTCCAAATGTTATTCAATGTCTGAAATATCACAAATAAGAGGTCATAACAAAACATAAAAAATAAAATAAAATCCCACTAATCTAAAACATCAAAAGGCCCCACTACACTCATAGGGTTACATGATCAATAAAAGTTTTAACGCTATGTCTTTTGTTAAGGGTCAGTAATCATAAACTCAGTATGGATTTGCTCGACATGAGTTTTAAACTCTTGGATCTTCTCTCATAAACATAAACTTTGTCTGAAATGCTTTGTCTACTTTGGGATGTTATTATTATGAGAGAAGCCTACCACAATATAGTTATCACAATATATAGTCAGAGGCCTAGCAATGCTCTCTACAAAACCAAACTCAATGATAAAGTTTTTCAACCATATTGCTTGACTTATAGCCTCATAACAAGCTATATACTCTGCTTCCATGGTTGATGTAGTTATAAGAGCCTATTTGACACTCTTTCAAGAGATAGCTCCTCCTGCTAACATGAATACATAATTTGATGTGGACTTATGATAATCTAGACAACCACTATAATTAGAATCAAAATAACCTGTCACCCTAAGATGATCTAACCTCCTGTATATAATCATATAATCCTTGGTACCTTTTAGATATCTCAAAACATGTTTTATAGCCTCCAATGTGCCATACCAGGTTTACTCAATTATCTCCCAAGTACACTAATAACAAAAGCAATATTAGGATGTGTACAAACTTGAGTATATATAAGGCTGTCAATAGTAGAAGAATAAGGAATTTTCTTCATATCTATTATTTTACTTTCAGTCTAAGGACACTAGGCATTAGAAAGCTTCTCACCCTTTTGAATAGGTGCAACAGGTCTTACAAGGCATATTAATTCGATTCAAAATTTGTCAATATATCCTTATTGAGACAAACCAAAGATACCATGAGATCTATCACGATGAATCTCAATACCGAAAATAAAAGATGCATCACCAACACTACAAAAAAGTATGTTAATTGTGGTAGTTGAATTAGGGCAGTTCTTTAAAACCGCTACAATTGTAATGAATTACGGTGGTTTTGTTAACCGCCACAATTTTAGTTAAAAAAAATGGCAATTGAGATATATAATGGTGGGTTTAACCACCCTAATGTTCCTTACCCTCAACGATGTTATTCCTACTCCCCTTAATAATGCATTGTAGTTATTATCATTTGATGGTGTCTTATTTGTATCTTTGTTTTGGTGCAGCCATGGAAGGGTTATTCTCTTTCTGCCACCTTGATGGTGATGTCCCCTCCCTCTGTTGCCGACTCATTGCCTCCACTTTCCGGTTCATGCCTCCACCATTCAATTCCAACTTCAACCACAACCACCACTTCTGAAATCAAAACCAAAAATTAAAATCAAAATCATCCCTTTGCAATTCCAATCTCGAATCCAGTGGTGCCGAATCCGAGAGTGATCCAGGACGCATGCATTGCGAGATCAACCACCATTTTGGCCCACCTCCACACCTCCTCCGCTGACCCAACATCGAAATCCTCGCCTTCCAATGCATCTCGGAGGCACCTCCTAACCACTCCCTCTTTTCCACACCCTTAACCACTGCACCTACACTTTCCTCATCGACTTTCCCTTCCTCTTCTTCGCCATCTTCGATAACCACCACCTTCTCAAGCCCCTCCAGCTCTGCTTCCTCCACCACCTTTGCTCTCCTCTCGCCTTCCTCCATCCTTATTCGAGCATCATGACCTCGTCCCCCTATTTCTAGTCCCAATTCGTCTCCATTTTCAAGGACGCCCTCGATTTCAATTCGAGATTTAATGACGCCGTTTCAAGGAACCCTAGCATCGATTTGAAAAGGAAGAGGTCGATGTCGACAGTGCGCGCTTGTGAAGCCCCGCGTGAAAGGCTTACTTGAAGAAGAAGAAGAAGAAGAAGAAGAAGAGAGGCCAATGGAGGAGTCGACGGCGTGTTTTGGAAGCTCGCCTTTATCTTTGTTTCCCCCTTCTGTGAGTTCTCTATTTTTGTTTTTTCTTTTTATTTTCTTTCTTCTATTATTAGCCAAATTTTCAACTTTTCCTTTTTGTTCTCACAAGTTTTAGCTTCTATTGGTGTTAGTCTTAGGTTTTTACCCATATCAAATGCCAGTTTGTTTACTAAATCAATGATTTGTTCTTAAACTTTGCTTTATGCTCAGGTTTATGCAGTTGTGTTTGTCATTGCTAAATTAGGTTTTAATGGGATAGAGGTTAAGGTTCTGAGAGGTTGGCCATCCAAAGGAAACCCTGATAAGGCTGGTGCCATAGTGCAAAATGTTGTAACTTATAATAGGAAATTGTTTAAAAGGCAAATAGCAAATGAAGGTACATCTCTTAGGCCTAGAATGAGGTTAGAGGCCTGTTGTTCATTATTCAATGAGGATATGAAGCCTGGACCAACCTTAGAAAGGAACTATGGCCTCTTTCAACCTAATGAAAGTATGGCTTGCAATGTAGGCCTGCCTGCTTTTGCAATCACATCAACTCCATCAACTTCAATTTCTTTTGCCTCTTCTGCCACCAAGACAAAGGTAAAACAATATTTTTTCTTCTCTTTTCCATTTGCACAGAAGTTATTTAGTTTGTAGTAGAATTTATACGACTTAAAGAGAAAATGTATATAGACAATAGGATGGTATGACTATATTTTGTATGCATTGGTGAAAGGTCAATGGTGTAAAGAAATTCAAGCTCAATGTTTTGATATGGTGCTAATTTTTCTTTGCTGTTTTATGAGCAAAAAACTTTGCCTTTGTTGTGCTTTGTTGCAAATCTTTACATAGTTGGTCCCTAGTCTAAATCAATAAAGAGAGTTGTCTTAGGTAGTTAAATTCTGGATGTCTAGTGTTTTTATGCTTTTCCTTTTGTTTTTCTTTTTCCTTTTTTATACACCATTTCTGGTAGATGAACAAACCTTTGATGAATATTCACTAGGACTTGATCATTGAACTAACTTGTTAGTGTAGCATGTATTCTTTCATCCAACTTATTGATTTTCATCTATATAGAAGTAAATGACTGTTTGAAATTATTTGTGTGCAAAGCTTGAAACTCTAGATGAATAATTCAGTTGAATGTGGTCTTTATCTCTTCTTGCATGTGTACCTTTCAACGAAATGGGGACAAATTCATTTGACAAAAGGCTTATGGAATGGAGATTTCTTTTGGTGAATTTTGGACCACCACTGAAACCCTCTTTATCTTATTCTTTATATTGAAGTTCTTTGTAAATCAGGATTTAATATCAAATGTAACACTTCTTCCACATTCTTAATTTCACATAAATATATAGATACTCACCTACAATTACATTCTTAATTTCACATGCATGTCAGTTAAAGAAACATGTTCTTATTCCTTAGGGGAAAGGTAGCAATATCCTTCTCATTGGTTATAGGGATAGATGTGCCACATGTGATAACACTAACATATGGATGGTTGAGTCAGAATGCAGCCTCTCGGCTTCTAAAGTCAAAAAATGTTGATGCTGTGAAAAACAAATTGTGGGAAAAGGAAAAGAAAGCAAGAAACATGTGTGTGAATGAGATACACACACACACACACACATATATATATAGAGTGAGAGAGAGAGAGAGAGAGAGAGAGAGAGAGAGAGAGAGAGGGAGGCATGGTGATAATGATATTGGAATTGGAGTGGAAATGGTTTTGTCTCAGGGTTGAAATGTGCTTGTATTTCCATTATTTTGGTGGCCATTTGCTATTTCAAAGAAAAAGAAATGTCCCTTGAATTCTAGCCACTGAAAACTTAACATTTGTATCTCTTACTTTCAAGTTGATGGTTTAGTTGAAGAGTTTGCAGGCATAAATGGTGGAATAGAGAAAACTAGAACTTTCACTATGAATAAGAAGAAGCTCCTTCAGCTTGTTAGGAAGGCTAACTCACATTTGGTTGATATGATTGTCAAAGTTGGTCTTTTGAGAAGCATGATGATCATCTCCGTTTTAGGCATTAAAAAATATATATATACTTATGCTAGTGTGACAATATGTTTGAAATTTTTAAGATTGAAGTATCCCTAAATATTTCAAATAGTTGTTTGTTAGAATATTCATCCAAGAAAATATAAGTAAGCAAATTCAGTTTTACGAAGTAGTTCTGGATGTCTTTATTCATGTTTTATTTTGGATTATTAGATCAGAAATTGCATGGAGAGATGTGAAGTATGCAACGGTTTGATTAAACAATTTTTAAAAAATATTTCACCATATATTGTGGCGGTTTCAAACCACCATAATTAACTTTTTAAACAAAATTACCGCAAATTGCTACGGTCTAAAACCATTGTAATTAATATTTTTAAAATATGTCACTGACAATTGTGGCGGTTATATGGGTGATTGCGGTGATTTTTTTATAACTGTTGTAATTTATCGAATGACATTTGTGATTATGGCAGTTCCTTGAACCACCATTCCTGTGAGAAGTGGCGGTTATAACTACCATAATTTACCTTTTTTTGTAGTTCAAGATTCTTCATACCAAAATGAGTTGTGAGCATCTATTTAGTCTCATTTAGAAATCCCACATCATTACTAGCCAAAAGGATGTCATCAACATAAAGAACAAGAATAACAAATTTTCTCCCATTATTCTTCAACAAAAGCATTGATCAACTGCATTTCCTTAAAGTCAAGAGAGCTTACAATATGATCATGCTTTAGGTACCACTGCTGGAAACTTACTTCAAACCATAAACAAATCTTTTTAATTTACAAACCATGTGTTCCTTGTCACTTTCAACAAAACCATCAAGTTGGTCCATATAGACATCCTCAAATAAATCACCATTCAAGAATGTTGTCTTAACATCCATTTGATGAAGTTCTAAATCAAAATGAACAACCAAAGCTATCACAATATGAAAAAAGTCTTTGGTAGAGGAAGAGTATGTCTCTTTATAGTCTATGTCTTCCCTTTGGTTGTACCCTTTAGCAACAAGTCTAGCTTTGTACCTCTCTATCTCTCCTCTAGCATCATGTTTGGTCTTAAAGACCTATTTACAATCAATAGGTTTGCAACCTTCAGGCAATTCCACCAAATCCCAAACATCATTCTTCGCATAGAAGACAATTCATCCTACATAGCAATCAACCACTGTGAACTATAAGAATAAGAAATGGCTTCATGGAAAGTAAGGATAAGAATCCTCAACACAAGCAAACTCATGTTCCTACAAATAAACAACATAATCCCTAAATCTAGTAGATCTAGGAACACGTTCAGATCACCTTAATCAAGGCATAACAATATCAGGATTCTGAACATCATGATCAACATATGGATCAACATCAACATCAACAACAACAACAAGATCAGTGGCTTTGTCATGAGTAACAACACTTGGCATAGACTCGGATAAAGCAAGCAATAGTTACAAGAATAGTGACATGCTCTTCTCTAAAGCTAACAATACGTGGCTCCTGAGTTACAACATGTTCTGAATAATTTTCAAAATAGACAGCATGGTCAAACTCAACAACTCTGGTAGTGTGTGTAGGACAATATAATCTAGAACCCCTGGAGCTAATACAATATCCTACAAACTGCTAATTGTTTTAGGATCAAGCTTTTCAATTTTAGGATTGTAGAGCATGACTTCTGCCTTATAACCCCAAACACGAAATGCTTTAGAGTAGGCCTTCTCCCTGTCATAAGTTCATATGGAGTCCTTGGAATTGACTTGCTAGGCACATGATTTAAAATATAAGTTGTTATCTTCAAAGCTTTTCCCCATAAAAAATTAGGAAGAGTTGAATGACTAAACATACACCTAACCATCTCCATGAGAGTATGATTTTGCCTTTTAGTGACACCATTTTGCCTGTGAAGTGTTTGGCATAGTGTATTGTGCCTCAATACCACAATCTTGTAAAATCCTTGCAAAGGGACTAGGATTCCTACCAATTTCATCATATCTTCCATAAAATTCACCACCTCTATCAGACCTTACACACTTAACCTGTATCCAGAATTTCAACTCAATAGCAGCTTTAAAAGCATCCAAAGAGTTTGATTTCTCATGCAACAAATCAACCCATTCAAATCTAGAGAAATCATCAATAAATGTGATGCAATATCTAAATCCTCCCAAAGCAATGGGAGTAATTGGCCCACAAATATCTATATGAATCAAATGTAATATCCCTTCACTCCTAGCAACTCCTTTCTTCTTAACTTTAAGTGAGTTTCCTTTCACAATATCAATACAAGGATCAAAATCTAAGAAGTCCATATTATGAAGAATATTCTCCTTGATCAATCTCTCCATTCTTTCCGGGATATATGTCCTAACTTTTTATACCACAACATAGAAGAATTCTCAACAAATTTTTCGCATTTTTTCCTAACAACATTATACAATAGAAAAAGGATAAAGATTCAACATATACATGCCATTCAACTTAATTCCATGACCAACAACAGCAAATTCATAATATAAAACAACTTTATTAGACCTAAAATAGAAAGAGTAGCCACAATTATTTAGAAATTATAGTGTTAGTTTCTATTTGCATTTTATTTATAAAGGGGTTTTGTATATTCTTTTCTTTACAAAAATATTCTTCAAACCATAAAAAGAAAGGAACATTTCATCTTATATGTTTCTAACCAGTTATAGAAAATTTTCAGATATTCAACCTTTATTGCTTACTAAAAGTTTTGAAATACCAAATTCTTTTTTCTTTATTATATTCTGCTTCGAAATCTTTCCTAATCCATGGTTTATTAATTTCAAAAGGTTTGGTCTATCTTTGAAATTACATTTATAATTGCAATTTAGAAGGTGAATACCTAGGAGATTTGCTTTTTGAGATTCTTGATAAATTGGTTGTTTGGATATTTGGGGAAAAATTTACTCCTCTACGATCTAAATTTATTATTGACCTATTTCTACAAAGTTTCTTGATAATTGTTTGAAAAATTGTAATTTTTCTTGAACTCTAGAAGTTTTGGCTATTGAAGTTGATCTTTTCATTCTAATGTTTATATTTCCATCGTTATCTTGAATTATAGTCTCTATTTTTGTATTTTTCTATTATTTTATGAGGCATTCCTGACTTCAAATTCCATTTAGTAGGCATTATTGTTATTACCCTAGCATGTTTTAACCTTTTTGGAGTATGAAACGTAGATTTTGATAAATTTGTTTCTAAAACTAAGGTTTCATTTTTTGGGAAGGATTTTAAAGCCTTAACGTTATAATCTACTTTTGAAACTTTATAATAGATTCTATATATTACATATAAATGAGTGACTCCTAAATCTGCTATATTTCTTGGAGTTTTAATATTTAATTCCAAAGCAGTTTAGTTGAATTATTCCACAAATTTCAATGAGTGGCTAGGGGAGGATCGTTAATGTGAGTGGGCTGAGTGTGAATATGGGAGGGGTGGGGCCCGGCATACCCAAAAGTGGGCATCATTCGAAAGCCTAGGGTGGTGATGGTTGGACTGAGGTAGAGGTGGTAAAGGTGGTGGAAGGGACAGATGGAGGAGGTGATGGGAAGGGTGGTGGCCAAGGTGGTGGAAGGGCGGGTGGCTGAGGTGGTGATGGTGGGTAAATCGACTTTCCAAGGCCGGCCTCTACCTCTACTAGCCATCCTGAAACAATTAAAAAATAATCAACAACAAAACATTAATTAAATCAAGAAATTTCAAATAATTTCATCATAATATTGCATATAATATTGAACACCTTAGTTAATTTGAATGTGTGGATGTTTTCATCATCACTCTATTGTTGATCACTAGGTGACTCATCAGCACAACTATCACTTATTTCATCTTCGTGATTTCTGATCATAACTTCTATATCTCTTGGTGTGATTAATTTCAATGATTTTGTGATTGTTGTATTGACGTGTCCAGTTAGTTGGGTAGGGTCATACCATTCACATTTGAATAAGATGCATTTATTTGAGCTCACCTACATACTCAAACTCAAGGATTTCCTTAACAATACCATCCAATCACATTCTCCATCCCAAGTATCACCTTTAACACAAACATTAGTATTGTCGATTTTTTCCTTACATCCCAATTCAGTGTGAAACTTGTACCCATTAACATAGTACATGGGCCAACTTACAACTTTATTTTTTGGGCCCCAAGCTAAATTAAACAAATGGGGACATGTTACAACATTATTTTTGTTATGAACCTACGTACATAAAGTTTGAAATGTCAAACTTACTTATATCAAACAAAATTAACAGATAAGAATATTTTGGGTTACATAATCTTAAACAAGAACTTACATGTAATCTAAACCAATTCAAAAATTGTTGAAGAAATCTTGGGTCCAATTGCTCAAAATATCTGTTGTTGAAAATATATTTTATGTTATTTTATATATGCATAACATCATACTTACACCTACAAAAAAAAGGGATTTTTGAATTACAATCTAAACGGTTGCACCTCATCACAATTTATCAAAACATATAAGTGTGCGGAATTCCACTCTTCGGAAGTCAACCATCGAGGACACGCTCTTTCAGCAGCTTGAGCAGGTTGATTGAATATAGACAAAGTAGGTGGAATAGAACACTCTCCATCATCGTTATGACCAAGGGTTCTCCTAGATTGAACATGTGGCTGAAAGTAAAATGAGAGAAATTTGAAGTCTCTTTGGCTAGATAAGCTTGGCATATTGATCCTTCCACTTGAGACCTATTCTTCATTCTTTTAACCCTCCTGTTTCCCTTTCAAATGGATACATCCACCTGTATAAACCGGTCCACGCACTCGTGCTTCATATGCTAAATGTATACGCAAGTGTTCCTTAAGTCAAAGAACCCAGGAGGAAAAATTCCCTCTAATTTGCAAAGAATTTTGAGAATATTTTTTTCCATGACAATTAGATCATCATACCGAAGAGTAGAAGAGCATAAATCCCTGAAATGACTTAGCTTGGTGAAGGGCTTCCAACAATATTAGGTAGCTCTCTGAATGCAATTGGAAATAAACACTCCATGAACACATGACAATCGTGGCTTTTCATGCCAACAAGCTTATCTTGTGCAACATTGACACACCTACTTAAGTTTTTTTAATATGGTTATTTTTAATCTTTTATCCCTAAAAACATTTTAACAAAATTTTGACAGTATCTCCCTTAAATTAGGAGCTTCCGTCATTGAATTTTTCAGTCAATTCAACAATTATAAATATTATTATAAAGATCAATAACATAATAGATATAATGAAACAATAATATTTTCATAATTACATACAATTCACATAATCCTAAAAACCGTTCTATTGTGCATCCTCTTATAACTCTACAACATGTATCCTGCAATCTCTCCAAACACAAAGAATCTTATAGCAAACAATGCAAACAAGTTGGGGAAGACCTCTACGCTCTTCTCAATTATGCAATCCAGTTCTACAACTCTATCCTAGAAAACATAAGTCTCTATATATCCTACATACATTATATCATTCAACGATATAAATAACAAAGATTTAGTTACTAATCTCTAGAGCGTGTCAAAAAATACAAAACGTGTGAAAGCTCTCGACTTTCAAACCAAATACAATCCTGAAAATTCGAATATGAAAAATTTAAATTAACAATCGTCATCACCCTCAAACAAAATCCTTACATTAACAACATAACAACTATAATTGCTCCCCAACGCAACAAAACACAACACTATGGGCACCCATAAATGAATAGAAAAAGTAAACCAAATAAAAAAACTAAACTGATTAAAATGCTCACTAGGGTCCTAAATCGCAATGGCGGTCTCAATATCTCGAACGGAGCCTGGTGGGCGCACGGTGGCAAAACGTGGCGCGGCAGTTGTTTTAGAAAGAGAAAGGGAAAGTGAAGAAAGAGGGATTGACGGAATGGGAAAAAGGAGGCTCACTAGGGAATAACGGATTACCGATGGGTATATCGATGGGTATACATTTAATGAACGGTGTGTTTCTCGTGCCAGTAATGACCGACGGTTTACCGATGGAAATGTGTAAATATGAAAGGTTGCACAACAATTTCAAATAACCGTCGGTATACCGTTGGTAATCATGAAATAAAAATTAATTTCCAATTCATATACCTTTGGTAAAGCGTCGGTAATATTTAATAAAAATTAATTGTGAAATCAAATAAAAATCTCGGTAAGGTAGTCGATAATTTAATAAAATAATTTAATCCATACCTCGTATACCTCAGTTATATTTAATAAAAATTAATCACAAAATAAATTAAACAACAGAGTTGGTATATTCGTCGGTTATATTTAATAAAAATTAATTACAAAATAAATTAAATAACAGGAGTTGGTTATAATATAATAGCAAAATAAAAAATCTAAATTAAAGATAGTCGTCAGTAATAGTTGAAAAAAATATTATTGAAAAACAAAATATTATACCTGTCGGTAAACCAAACTAATGCGCACCATGTGGCAGGAATTAGCACCATCGTTACAGATATACCACCATGTATTTTTGTAAATTTATTTTAATTGGAAAAATACCATAACCTGTCAAATATTCATCAATCATCAATTGATGCGTAACCATCTGTAAAATCTGTTAGTTTCCCTAGATTTCTTTTAGTGGTTCTATTAGTGAAGATACTTTGTCTTGGAGATTGTGACAAAGATTGCTGCTATTATTTTTAGGTTTCTTTTATCTTCATTATTGTAATCCTTTAGAGATGGAGGAGTAGATTTCTTTACTAGTATAGGGATTTTCGATGGATTGGGATGATGTTTGAGATCCCTTTTTGATATTAAATGCATTGGTTTTCTTAATGTTCTGAGTCTCTATTCCTATAATTATTGTGGTGATTGCTAAAATATTTATTGGGATAACTAAATTAGTGATCGTCGTTTGGGAAATCTGGGCATAAATTAATAGATCTATTGGTTTATGATTGAGGGAGAATATTAGAATTAACTTTCTAATTGGCGATTAGGTTATAGCAATTGGTTCATTAAATTAATATAATTTCTAAATAAATTGAGATTTCATTTATTAGTTATTTACATTGATCAAATTCTAGAAGTCGATTGATCACTAGTAGAATTGCTAGTAATTTATTACTAATGGCTACCAATGAGTTTAATATTTGGTTAATGATAATTAAATTCCAATCCTAAGAATACCTTGCACTAGTACCTTCTTCACTCTTGCTATTATTTCGTTGCTATTATCTTTTAATTTTAATTGCTATAATTTAATTCTTCAAAACCCCAAAATTCCCAACTGAGTATTGAAGCCTCCTTGAGAAACAACCTAGATTGTGCCTTTTACTACATTTTTTGTAGACGACCTAGGTTGTGCCTTTTACTACATTTTTTATGCAACTTAGCATTGAAATAAATTTCTAATTTGAGGAGGTAGGTGACAGCCTTCGTAGATTACCAACGGACTACTAGAGGCTTGCCAAACAGAATAAGACTCAGGATTTTCTAATAAATTATTTTGAAACTTCTATTACCAAAAATAATTAATGATTAGTGCTCTAGATACAATATAGTAACAGGTATTACTTCTTTAGGGTTAACTATAGTACCTGGCCTGAATCTAGGCATTAATACCAAATCGGATCAACAAAGGAAAAAACGTGATAACGGCATGAGTGACAAAAATTTAGAACTTTAATAACAATATATTGAAACATTTGAAGTTCACAAGTGAAAAGAGTTTACACGAAATATTGAAAGAGTTCAGTAAAATTGCAAAACTTGCAAAGTATTTGAAAAATTAAATGTACAAAGATGTTTATCACTTAGAGCTTCCGCTTAACTCTCGATGATCTTCTTCTCAGCTTTGCACTTATTTATAGGGGAGTTAAACTTCAGAATTTCCTTCAATTATTGATGGGGTAAGCTATCTTCTATTAAGTGAGTGAGCTGTCTTCCATTATTGATTATTTTGACCAGTTGGTGACATATGTTTTAATAAAGTAGTGTATTATTGGATAACTTTAATAAAAATCATATGATATGATACGATATATGATTAAAAAAATGAGGAAGAGTAAAGTAAAATAATTTATATTAAATCTTATATAGACCTATAAAAATAACTAATAACTAGTAACTAATTTTTAATTAATACAATATTATCTCTAATATATGGCGATAACAATATTGGGGTCGCAATTTCTTAGTTGAGTTTATACCTCGACACAAAGGTTCATGGCGGAAGTCACCGTAGTCTGTCACTAGTTGCTACTATTGCACCTACCTATTTAGTTAGTCCTCGAGAGAAAAGGAAAGAGAACACGAAAGAGAAAGCAAATCCAAATCTAAATTAAAAAATATATATTTCAGTGAACTTCTTGGAATATGGCATTAAATGTTGAAATTAAACCACCGACCAAATCCAAATTACTACCCTTTGACCATTTCATGCAATTTCGAACAAGTGAGACAAAACACTGCGGATCCAAGTGGAATGAAGCCAGAAAACGCTGCGGCGCTCACGCTTTCACGGACCTTTTCCCAATGTACTAAATGCCGGTTCACTCGATGTTTTACATGTGCACTCATAGTCACACTCATACTCATTAATTAATTATTGTTTGATTGAATCACGGCACTGACTTCATTTGTAAGTGCACTTGTTCTTGAGCGAGATGGCTACGCCCATCTTCTTCGGATCCATAACAACGCTGCACTCTATCTTCTTGTAGAACTTGGGTTTCACCAATTTGCCCAAAACATAAGCCCTTGACCGCACCATCAAGCTCAATTTCAAGGGCACCGGATCAACCGGTGCACCATTCAGACTGCTCAGGCTGGCTCCCCCTCCGTACAGTGGGATGTGACTTCCCTTCACCATCACTCTCACGGATCTCTGGCTCTTCCTTGATTGATAAAACTTGGGCATCTGCAAATCAAGCCCCACGTACATGTTACAAGATACATGATAATGTGAAGAAGCTTTCCATCTCTATATATTGTGTTATATGTAATGGTTAAAAACGAAATGAGTGTGGATCGCATATATATACTTACAGTTCCTGTGGCCAGAGTAAGCTGATAATAATTGAGATCTACGGGTGTTGGGGTCACATGGACCCCAAAAAATGTAGCGGTGTTGCGAAAGGTCAATTTCACAGAGGAGTTCATGGACACTAAGCTGGTGGCGACTCCTGACATATCCGCACCCGCTTGAATGACAAATTGGTCAAACGTTATACTCTGCGAAATCACAAAAAAAAATTAATAATAATAATAATAATCCAAAAAATAAAAAGAGAAACAAATAATTGAAAGTGACGTTTAGTATGCTTCATGTTAAATTAGCTAGTATTAGTATTTAGGATGAAAGAATGAGATGAGGGGCACCTTGACCGTAATGGCAGGTTTCTGGGGTCGACTAGCGCCCCAAAGAATGAGAGAGAAAACAGAGAAGAGAGTGGCAAAGCCCACGACGAATGCGAGGAAGTAGCAGCGACGAGGGAGGCCGTGTTGCGCGGCATCGTGAGGGTCGAGCAGGCCTTCCTCCTCGATAGCGTGGAAGTTGTCCTTCCAGGGCCTCCACGGGCCCTTGTTGCTTTTGGAGGCGTTGCTCTTGCGGGAGCCCGAGAAGCGCGTGGAGGCGGACTCGCGGGAGTGCGGGCCCGGGAGGAGTTGGAGTGTGAGTGGGGAGGTGAGCCCAACGGGCTTTGCAGCGGGCTCGAGTGGAAGGAGTTTGTTGTCTTCTCTCCGTCGTGGGAGGAGTCGCGTGACGGGCTCTGGACGTAGTACACGGCCCGCCGGGGAGACCTCGCCGGCGACGACTGGCTCAGGCTGCTCACCTCGGAGTCGGTCTTAGCCAGCATTGACATGTTTGGGTGGTTATCTCTGTTCTTGATCTGAAGTTTGAGTTGTGTAAGAGGGAGAGTGAGGAGTGAAGGGTGAGTACGAAGGCTTGGTCATGTTAAGTTACCTAGAGGGGTGGATGCAGAATCTCCTTGGCGTGCTCGTTGGGGCACGCAGGGCTAGCGGTGATTATTTTTTCCTTCTTCCTCTGCTTTCTTTACTGTTTACGAAGCTTTTGCTCGTGGGGCCTAACTAGTACGGCAGAAATATTATACCAATGTGTATATAAATTTTATTATTATTAAATATGATAATTTCTATTTATTTTATTAATTTATTATATTTATTGGTGATGGAATGGATATAGACACTAATTTTTAGGATTAAAATAATATTTTTGAATATTTTAAACTTAGCAAATGATTAAGAAAAATATTATTTGTATTCACAATGTATAGAATATTGTGTCGACTAATCCTCATCTCATTAGATTAAACCAATTTGACGGATCTATTTCATTCAATAATAAATGTGATGTAAGTCTCAATGATTAAATATATTATTTGTCCTTACCTAAGAATTGTGGCCAGTGGCTAAGGACTAGGGTTGTAAGCGAACTGGTCCCCCTCGACCGGCCCAAATTGAATTGATGGGTTGGGTTCGGTTCAATTCCGACTATTGGTTTCATTTGAATAATAAACAAATAAATCAAGTTATTATTGGTGCGGATATCGATTTCACAGTGGTTGGATCCGATGACTCGATGACCCGACCTGACCTCAACTGTTTTTTTTCCTGAAACTGTGTAAGTGACTACGTGTAAACAGTGTAACCTATAAAGTAAAAGACAAATTAACTTAGTAAGTACCTACCCTGAGCTAACACTAACGTACGATACACAATGCACATTCAGAGTTTTACACAAAGCCACAAACCCTTTCCTTTCAAGTTGCAGACACCAAACCCCATTGCCGCCGCCCGTCTGCCCGTCGGCCCACCCGCAGCCTCTGCCTCCTCCCGCCGCCACCACACAGTCATAAATTGTGCCATCGCAGAGGACCACCCAGCTGTCGCGTTTCGCTGTTTCATAAATCACGCGCAATGCCCCTCTCCAAAAGCTCACGGTATATCATAAATCATGACTACCCACTTGCTTCAACGGCTTTTTCTTCCATCATTCTCAATTGGGCATGCCTCAAAATCCGTTTTTTATTTTTCAAAAAAAATAATCCAGAGGTTTTAGTTTTGTTGTCATAGATGACAAGGTTTTAGGTATTCTTGACGGGAATATGATACTTTAACGCATGATGTCTTGTTAAGGGGCTTTGGAGGTATTTGAAGAATACCTGCTTTCACCCTTTCTTTTTGTGTTTTTTTTTTTTTTTGAAGAACAATCAGGTACCCTACACCCAAACGAACCAAATCGAATTTGATGAGCACATTGATTGGTTCGAGTCATGTTATGAAAAAGTGAGGAACCCAAACTAAATCGACCTGAACCTAAATTGATTAGTTCTGATTCATTTCTCCCCTTAAAATCGAACCAAACCGCCCTATTACACCCTACTAACGACCTACCCACTGGATTGAGCTTCGGGTGATTCCACGATGGGGCCTACATGGAACGCCAATGCTCGAGCCAATATGAATCCCTCTTTGTGGTAGTAGAAAAGATGGAATAGTGTAATCAACTTGCTCCCTTACACAAATATATGTTTTAAAGTTAGGTCATAATCTATCAATTTTGAGGACTTTCTTGCTGGTTGGACCAAAACCGAGGCACTCAAAATCTGTTCCTAGATAGTCAGTGGATTCTCTATTACTCTGCACAAGGTGCAATATTTTAATGTGTATTTAAATTTTCAATAACCGGAGCCTGATTTTTTAAGCTTGGAGATGAAGTTGACTTCAGAGTGCATAGATCAAGTTTTACATAACCCCAAGCTCGGTTTACTATCCGAGGATATATAGTAATCCAAGCTTTTTAAGTATAAGGTTACCTTCTTACCATGGTTGAAATGAAGTGACTCACATTAATCCTCGAGCTTATTCAAATTAAAATTAGGTTCTCTCAAACTTGCAGGTAGGAACAACTTAAATCGTTTTCAGAAAGACCATAGATTATATTTTACTCAATTATGAATAGTTAGAAAAGAGAGCTCTATCAAGTGACAATAATAAAACACGATAACATAAGAGAAACTAATACGTGAAAACAACCAAGCCAAGAACCAGGATTTTTTATGTAAATAAAATAAAAAAGTTACATATTACGCAATTCCCCAATTTTTCAGTTTACATATATATCCTGTTTGGTTTTAATAGAAGTTGACTACAATTGATTTCGGTTGAAATTGCAAATTTTCATGAAAAAAATGCTTTAAAGTCAATTCAAATCAACTTCAATATACAGAAAGGTCAAATCATGTCACGTCATGTTGGGCTGTGAAATGCCAAAAGAAAGTCGATTTACATCGACTTCATTGCTATGTGTCAGAATTGTGTTAGCGTGTAAGACCTCTAAAATCTATTGAAATTGACTTAAGCATTAGATAGAAGTCTATTTAAGTTGACTTTGTGCAAATTGAAGTCAACTAAAATCGACTTCTCAAATGCTTCGACAATATGTCAAAAAATGTTTAAAATCGACTTCTGAGGTCGATTTAACCCCATTTGGGTGCTCCTCATTTATAAATATAGCTCCTAGCTTAGTTTCCACTGATAGGTAGTCCATCCACACAGACCTAAATGGAACACCACATCCTCTAATGTGAAGGTACACTCTCCATACGGAAGATGACAAGTGTGTGACTCGGCCTCCACGCTCCACAAGTGTACTTATGAGCCCTATATGTCATAATCAAACATTAGAACCATTTGTGTGACATACCACAAACTAGCATGCCTAAGAAAGGGTTCCATCAGGGTCTGGTGCTACCATCAAATTATACCGCCTAATTTTAAGAATTTGTGTATCCTATCATAACACACACACACATACACACACACACACACACACACACACACACATATATATATATGAAAAGTGTGACATGATGTTAAATTCAGCAAATTAAAGTAAAAAAAGTACAAAATATCAAAGCTACACCAAACACCACATCAAATTAACATTATCTTATGATACAAAATGAGCCTAAATAAATAAATTACAACAAAAACTAAAATTTAAAATTACCTTAACATGCAAAATGGGCCTAAATTAAATATGCCAAAAAAATAAAGTTAACAAAAACTAAAATTAATTTTTTTAATGTTTGTCAATTAATCTAAATGCTTGCTCTTAAAATTAATTATATATTTTTTTACTATAATAAATAAAAAAATATCACAAAAAAAAATTAACGTTACCATTGATTTAAATTAACTTTTAATAACACTTGATAATGATAAAATAATATACAATTTTAATTATTATTATTATATAACGTTTCCTATAATGGAAGTAAGCTTGGAGTTATATTTATAAACGAGGAGCACCCAAAAATCGAGTTAAATCGACCTTAGAAGTTGATTCTAATTGTTTTCTGACACATTATCAGAGCATTTGAGAAGTCAATTTGATTTGAATTTAGTTTACATAGAAGTTGACTTAAATAGACTATTGTTTAATGCTAAAGTCAATTTCAATAGATTCTGGACAGTACCTAACACATGACACAATTCTGACATATAGCTATGAAGTTGATTTAAATCGAGTTTCTCATGGTATTTCATGACATGATGTGACATAGTTTGACCTTTCTCTATACACTGTCTCGCTGAAGTCGATTGAAATCGATTTCAAAGCATTTTTTCATGAAAATTCCAGTTTCAATAGAAATAATTTTTAGTCAACTTCTATTAAAACCAAAATAGGACATATATGTAAACAACTAAAAATTGGGGGAATCACGTAATATGTAATTATTTTTATTTTATTGATGTAAAAAAATTGATAGAATATTTGAATTCGTTCTATCACCAATCACAAAGATACCAGTTATTATCCAGTCATGTTTTCGTAAATTGGTCGAATGTTTGCACCCAACTTGAATTCTAAACTAGGATAGCTCCTAAAATTCAACTTATGAAAGATACACAAATTTACAATGCCATTAATGTTAATGAACATCAAGATTAATTAGTTTAGAAACCATAATATAATTAAAACCCAAGGGCACAAAGCCATAAGTTCATAACCTAAGACTTTGTTTGATATTATTATGGCTTTTTGAGAGTTGCTAAGTTAAGTCTCAAAAAATTGCTTTTAAAAGGTCATAGTAGTATTATTTGGTAAAATAATGTTGAAGTTGCTTTTAAAAAGTAGAAGCCATAATAGTAGTGTCTGGTATATGCTCCAAGGACCCAAAATGACAATAATTGATATAGATATTAAAAAAGGTAATTTCGACATTAATTCTTACTAATTAGAGTAAGGTCATATTAATTTTTTGAATTTCAAAGAGCAAAAATCAACTCTGAAAAGCACTTGATGAAGTACTCTTAACAGTGTCCACTACTTTTAAAAGCCATGAGCAAAAAGCACCTTATCATTTTATTTACCAAATAGAGAAAATTGACTTATGCTTTTCATAAGCTAGAGCAGCCCTTTGGAGAATTACCAAACTTGACCTAGTCTATTTCAAATGATAAAATCAAGATTGAGAAATAATTTAATTTCATTATAAATGCAATTCAAATTTACATAAATAGAAGTTTGATTCATGCATGGAAATCAAGAATTGAGAGTGAAAAAGAATATACATAAAACAAAAAATATATAGAATATTAAAGAATAGGTCTTAAGACCACACCAAATATTCAAAATTTTGAGGTTGATTACAAATGCCTAGCCTTCCATAGCCAAGGAAGACACCAAAACACAATCCTAAGAGTGGAGATAAAGAAGAAGATAAAGATACAAAAATTGAAAATGATGAGAGGGAAGAATGTGTAGTTAGTCCCAAATGTATCACCCTAATATTTAACCTAACACGCCTGGATGCATTTAAGTTAATTATTAGAATTTACTCTTTTGCTTCATTCTTTGCTTTTAACTCTTGAAATTATTTTAGTAAAAAAAATACAAGTAAATTTTTTTTTAAACTTTGAAAACAAAACGTGAGCCGCACATACTAAAACCCATCATTTGTCTCACACACATAGAGGAGAAATAAAAACAATTCACAGCACACACACAATACAAACACAATAATCTCATGAACATAAGCACACCATCATATATATTTATAGCATAAGTATTAATCGTTCCATATCACGCACCAAAATAAATTACTAAAAAGATATCATGTCCACAAATAGAGGTTGGGCTAGGTATAGTCATCCGAAAAAGTCATAAATAGTATGTGGATAGAAACTAAAACAACCTACTAAAACCTCTCCTACCACTAATCCTACTAGGGCAAGCCTAGAGTAAATAGCCTCTAATAAAAATATCAAAAAAAGGTTACCCTCTCCATGATATGTACAAGTGCTCCAAGAGGTCCACCATCAACACCTACTAATGATGCTCCAGAGAGGGCGGAGTGTAGTTGAGCATGCGAGCAAGGTCGTAGGAGTAGATGACCCATGAGATAAACATGAGCTTCTCATCATGAATGAGTAGCTCCCTATGAGCGTGCTGGGCTCTTCTCATGGGCGACAGTAGCCTCCCCATCACCACTACTCCTCACCTTCATGGGAACGGTGGGTGCGAAATCTCTCAAAGAGTACTAGGATGGTGACTCCTCTATGTCTGACCATGGCTCCGAGGACGAGGTGGTGATCGAGGCATGTAAACAAAGAAGTCACGGAAGGCTGAAGTGAGGGCGGCCATGAAGGAACTCGTATGTGGACGTACACGATCAAAAGTAAAGTCATCAGTAAAAGGAGTAGCGATCGAAAACTAAAAGCTAGTGATTGGGTATGTGAAAAGATGGTCTAAAAAGATGAACAAATGAACGACACATCGACCAAGAAAATGATAAGATCGGTTGGCAGGATTGAATTGCATCTCCAGATGGGAGCATCAATATAGATCACGAACGTCGCCATCACCCTCTGAAGATAAGATGGAAAGAAAGAGAGAAGGAATGAGAAACTTAAACAAGAATCTAAGTAGAGCTTTTGCCTCCATGCAATGTCATAATCTTCATCCTCAGGAACCTCGGGTTTTATTATAAAAATGGTGGACATGCATATGGTTAATTTATTAAGTTCTAAATACCCTTAGGAGACCCATGTCTTTTAGCATGAATCTTAATATCATGAATGCATCATACCATATTATGAATGCACATCAATATTCAATACAACATATCACAAGAGTCATAGTAACTTAACATAGCGTAAAATACATAGAGTAACATAACATAATCATTTTCTCTTGTTCACTTCGGTGACTTAACCTTCTCATTCTTTTCTATGGGGCCACCTTAATACTCTCTCTTTATGAGAGTTTCTAGGTTATGAGCTCATACCTAACTAGTCTATATTTATCCTCTCGATAAGCTAATTCCTGACTCCTAGAGTGCGGGATAGAGGGCATAGGATCACCTTTCATATACCATTAATTCTTGAAGTCTAGAGGGTCATCTCACGTGTCTTATGCACCTTTAATCTTAGCATGTTATTTAGAGATGCAAAAATGAGCATATAATCATACCCATCATCGTAACCTATCATTTAACATTTCATGCTCATAAACTTCATAATTTTTCTAAGTCCACAAATTTGACGGAAATTCAGCAGTATAATGGCTAGGAAAGCTTCCCAAATTTGCTTCATGCTATAGAACACATCAATCATGCATCTCAATTATTCATTCATAATCACAACATGCCACAAATCATCATGTAATTGATCACATAAGCATGCATCACATTGTTTGCATATATCCATAAGCATGTTATCATTAATATCTCATTGAAAAGTAAAAATGCTCCTACCTAGTATTCCGGATATCAAGGACCGGACTTAACTAATACATATGCTAGGTTCAATAGGATATATACAACATAATCGAAATCATTACTTGCGTAGTTCAAGGATCAAGCATGCATAATCATAAAATACATAATCTTGCACAATTATTTCAAGTCATATATTTTCCAATCAAATCATTTGAACATAGCCTTCATAATATATCAATCACATCAATATCATCAAGTTATTGATAATTACACTTTAGCCCCAAAAGGAGTCAAAACTCCAATTTCGAAGAGTTTGTGGGTCAAAGTGTAAATTTCTCCTTTCAACACATTTTCTCAAACTAATGATCCTCAAAATTTATCTACACTTTTAAGAGGCCCATACCACTTAGAAATCATTTAAATTCATCATAAAAACCATTTTGGGCAATTAGCCAAATTTTGTTAGATTTTAGGGGTCGAAGGGTAAAGTTTCTCATTCTTGTCACTTAGCGGTGCCAATGCTTTTAAAACTTTTTCTAAATATCATAAATGGTATTTTAGATACATGAACACATCCAAAATCATTACTAACTCTAATTAAATCCATTTGGCCAAAATTCGATAATGCTAGTTTAAAACACAACTTTTCACATTTTGCAAAACGATCAAAACTAACACTTGTAATTATTCTTTTAAGCACCCAAGACACCAAAAATAATTTTTATAACAATTATTAATGAATTTTATGATGTGAACGCAACCACATGGATGACAAGCTGGAACAATAGTGACAAGTGCCAAAATTACTATTTCATAAGCTTTAGGAAATTACATTTTTTACCCTTTTCAATTACTAGTTTTTCCTAAAATGCTAAAAATATTTTTTTCAACACTTGTTAATAATTTTTATGCATATGAACAGTAATGAAACGGAATAAATAGAACTAGAAAATTAAAATTTCAAAAGCTTTGAAAAATTATATTTTTGACTCTTTCTAATTACTAATTTTTCCCAAAAGCCATTCTAAGACATCTAAAGTACATGAAATAATTTTTAACATATTTTTAACTATGTGAATAGTAGTGAACAATGATGAATACTGCCTACAAATTAAAATTACAAAATACCTTATAAATTGCATTTTTAAACTTTTCTAGTTACTAGTTTTTCTCAAAAACTATTCTAAGATACCTAAAACGCATGAAATCATTTTGTCCCTCTTAAAGAATAATTATTTCCATTTAAATCAGTAAAAAAATTAAAGTTTCATAAATAAGATTTTTATTTATTTAAAATCACATTTTTGCTCTTTTATAGTCTATATCTCTTTCAAAATTTCTTTGGACTCTTAAGATACAAGGTCCTAGTCTTAAAATAAGATAGAACCAACTTCAAACCCAACACTTGGACATGGCCAAAAAATATATATAAATGTGTTCATTGTAACACCCTAATAATTAACCGAATACACCTAGGTTGTCTGATTAATTACTAGACTTTACTCTTTGCTTCAGTTCATTCATCATACTTTGAAAATACTTAGTCAAATCCGAGCCATTTTTTTTTTAAAACATAATTGAAAACGTGAGCCGCACATAACATGAACAATAATCGAAATAAAGCGAATAACGTGCAGATATAGCATGAAAAAAAAACACATCATATTGGCTCCATCATATAACATGAACAATAATCGAAATAAAGCGAATAACGTGCAGATATAGTTATGTTTTTAACCCTTTTTTAAACTTCCCTATGATGCTAAAATTAATTATTAAACCAATTAGGAATCATTGTCCCTTATTTAAACATAATAATATCTGGTTCTTAAGGTCACTAAAGGCTCTGGAAGGAATGCATAAATTTCATTCTCTAAAGTTCTAGAAATCTTGCTTTTACGGTTTTCTAGGAAGCTAGTTTTATCTCTAACATGCATAGAATAAACCATAATTATCACAACTTCAAACATATTAAATCATAATCATTTATTGGTACTAATCTCATATCAGAAGCCAATCATAAACCTCATATAATTGTATAAAATCACATTTTAAGTGAATATAAAATAATAGTTTCCGTAGAATCCTTGCAAAGCTTTAAAACTCTTTTAGAAACTAATTCTTTTTGAAAGAATCTTCATAATTAAAATTCTCACTTAAGATAAAAGGAGCAAGTCTTGAGCTTAAGAGATTTATGTGATATCTTAGAATCATAAACATGCTATGCAACCTCATTTTAATCTTGTCATTATAAGGTGATAACTTGGAATTATAAACATGATATGCAAATCCATTTCTTTATCTTTAAGATTTAAGGTGATGACTTGAAAATTAAACATGATGCAAGAGCTTGAAATATAAACATGATGCAAGAAACTGAAGCGGCAGGAGTCCACATAGGAAGTGGAGGAGAAGAGAATCTTAAGAAACAAGGCGTAATTCGCTGGACCTGAAGGAGAAGATTATTATTACATCTTTTTAAGCTCCAATCTCAAGACTTCTTAAAGAATCAATTCTTTAACTCCAATAATCTTATTTCTTTGCTTGTGATACTTGGGTAAGTCTTTGAGCTCTAGGATCTTTAGGTGATGACATAAAAATAAACATGTCATGCGTTGATTCTTTTAGCCATTATAAAATAAAGTGAGAACATAAAATAAATATGAGATGCAACTTCTTTATTATCTTTAGAGATTAAGTGACAACATGAAATATAAACATGAAATGCAAACTTGGAAATTTAAACATGAGTATGCAAGTCCATTTATTCATTCTTGAAATTTAGTGATGACATAGAAAGTAAACATGATTATGCAAGGCATAAACTTAAACATGGATGCAAGTTCATTTGATTTCTTTACTAGAGCTCCTTCAAGACTTTATAGAAATACAAATTCAATATATATATCTTAACAAGACAAAGTGAGAAATACATCTTTCAAATTCTAAACTCAAGATCATAAAATCATCATAAAAACATCATTCTTTAAAGTTTTGCATCAAGTGGAATTTTCAAGCTTTAGAGGCCTAACTTGTGATGGATTCACAACCCACCTTCAAGGTCCTCATCATCAAGCCATCATCTTAGTCCCACCTAGGCCATATGGCCGAATTGGTTAAAGAAAAGGAAGAAGAAAACCAAATGGAAAAACTAGAGAAAATCCATGAAATCATCATTTTGAACCAAGAACAACACTTAGCAAAACATAGAAATAAACTTAAAAACAACTCCCTACCTAATCTGATTTGAAGGAAAGGAAGAGAACTTGGTTTCTTGGAGTGAAATGAAAGAAAATATTCTTGAAAGGTTGAAGAAAGAATTTCAGCCAAGGGGAAGAAAGAAAGAAAGTTTTTGAGCTTAGGAAAAACTTGAAGTTGTGAAATTTTTGAGCAAGTCTCTAATGACTTCTAAGCATGCCTATTTATAGAAGAATTCAAGCTCATAAATGGACAAGAGGAGAAGGAAAATCTGATTCAATTTGAGAAGGAGACAAGGAAGGAAAAATCATCTTGTTTGGTGGCTTAAAACATGGAATCATGTTTCAAAGTTCTTTGTTTTATGGTGATTTTTGGCATTATGTTTTAGTGCAATTTTTTTGGTGTATTATGGCTGCATTATTTCGTGCATTACAGCCTCATGGAAGAGGGTTTTGTGTGTTCCATGTATTATTTAGGTGTAGGCAAGGTATTCATGCAATTTGAGAATTTACGGTTAAGGGCTTAGGTGAATTAGTAAGCAATTTGAGTGTTTTAAAGCAATTTTAGGTTCTAATCAATTTAAATAAATAATTTTGACTCTAGATTAATAATTAGAATTTAATAAGCTTTAATTTGAGCCTAATATTGCTTAGGTTTCGTTAGACGAATCAAAAATCTCAAAATTTGTAAAACTTGCACAAAGAAGGGGCAAAACGGTCATTTTACTTAAAAATTGCCCAGACCACCCGAGCTTAACCAATGGTTAATCATGGCTTAAAAACACCTTTTAACACATTTTAGTGAGGTTCGGGCTCAGGCATGCAAATCGGAGTTAAAACGCGCAAGGGCGTTTTGGTCATTTCGCACGTCGGAGCTCAAAATTAGGATTCTTCTCCTCTATTAACACACATAACACAAACAATCCCTTATTAACATCAAAACATCCCCTTGAGGATGGGTGGGGCCCACGATCCTCATTTGAGTAAAATAACCTCAGGGGCATTTTGGTCATTTTACACGTACAGAAAATTGGGGTTTGCAATACTTGCACGAATTGCTCCTAACTTCTCTTCTAACGTTATATTCCTTTATTAAGGATTGTTTGGTCTTAAATTTTATATAATATTTACCTACGTTAATTTGGTAATTCTAATGACAGTAAAAATTACAGTAAAAATTGGGGCGTTACATTACTCCCCTCCTTAAAAAAAATTTCGCCCTCAAAATTCGTTTCCTGAGACAGCTTGGATCCTGTGCTTGCATATCTGATTTCAGCTCCCATGTAACTTCTTCGGTTTCACCTCGTCCCCATGCTACTTTGACTAGGGTAAGCCTTGTTCCTTAACTGCTTAACTTCTCGGTCAACGATTCTCGTGGGTGGTAAGTTAAACAGGTCATCTTTTAATTGTACATGTTTTGGCTCTAGTACATGACTTGGGTCAGAATGATATTTCCTTAACTGGGAGACATGGAAAACATCATGAAGGTTGAATAGACTCGGGTAGGGCTATACGGTAGGCTCAGATCCTATTTTGCTAAGGATTTCAACGGACCAAGAAATCTGGGCTCAATTTCTTTACTTTCATTGCTCGGCCTATGCCTGGTGGGGGTGATTCTTAGGAACACATGGTCCCCTTCTTGAAAATCTAGCGTTTCGCCGCTTGTCCGCATAGTTTTGCGACTTTAGCGTGAGAATCTTATCCCTAATCTTCTTGATTTGTTCTGTCGTTTCCCTCACAATATTCGGTCCAAGTAGATTTTGCTCTCGGGCTCATACCAACATAGAGGTGATTGACACTTCCGTCCATAGAGGGCCTCGTATGGTGCCATATCGATACTTGCATGATAACTGTTGTTATATGCAAATTCAATAATAAGGTACTTATCCCAACTCCCTCTTTGATCTAAAACACATGCCCTTAACATGTCCTCCAAAGTTTGGATAGTTCTTTCAGATTGACCGTCCGTTTGGGGTGATAAGCCGTGTCAAGACAGAGCTTTGAACCAAACGCCTTCTGAAAAGCTCCCCAAAATCGTGACGTAAATCGCGATCTCGACCGAAATTATCGTCGACGTCTCCATGTAATCTTACTATCTCCTGTATATATAATTGTGCTAACCTATCCAAGGAATAAGTCACCTTAATAGGTAAAAAGTGGGCTGACTTAGTCAACCGATCCACTATTACCCAAATGGCGTCATGATTCGCTTGGGTCCTTGGTAGTCCAGTTACAAAATCCATGGAGATACTATTCCACTTCCACTCGGGGATTGGTAGGGGTTGCAACATTCCAGAGGGTCTTTGGTGCTCAATCTTCACCTTTTGACACACCAAGCACATATTCACCCATGTGCACACATCCTTCTTCAATCCAGGCCACCGAACATCTTCTTCAAATCTTGATACATCTTGGTGGCACCAGGATGAAGGGTGAAATGACTCTTATGGGCTTCTTCCAAAATATCCTTCGGAGGTCACCACTAGCAGGTACACAAATACGACCTTCAAACCTCCACAAACTATCATTCCCTTGGGTAAAACCTTCAACTTATTAGGTCTTACTGCCTCTAAGGTTTCTTGAAATTCCTTATCTTCCCTTTGGGCTTGAGCAATTCTTTCCTTGAATTCACTCGTCACACTAAGATGGCAAGCTCTTATGCCCTTAGTGGTCAAGGTCATCCCTAGGTTTAGGTCTCTAAACTCTCAATTAACTCAACCTCCTTCACCATCAAATGGGATACTTGTAAGGATTTCCTACTTAGGGCATCGGCTACAACATTAGCTTTGCCTGATGATAGTTTAACCCGAAATCATAATCTTTTAAGAACTCCATCCACCTTCTTTGCCTCATGTTTAGCTCTTTTTGATCAAAGAGATATTTCAAACTCTTGTGATCGGAGAACACCTCAAACTTAACGCCATATAAATGGTGTCTCCAAATCTTCAGAGCAACACGACGCGGCTAATTCAAGGTCATGGGTAGGGTAATTTGCCTCATGTGGCTTGAGTTGCCTCGACGCATAGGCCACCACTTGCCTATCTTGCATCAGTACACAACCCAAACCCTTCCTCGAAGCATCACAGTATACTTCGAAAGGCACATTGGGGTCGGGTAATACCAAAACAGGGGTTGAGGTTAGCTTGTGTTTTAGCTCTTGAAAGCTCTTTTCACACTCTGGGGTCCATGAAAAAGGGGTGTTCTTCCTAGTTAGCTTGGTCAAGGGTAGGGAAATTTGGGAAAATCCCTTGATAAATGACGGTAATAACCGGCTAAACCCAAAAAGCTCCTTACTTCATTCCGTGGTTGGTCTTTCCAGTTCATGACTATTTCGACCTTACTAGGATCTACAGCAATTCCTCTCTTAGACACTACATGCCCTAAAAATTTCACCTCATCCAACCAGAATTCACACTTAGAAAGCTTGGCATATAGTTTCTTTTCCTTCAGGATTTCCAGGACTATGGTTAGGTGGCATTCATGCTCCTCGTGGGTCTTAGAGTAGATGAGAATATCATCTATGAAGACAACCACGAACTAATCTAAATAGGTCTAAAGATCCTATTCATGTAATCCATAAAAATTGCTGGAGCATTGGTTAATCCAAAGGACATTATTACAAACTCGAAATGGCCGTATCGAGTGCGAAAGGCCGTTTTCGTATCATCTCTTACTCTAATTCTGGTGGTAACCTGACCTCAAATCAATCTTAGAAAACACATTGCACCTTTAAGTTGGTCCATCAAGTCATCTATCCTAGGCAAAGGGTATTTGTTCTTCACTGTCACTTTATTCAATTGCCTATAGTCAACACACATCCTCATACTCCCATCCTTTTTCTTCACAAACAACACAGGGGCTCCCCAAGGTGACGCACTAGGCCTAACAAACTTTTTCTCCAATAAATCCTCTAATTGAGCTTTCAACTCGGTCAATCTAATGGGACATCCTGTATGGGGCTATGGATATGGGACCTGCACCGAAAGCAATTCTATGGAAAACTCTATCTCTCTCTTGGGGGAAACTCTGGTATCTCATCTGGAAATACTTCGGGATAATTCCTTACTATTGGTATCTCATCGATACTTTGCTCAAAGTCTACATCACTAGCGGCTAGGAAAATATAACCTTTATTTCACCCTTACCATCCATTATGTACAAGACTTATGGGTTTCTTAGGTTCAATGGAACAGGAAGAAAGGTGATGGTTTTCTCATAGGTTTAACAATACACGGTTGGCCTCAAGCCAATCCATGCCAAGAATCACATCTAAACCTTGCATGGGTAAGCAAATGAAATCTAAAACAAAGGATCTATTCTCTATAACAAAATTGCAATCTAGACAACATCTACAAGTCCTAATGGGTTTTCCAGGAGGGTAGAAACAATAAGGTCAAAAGGAAGCTCAGTCACATGCAAGTTAAGGCTTTTAACACATGAGTAGGAAATAAAAAATGGAAGCGCAGAATCATAAGTACAATTAAGTCTTTTCCATACATGTTACACTTACCTTCCATGAGATTCCGTGACTGTCGTTTCTTAGCATTAACGGTAAAAACCCTTCCTTGATATTGCGGCTTGGGATTGGGGGTTGGCGGGTCCTCTCCATGCATTCTCGAGAGAGTGCCCGGCTTTCCACACCAATAGCATACATTTGTTCCGCTCGACAGGCATGCTCCCATGATTCTTGCCGCACTTGGGACAGTCCATGGATGGTGGGGGTTGTGGAGGTGCTGGACCCCTTTGTGGTGCTTTCCCCTTGTTGTTGTTATTGTTGTTATTGTGATTGTTGTTGGGGTTGTTGTTGTAGCGGTTGCTATTATAGCGTTGTTGTTGTTGTTCGGCCTTCCTTGTTGAAAGTTCCTTTGTGGACCTTGGGGTCTCGATTGAGGTGGGAATGGGGTCGATTCTGCCTCTTGACCTGTTGACCTTGAGGTGTCAGCTTCTGGTGATATTATCGGACTTTGAGGTGCTCAACTTTCTGCCCTTCTTCAATGATGCGGCATTTGTTAACTAGGGTAGAGAAATCCCTAATCTCCAAATGCGCAACCTCCACATTAAGCTCCCTTTAACCTACTCGTATTTAATGCATTTCCAATACTCGTCGGGTTACCCTGATACATCCTTGAGAACTTAATGAGTTCCTCAAATCTGGCAGTGTCCGGGCTACATTCATGTTTCCTTGGACAAGTTGCATAAACTCAATGTCCTTGGCATTTTTGACCGACTCTGGAAATACTTCTCATAAAAATGGACCTTAAATAGTTCCCAATCAATGTCCATGTCGGTCGCTTCAGGAGCCTTCGCACCTGTCCACCAAAAGGGCATCACCTTCAAGCATATGGGTAGCGAAGGTGACCTTCTTCCTCTGAGCATGGGACTACAGCAAAGACCTTCTCAATATTCCGAATCCATTCATCTGCAACATTTGGATTGAGGGTCCCCTTGAAACCTGGTGGTTCGCCTTACGAAACTCCCCAAAACGAGCATGTTCGGGAATCTCATGGCCTTGATTCGCATTAGCTTGGCGATCTTGATCCATTCGATCCATCATCATTCTCATTGTCCTTGCCACATCGCGGAGTGTTTCGGCGGTCTCATTGTTCTGGTTATTCTTGCGCATTCCTAGTCTGTTGTCGACATGCCATTGGTCCCTATACACACAAAACAGCAACACTGAGGTGATCAGGCTCAACATTCCATGCAAAGTGAGCAAGTTACCATGGCACGTGCAACATACAGCGTCATGCATCTCTAATCCTCAAGCTCATCCTAATGATAAACATATACACATGACATTTCTAACGTAGTATGCTTTAGAAGCATAGCCAGTCCAATCCTCAGGCTCGTGAAGAAACCTCG
Organism: Dalbergia oliveri; assembly: GCA_030441495.1. Taxonomy (NCBI): domain Eukaryota; kingdom Viridiplantae; phylum Streptophyta; class Magnoliopsida; order Fabales; family Fabaceae; genus Dalbergia; species Dalbergia oliveri. The sequence goes on along the minus strand of JAMLFY010000001.1, from coordinate 29,289,670 downwards.
ATACCAAAATGTAACACCCTAATAATTAACCCAATACACCTAGGTTGTATCTGATTAATTACTAGACTTTACTCTTTGCTTCAGTTCATTCATCATACTTTGAAAATACTTAGTGAAATTACGAGCCATTTTTTTTAAAACATAATTGAAAACGTGAGCCGCACATAACATGAACAATAATCAAAATAAAGCGAATAACAGAATAGCATGAAAAAAAACACATCATATTGGCTCCATCATATAACATCCATAATTACATAACACATAGATATTTGCCTACCAACAGAATAAGACTAGGTGTAGGCAATCTAACAAAACATAAATAATATATGGATGGAAGAACATCCATTAATGGCACCTAGTAATAACACTCCAAGGATAGGGATAGATATCTGAAATATACGAGTGAAACTAGCAGGATCAAGTTCAGTACCTGAAGCCTCAATGTGATTCACGAATGCTTCCTTCGTTTTTGAAGACGAGATGGAAAGAAAAATAGAGGGAGTGAGAAACTTATAAAAAGAATCTCAGTAGGGTACTCACCTCATGATGCATTGTGTCATCATCATCGTCCCCAGGAACCTCGGGTTATTATGAAATAGTGAGCATGCTAAGATTGATTTATTAAGTTCGAAAATATACTTTACCGAGGTTCGTTTTAATCATGCGTCTTATAATGCATCATAAACTTAGCATGTCATGTTTATAATGAACTTTTCCTTTTATCAACACATCGTATTTTCATCATCATATCATAAATACTATGCATAAAAGAACATCATATTTCTCATCATCAAATCATAAATACTATGCATAGAAGAACATCATATTTCCATCATCATCTCATAAAATGCTATGCACAGAAGAACATCATACCATAATAGCTATGCACAAGACATGGTGCACATATTTCATTCCTTTAGTGTCCTAGGTGACTTAAAATCTTGTCATCATCATCATTATTTTCCTTGGGCCACCCTATACTCCACCCTTTTGGGAGTAATCTAGGTTATGAGCTCATACCTTACTAGTCGTCACTAGCATATACTTATCCCTTTTGATAAGTTAAAATCCCGACTCTACCCTTTTGAGAGAATTGCTAGGGGCAAGAATCACCTTTTCACCACCTCTAGTCTGATGGGTCTTAAAGGATCATTTTCTCAAGATCACCTTTTCACCACCTATAGTCTGATGGGTCCAAAGGATCATTTCCTCATGAGTTTAAGTCACCATTAAGTCTTAGCATGTTATATCATAATCATCAAGATGCATGAACATTCTCATTGTTTGCAATAGCAATTATAACATGCAAGCCATGAAATCATTCAATAATATCAAATTCTCAGGAGGCATTACATCATCATATAAACTACATTCCAAAGCATCAAAAGATGTCATCTAAAATTTTTACAGGAAGCTCCTTAAAATTCGAACTCTAAAATTGGGTAACCTTAATTATCAAACTAATTACTTATGCATCTAAGGGATTTATTACCATCAATTATAAGCCTTAAGAACATTATTAGACTATATGGGGTAGCAGACAGTAAGTTATTCTTAAGGTTTTACGTGTTAGAAGTTATGTTTTTAACCCTTTTTACCCTTTCCCTATGATGCTAAAATTAATTATTAAACCAATTATGAATCATTGTCCCTTATCTAAACATAATAATATCTGGTTCTTAAGGTCACTAAAGGCTCTGACAGAATGCATAAATTTCATTCTCTAAAGTTCTAGAAATCTTGCTTTTACGTTTTCTAGGAAGCTAGTTTTATCTCTAACATGCATAGAATAAATCATAATTATCACAACTTCAAACATATTAAATCATCATCATTTATTGGTACTAATCTCATATCAAAAGCTGAATCATGAACCTCATATAATTGTATAAAATCACATTTTAAGTGAACATAAAATATTAGTTTCCCTAGAATCCTTGCAAAGCTTTAAAACTCTTTTAGAAACTAATTCTTTTTGAAAGAATTTTCATAATTAAAATTCTCACTTAAGATAAAAGGAGCAAGTCTTGAGCTTAAGAGATTTATGTGATATCTTAGAATCATAAACATGCTATGCAACCTCATTTTAATCTTGTCATTATAAGGTGATAACTTGGAATTATAAACATGATATGCAAATCCATTTCTTTATCTTTAAGATTTAAGGTGATGACTTGAAATATAAACATGATGCAAGAAACTGAAGAGCGAAGTCGCAGGGACCAGTGGAGGAGAGAGAATCTTAGAAACCGAAGGCGGAATCCGCACTGGACCGTGAAGGGAGAAGAGAATTATTATTACATCTTTTAAGCTCCAATCTCAAGACTTCTTAAAGAATCAATTCTTTAACTCCAATAATCTTATTTCTTTGCTTGTGATACTTGGGTAAGTCTTTGAGCTCTAGGATCTTTAGGTGATGACATAAAAATAAACATGTCATGCGTTGATTCTTTTAGCCATTATAAAATAAAGTGAGAACATAAAATAAATATGAGATGCAACTTCTTTATTATCTTTAGAGATTAAGTGACAACATGAAATATAAACATGAAATGCAAACTTGGAAATTTAAACATGAGTATGCAAGTCCATTTATTCATTCTTGAAATTTAGTGATGACATAGAAAGTAAACATGATTATGCAAGGCATAAACTTAAACATGGATGCAAGTTCATTTGATTTCTTTACTAGAGCTCCTTCAAGACTTTATAGAAATACAAATTCAATATATATATCTTAACAAGACAAAGTGAGAAATACATCTTTCAAATTCTAAACTCAAGATCATAAAATCATCATAAAAACATCATTCTTTAAAGTTTTGCATCAAGTGGAACTTTCAAGCTTTAGAGGCCTAACTTGTGATGGATTCACAACCCACCTTCAAGGTCCTCATCATCAAGCCATCATCTTAGTCCCACCTAGGCCATATGGCCGAATTGGTTAAAGAAAAGGAAGAAGAAAACCAAATGGAAAAACTAGAGAAAATCCATGAAATCATCATTTTGAACCAAGAACAACACTTAGCAAAACATAGAAATAAACTTAAAAACAACTCCCTACCTAATCTGATTTGAAGGAAAGGAAGAGAACTTGGTTTCTTGGAGTGAAATGAAAGAAAATATTCTTGAAAGGTTGAAGAAAGAATTTCAGCCAAGGGGAAGAAAGAAAGAAAGTTTTTGAGCTTTGGAAAAACTTGAAGTTGTGAAATTTTTGAGCAAGTCTCTAATGACTTCTAAGCATGCCTATTTATAGAAGAATTCAAGCTCATAAATGGACAAGAGGAGGAGGAAAATCTGATTCAATTTGAGAAGGAGACAAGGAAGGAAAAATCATCTTGTTTGGTGGCTTAAAACATGGAATCATGTTTCAAAGTTCCTTGTTTTATGGTGATTTTTGGCATTATGTTTTAGTGCAATTTTTTGGTGTATTATGGCTGCATTATTTCGTGCATTACAGCCTCATGGAAGAGGGTTTTGTGTGTTCCATGTATTATTTAGGTGTAGGCAAGGTATTCATGCAATTTAGAGAATTTACGGTTAAGGGCTTAGGTGAATTAGTAAGCAATTTGAGTGTTTTAAAGCAATTTTAGGTTCTAATCAATTTAAATAAATAATTTTGACTCTAGATTAATAATTAGAATTTAATAAGCTTTAATTTGAGCCTAATATTGCTTAGGTTTCGTTAGACGAATCAAAAATCTCAAAATTTGTAAAATTGCACAAAGACAGGGCAAAACGGTCATTTTACTTAAAAATTGCCCGAGACCACCCGAGCTTAACCAATGGTTAATCATGGCTTAAAAACACCTTTTAACACATTTTAGTGAGGTTCGGGCTCAGTCCACGCAAATCGGAGTTAAAACCGGAGGGCGTTTTGGTCATTTCGCGTCCAAGCTCAAAATTAGGATTCTTCTCCTCTATTAACACACATAACACAAACAATCCCTTATTAACATCAAAACATCCCCTTGAGGAGGGTGGGGCCCACGATCCTCATTTTCTGAGTAAAATAACCTCAGGGCATTTTGGTCATTTTACACGTACAGAAATTTGGGGTTTGCAATACTTGCACGAATTGCTCCTAACTTCTCTTCTAACGTTATATTCCTTTATTAAGGATTGTTTGGTCTCAAATTTTATATAATATTTACCTACGGTAATTTGGTAATTCTTAATGACAGTAAAAATTACAGGAAAAATTGGGCGTTACATTCATGATCAAAATTTTCATTTAAGACAAAGGGGCAAGTCTTGAGCTATAGAGATTTAGGTGATGGTTAGAATCATAAACATGCCATACAACCTATTTTAAGTCTTTGACATTTAAGGTGGCAACTTGAAAATATAAACATGATATGCAAGACTTAAAATATAAACATGAGAATGCAAGTCCATTTTTAAGTCTTCAAGATTATAAGGTGATATCATGAAATGCAAGACTTGAAATGTAAACATGGGAATGCTAGTCCATTTTTAAGTCTTTATAAAGTGATATCATGAAATGCAAGACATGAAATATAAATATGAAGATGCAAGTTCATTTTTATATCTTATTAAAGCTCATCAACTCAAGACTTTAAAGAGTGAAACTTGCAACCCCATAAATCTCAACAAAATGAAAATGATTTTGAGTCCTTCATTCCCATGGTTCAAAGAACCTCATTTCTTAGACTCATCGTCAAACTCAAAGACAATAAGAAAGCCAAATGAGCATTCTTTAACCTTTTTCTAAGGAAAACAAAAAATCAAACTTTGGGCTCTAGAGGTCATGAACATGATGGCCTCACAACCATCATCAAGAACCATCATCATCAAGTCATAGTCTTGACTTGCAATGAAAGAGCAAAATCGAAAAACAAAGAAAGAAATAAGAAGAAGATCATAAAATAAAATCCCTTCCAAGAAGGTTTCTTAGTTGCAAGAGAGAAAGCTTGATCTTTGGGATGAAATGAGAAGAAAAAATCTTCCCTTTGGAATGATGATGGTTTTGGCCAAGGCAAGATGAAATGGGGGAGAGTTTTTCTTATGTTCTTATGTATGGGGATGGAAAGGTTAGGTGTTTGAGAGTTGGTTTATGGTGGTGGTGTGGTGGTTTGATGTTTGTACCTAGAATAGAGATCAAGAATGAAGGTTCTTGAAGGTTGAAGATGAGGAAGAGGAAAGCTTGGGTTGAGAGAATAAGAGAGTTTTTTTTTACAAGTCTTTGAGCAAGAGTTCACCAAAAAAAGTGAATGGTAAAATGAGAGTGTGTAAGAGTGAGTGAGTTGAAAAAAATCAACATATGAGAGGGAAATTGGGGCATAAGGCCACTGATCACATGAGGGAGTTTGGCGGGAAAATTCATTTCATTTGGGTGTGGGAATTAGGGTTTTTAGGTAATTATAATTGGGGTTTGGATAGAAATAAATAATTTTGTATTAGGAGTTGTAATATGGTGGTTAAGGCTTTCAAGACATGTTTAAGAAGTGGTCGTGCATGTTTAGTTGAGTCAAACTTGATTAATATGAAATTTAAACACCAACATATGTCCTAATCTTTAGGAAAAGAAAGAGAGAAAGTGCTTTTTGTTTCTACTTTATACTTTTGGGTCTCATGAGCATTCTTTGAATAGGAAAGGGGTTTAAACTTTCCTTAAGCAACCTTGGGTCCAAATTAACCTCAAATAATTATTTTGACTCAAAATTAATAAATAAAATTAGTTTATCTTTTATTAGAGCCTAATATTGCCTATATTTCCTTAATTACTGTAATTAAGCTTAATTAGCACTAACTAGGGGTAAAATGATAATTTTACATAGAAACTCCTTAAGACCTCCAGACCATTCCAAATATCACATATATCCTTTAATTAACATTCCTAATTCCAGAATGATGGTCAGTCAGTCGTCACTTAATCCGCGTTAAATTACCTTAGGGGGTTGTGGTAATTTTACGTCAGAAAAAACTATGAATTGAGATTTCTTCATCTACTATCATCCAAAACACATCTAGTCCCCTTCAAACATCAAACTAACCCCTCGAGGATAACTGGGTCTGGTCGTCCTTGATTTTGGGCAAAATGACTTCAGGTGCATTTTGGTCATTTTGCACGGCAGGAAAATTGGGACGCTACGCTAGAACCCTTGAGAAATCTATTAATGCTTAAGTTTTGAATGAGAACAAAGAAAATTTTGTTAAAATATAGAAAATTTTGTTAAAATATAGAAAATTTTGTTAAAATATTTTGAAGAAAGAGCTAATGTTTTGCATGAATTTCATAAATGTCAAATAGAAATTTTCTCATACTATATGTAATCAATTCCGTGATATATTTTTCATATTATCATGATTTAATATAATATAAAATTCATTCAAAGAGTTTACAATTTTTTCAAAGTATGAAAAATAGCTTAGAAAGTGAGTTACGATATGTGAGACTCTCTAGAAAGTAGGATGGAGCATCGAAAGTGTATCTAGGACATCAGAAACCATTTTGATATCACGAAAAGTGGCATGACAATACAAGAAAGTAGATACTCTTGATCAGATCAAGCATATCTCTACTAAATTTGTTCTTGCTCATTAATTAAAGTGTCCAACACTCTCTAAGACCTATATCTTCATTAGAAAGAAACTCTATATGAGTTTGAAGAGCTCAGAAAGTGTAGAAGCATCATCAAAAACTAAAGTATACATTAGAAACTATATTGTGTAACCCTCTAACGTATAATGGAGTACATTCGAGTCATATTTGGTTTTAACATTAAAGGATTACTCGTTAAGACCTTAGCCTAACCTTGATCTTTCGAAATATTTAGCGAAAAATAGGCCAATTTTTTTTGTTCTTTTAAAAAGACAATTACTTTAAAAAATAGAAGCCTTTGCGTAAATAGTATTTGGCACCAAACCACATAATTATATGTAAACATACAACATAATATTATCATCGAAACACCAAGACAATCTCAAGCCCATCACATGAAATACCTCAGCAGCTCACAAGATATCCGAATATGTATAATACTACCACATTGTACAACCACTTAACCTAAAGTCGAGATACATAGCGGTAAAAAGCCTAATAGATAGACATGTCAAATGGCCACATGGGTTTGGCATACAGGAATCCAAACCAAAATGATAGTCATATGTCAAAAGATATGTGCAGGGTAAATATCTAACAATAATCATAACAATGTCTTCAGGATAGTTATCCATGTCCATGCGTGAGCTCAAACATCATCCCGGCACGCCTTGCTCATCTAGAGAAGTACATGGAAAATTTAAAAGGGTGAGAATCTTAGTGAATCTTAGTAATAGTAAAACATGCATGGTGTCATCATCGTATGTCTCCGGCCCTACTTGGTTTATTATAGAAAAGGTGTACATGCCACAATGTAGTCCAATTTTAGAGTTTTTTTTTTTTTACAAACGTCATTATCAAGTGGACATTTCATTTTAATATGGTCTTGATCGTGAATGCATCAAGTTTTATATATATACACACACACACACACACACACAAACATGAGAAGTGTTTCACATTAGAATATACATTTCATGAGAGCATGCGTGCATGGAAAGAGCAACATATCACTTAGACGATAGGCATGCATGAAAGGATGAAACATAATCTCATAAGTACATGCACGCATGAAAGGGACGAACATAATCCTGGACGAGTACATGCATGCATGAAATAAGCGAACATAAATCATGAGTAAGCACAAGACCTTAAGCTTTCTTTGAACACAGTTCATTTTAATTTATTCATTAACTTCTCTGGAACCCTAAGCTATGAGCTCATGCCTAACATGTATAATACGATCAGCCGTCGTTGAACTTCGATCAGGATCGAATCACTAGTCATGGATAATATTCATCATTATGATGTATAAATACAATCAGTCATCACTGAACCTCAATTGGTAATGAACCTAGTGTAAGCAGGTGTGAGTTGTCTTATAAACATACAAACATTCATGCTTTCATTCTCCATGGTTCGTGCCATGGTGTAAAACTAGTACATAAACCCTTACTTGCTCAGTTTTTACTTCACAATTGGACCCACAGATGTAATGTGGTACACTATAACAGTGTTCCAAGCTCATAATTTCCCTTATCCATGTCTTATTGCATACTTGACTCAATGTATTCCGTTAATGAGACTCATTCAAGAATAATCACAAACAAAACTTAGAATGAATGCATAGGTAACTAGTCCAGCCAACAATATCCGGTATGACAATCAACACCATATATTTCACCAATGCATCTTAGTCAAGTATGTCACAATAATTATTTACAATCTAATCAAGCAAGACAATCAAACACTACTAGAAATATGTCAAATAGTGACTAATTTTGTGATCGAAATAAATCAGTCACTTAAATAATGAATTAGCGACCGAATTAAGGCATTAGGGAAAATGAAAAGGGTGGAAAAATTCAGTTGCTAAATCGATTGCTAAATCAAATTCGTGGCCTATTTAGTGATCGATATTTATTTATACTAGAAAACCTTACTTTCATAAAAATCGGTCATAAATCGATCATGATATTTCAATTAGTGATCGATTTTTTATACAAGAAAACCTTGTCTTCATAAGAATCGGTCACTAATATTTCAATTAGTGACCGATATTTTATTTATACAAGAAAACCTTGTTTTCATAAAAATGGTCACTAAATCGGTCACTAATATGTCAATTAGTGATTGATTTATTGATCAATATTTATTTATACGAGAAAACCTTGTTTTCATAAAAATCAGTCTTAAAATCAGTCACTAATTTTTGAATTAGTGACTTATTTAGTGACTATATTTATTTATATGTTCTTGCATAAATGATATTTATTCATACAAGAAACCCTTGATTTCATAAAAATCGATCTCTAAATTGTTTACTAATATTTCAATTAGTGATTGATATTTATTCTTAGTAGAAATACTTACTTACATAAAAATCGGTCACTACTAACTAAAACATATAACGAGGAAAAAAGCCCTAAATATCTCATTTTTTCCTTAAAATCTCCCATTCAATCTACCCTTTCTCCACACCGTCACCCATTCTCATTTTTCCCGCACCAACACCCCTCTATACTTGGTCCTATGCACATGCCTCATCCTTCTCGTCTAGGTGACGCCACCATCCTTCCATCCTCAGCCACCACGCGCATCTCTTCCATCTCCAACTAGTCTTAGTCGCGAATGTAACCCCCTCTGTTATGATCTTTCAGGAAAGCCACCGCAACTCAGCCCCCACCTTCCCTGGCCACCGTGATCAACCCCTTCTGTGTTGGTATTTCCCCCGTGAAGCCACCGCGACTCAACCCTCTCTATGTTGATCTTTCCCCAATGAAGCCATCACAAAGGCACCCCTTTTCACCTCCTCTTCCTTTTTTTTTTAATTTTATTTTTTTCTGTTCTTTTTGTTTTTTTTTTTTTAAGCCTTTTGATTAAAAAAAGGTAGCCTTGCTGAGCTAAATTAATAGACTTTACATGGTCATGGTGTTTGTTGAGTTTTTTGACTTTGGTTGAAATTGATTTTTATTTCTTTTTCATTTTTTTATTTGTGGCTGAAGGAAGTAATGCAGAGGACGAATCTAAAGTTGGAATCGTTTAAGGAGAAGATAAAAGAGAATCAGGAGAAGATTAAGCTCAATAAGCAGTTGCCGTACCTTGTTGGAAACATTGTTGAGGTCATTAACTGTTACTACTCGGAGTTGTTTTCTATTGAGTAGTGGCTACCATAGCTCATAGACATGATTAATTGGAGAGAGTTCCTCTTTCCCCTTTTTTCCTTCTTTTTTTTTCTTTTGATTTTTGGCTGAGCATTTTTGTTTAGGTTTGTTGTTAGAGTATTGTGGCTGTAGTTGTAACAAAGCTTGGTTTAATTTTGTTTGGGGTTTGGTTTTCTTTTTCATTATAATGTGGTGTTTGCTTGATTTTTGATTTGGGATTTTATCTGTTTTTGTGATGTGTTGGATTTGGTTGAGATTTTATTTAATAGCTTGGGCTTGTTTGTGTTTGTGTGTGACTGCTGGAAGATGTGTAAGGTGATGAAGATGAGTGAATGACTAAGTTATTGTTGTTATGTGTTTTTCAATGGGTATGGTTTCCTTAGCTTTTATGCATGTTATCCATTTTACCTCAGCTTGCATACGATTGTAATTTTTTCTTATTCTTTCCATTCTTTGAGAAAGGTTATTGTAAAGGTATGGGTGATTTGTTAGTTTAGAGAATCTATTGTAAAGGTTGTTGTTGTTGGTTTGGATTTTGTTTATAGGGTGACAACTATGAGTTTGTCTGTGATGTGTTGGGGTCCTGGTTGGTCTGGTAATAGGGCTAATACTACTAGTGAGCTTCCATTGGGAATGCTTCTTCCTAGACAATGTGTTAAGGGTGGTTTTGGTTCTTGTGCTTCATATCCAAATTTTAATTTTCTGTCATGGTTCTGGAAGTGTTTGCTATTCATGCCAGGAAGATTCACTATCAGTTCATCTAATACCACCAAGATCAACACAAGTTCCTCATGAACAGTCTTCTTCAGTGAAGACAAAAACATGAGGGTGTTTTTGGCTACTTTGATTGTTAGATTAGTTGGGGCTTTTGTCGGTACATGTGGAAGAGAAATCAGTGAAGTAAAAGGATTCTTGTCAGTTTTTGAATTGTGATTGTGTAATGTGCAATGACATACTGGTTCTGATAGTTTCACTTAAATGAGCATGGAAGTAAGAGACAAATGTGATGTTCATTGATGAAAGAAATGATAGTATTAGCATCCAAGTTCATGTAAATTATTATCTTTTGTCTTAACCAGTTATCCATGTTATGTAAATAAAGGCTTTTTGGGATCAACTAACAATATATGGAAATTTATAATGTTGGCATGTGAATGTGAATGTTACTTCTGTTCAGGATGAACTGAGAGATGTTGTTTTGCTTGCCAACAAACAAGATCTTCCCATTGCAATGATTGCTACTGAATAACTGACAAGCTTGGACTTTATTCATCCGCCAATGCCACTAGTATCAAGATCTTATCTTTTGCATAGAAATTAACTCAAATGTGTAAATACTGAGCAGTCATAATTACAATGCTTACAAATTTTGTTAGTTATTGTTGCTGTAAGAATGATGATGATGATTTATAATTTCTTGCCTATATGTGAGAGCTAACTTTGTGAATTAGTTTGGAACTACATTAACTTCTGACATTGAGACATGTACATGTACACAACTCTTTCTTGTGCAATGGCTTGATTATTTTAGATGTATTCGGAGCACTTGTGCAACTTCTGGAGAGGTTCTCTGAAGGTTTGGATTGGCTTTTAACAACATTGTCAGCAAGGTATGTGACAATGTTGTAGTATTATTTTGTTAAGAGCATGACACCATTTGCATGATTTGTTATTCATTTGGGGATCACCACCCCTTTCTCTGTGAATGTGTGTTTTAAAACGCATTGCCATTTAAGTATGTAAAGGTTGAAAGGGAAATTGTAATGTAATGCAAGTAAGGGACTACTATTTACAAATTTATCTTTGTTTTAGCAGAACAATTCTCATGAATAGCTCAAAACATGATGCCTATTATTTATGAAAGTGGTGATTAACTAGCCTGTTCTCTTTTTCCTTTTTATTTTTTTCAGGCATGAGACATGAAAAATTTTCGTGTGGTCTGGTCATTTCATAAGTGTGGCGGTTCTTGAAGAAGGATGTTATTCCTTTCAAGTGAATGTTGTAATAGCAGAATGCTTTGTAGAAATATTCTCCTCTTCACAGGAACTTGGGTTTGTATGATTGCTTAAATTAGCTAATACTTTTAGCTATAATTGGAACTATTGCAATATCCTTTGCCGTACCACCTTCATGTTCATTTTGTTAGTTTGATTATCAATTGAATATTTGGATTGAACTTACTTTGTTGTATGATATTAACTACTTGTTAAAGTATATTGGCAATTTTTAAATTTGTTTGTTTGTGTATAGATATATAACTTTTTATTTGATGATATATATTTAAATTTTAAAAGAGAGGTTTCAAAAATTTAAATTTTTTCTTTTTTTTGTGTGTGATTACACATTAGTGACTGATTTATCGGTTGCTAATATCACACCAAACCACCACCCAACATTGGTTGTATAGACATGAAAATCGGTCACTAAATCAGTCACAAGATTTAGTGACCGATTTTTTCAATTCGCTAATTTTTTAGCCACCATGGTTTTAGCTACTTCTATTTTCTGTGCTAAATTGGTCACTACTAAGTTTAGCGACCGATTTTATGAAATTAGTGACCGAAGTCACAATTCACTCAACAGATATTCAAGAGTCATTAGTGGATTTAAAATCGTAGTTATAAATCTTATCCGCTAAACTGGTTTGAGTTTGATGTTAAAAATAGTTCGAAAACACATTTTCCTCTTCCCGAGGCATATAATTACCGTTGTTAGTTTCAGACCTTCAAAAAGCCTTAATGCAAAATGTTTTAATTGATAATATAACCAATTTGGAGAAAATATTTTGAAAAAGAACTAATGTGTACCTTGAGTTTTGTGAAGCATCAAATAGGTGGTTATATAATCATAACACGGCTTTCAAAGCGGAATTATTTTCACATGACACGTGCAAACATGTTTAATCTCGTTTGAAGAGATTGAGACTTAATGAAAGTGAAAATATATCATGGAATGAACGTATATATGCTTAATGTATTGAAGAAAATTTTCACATACAAGAAACCAAGGTTCAGATTTTCAGAAAGTAGCATGTGACTTTAGAAAGTAAATTTCAAGGGAAGATTTAAATCCATCTCTAAAGCAAGTGTGTTCCACAACCTTCAATCATCATGATTGTAAATATATAATCATCTACAAGCTCAAATTGAAGACTAAAAGAATAAAAAAATTTCAAGAAATTGAGACCGTACTTCAGAAAGCACGTTTCACAGTGAAACGGTGCACTTTACAGGAAAGGAGAAAATTTGAAATTCAAATTTAAAGTCAAACCCAGTCATAGAACATGACATCTCTTTTGCTAATTTGGTCAGCTACCCTGTAACACACTAATATTTAACCCAACACGCCTAGGACTCATTAAGATTAATTATTAGTTATTACTTCCTTTTAAACTCATTTGTAAAACTACTTAGCGGAAAATCAGGTAAATTTTTTTTTTGAAATATGTAAAACAAAATGCAAGCCGTCGAGTACTACATGAGCGAAACGTAAAGCAGAAGAAAAAATAAATCATGCAATATAAAAGCAAATAAGAATACCTCAACCATAGAAGCAACCATCATAATATTAAATATCGTAGTTTGGTACATCAACTGAAATATAAAAAGGTATAAAGTCATACCTATGTAAGTGGGTAGAGCTTGTAGTATAGGAAATAGAAAATACAGGAAAAGAAACAGGAAACATAAACAACGAATACATGGATAGCCTCGAAAGATCAATCCCAAGCCATAGCTACCCCCTCTCTCAAACTACCTGAAGACACTGCTCCTTGTCCCTCGAAGGTACATACCCAAAGAACTATGCGAGCTCCTTGGGTGTGTGCAAGCAGAAGGTGGACGAACATGACCTCCTCGACATGGGTGCATCTCCAGGCGTCGAGCTAGCCTCCGTTGCGTCATTGTATCCTCACTGCCCTCCCGATGTCCATGGGAACTGGGGGAGATCCTCCAAAAAGACATGAGTAGGGGAATCCTTCGATGGGTCGTCTCTGAATGACTCAGGCGACGTACTCGGGTAGCCGCGCACCGCCAAAGACAAAGGTCGGGCTCTGCCGTCTGCTCGTCATGGGCCATGTCCCCTCGAAGATCAAATTGTCGCCGTAGGGAGAGGTCAGGGTAAAACGAAGCTGGAGACCGGGAATGCAAACGGACGACCCATGTATGTAAAAATACGCATGGCATAACGACCCTCAAAGTGGTATGAATGATGATCTGGATCGTAGTGCACCTCCCAAACGGGCGTATCAACGAAGATCATGAACGACGCCATCGGAATCTGAAGACGTAACGGGAAAAGAAGAAAGAGGGGTGAGAATCTTGCTAAATAATCTCAGTAGGGAATCCTCTATCCTAGTGTCATCGTTTACGTCCCAGGAACCTTGGGTTTGTTATAAAAAGGTTAAACATGCAAAGGTTCATTATGAGGTTTTCATAAAAGTAATTATCCAAGACCCATGTCTTTTATGATGAATCTTAATGCATGTATGCAGCATAGCAGAACATGAATGCATGGCAATACTTTATGCAAAACCAATGAGGCATCTCATCAATAACCAATTCTCATATAAGTGGCATGTACTTTCTCATAATCAACTTCTCTCTTTCATAAGCAAAGAGCTTTACATCTTTTCTCGTTTCTCAAACTTGTGACATCATGGTATTTAAAAATAGTAACCGACCTTTGATACTAGGCTATGAGCTCATACCTTAACTAGTCGTCACTAGATCTTTCTTATCCTCTTGATAAACATATCATAATCATAAAATAATAATCCCGACTCCGAGTACGGGGCAGGGGACCTAAGGATCACTCATCATGGGACTTTTTCCTTCTCGAAACGCATCAACTAGTTAAGACCAGTGACTTTGTTCGCTTTGATAGGCTAATGTTGATGCCCTCACGGTTTTACTTTTTCCTCATGGAGCAGGAGAAGTACGTCGGTCGCAAAACGCATCATCTGGTTAAGATCAGTGACATTGTCCGCTTCGGTATGGCTCCATGACCATACCCCCATGGGTTTCCTTTCTCCTCACCGTAGCAAGAGAAATGCGTCTCGGCATGTCACATATAAAATCTTTCTTTTCAAACTTTCTTTAAATATCTCAAATTTGACAGAAATTCAGCATAACGACTACACCGAATTTCCTCAAATTTGAGTCATGTCACATAACTCAAATAACACATGTTGTTCTCATGAAATTTCTCAATCAAGTAAATCTCTTAATCATAGGAGCATACCCTCCTAATTCATTCATATTTCGCATTCTCATGCATCTTAAACATAACATACCACATCATCACAACATGTCACAAATACACATATAGTCTTATATTTATGGTATTAACACATTCACATTCATCACGAGTATACCCACTTGGTCTCATTCTCACATCACACCTCCTACCTCATGGTGTCTTATGCTTTGGCCCTTACGGGTCTTAAACTTATATTCTAATTATGCTATCTTTCATTATGGATCTTTATTCCACCTAAGGGATCATTACCTATAATTTCCTCTAATGTTTATGCTTACTAACATAACCAAACAGCCTTGCATCACTTTAGGCAGAAAATTATCATGTGATTAGGGTCCTAAATCTCCATTTTTGACCCTTTCTAAGTTCTTCTTCGCCTAAGGCTTTACAATCAACTCCTAAACCAATTATGAGGGATTCCTACACATATCCACTAATTATCAACCATTTTTCTTAAGTCCATTTATGCTGAAACAGAATTTACAATTTGGGCATCTAAGTGTTCTAGAATTCTCATTTTAATCCTTTTTAGTTACTTGTTCTTTCCTAACTTCCCTAAATCGATCCTTGCTTCACTCAAACATAATTTCACACATTTTAACACCATAAAATAGAATTTATACAGTGGCCAAGTACACAAGGCAGAACTGAAAATATAGCTCACATAAATCACATAATTCCATGATTTAAATGCATATAAGTTACTAGCTTTCTCTTGGAATAATTTTAGGAACTCAAAACTCTTTTAGAAACCAACTCCTCTCATTAAAATCATATAAAGGTGTCCTAGGTCAGTAGCTAAATTATCTTGCTCAAGGAATAGATTTAAAACATAAAACCTTATTCATAATATTCCTTAAGTACACCTAAGCTTAGAAAAATTCCAAGACATAGGCTATTGGCACTTATGATTAGATGAACTCATCTCAAGTCCATCATCATCATCACAAGGCCAAAATGGCTTCCTTGAGATGCCTCCATTTTCTAAAACTTTACTTGTGATACTTGGGCAAGTCTTTGAGCTCTAGGATATTTAGGTGATGGCATAAATTTAAACATGCTATGCACTTGTTTTACTCTTCATTATAAAATAAAGTGAGAGCATAAAATAAATATGAGATGCAACCTCATTATTATCTTTAAAGATTAAGTGATGACTTGAAATATAAACATGAAATGCAAGCTTGGAAATTTAAACATGATAATGCAAGTTCATTTAGTTATTCTTGAGAGCTTAGTGATAGCATCAAAATAAACATGCTATGCAAGGCATAAACATAAACATGAATGCAACTTATTTTATTTTAACTAGAGCTTTTACAAGACTTTAGAGGAACATTACAACCTTAACCCAATTTGCATCTTTACAACATAAAGTGAGCTTTAGAGTTCTTAGCACAAAGTCTTCAAAGAAGCCTTTGGTTTTGAACTTCATCATCAAGCTCAAGAAAATGGACTAAGACATAAACTTCAACACTTTATCAAAGCAAACATAAAAGAACTACTCATATTCCATATTTTATTGCTCATGGGCTTCAATCTAGAGTAAACTCTTAGAACGGCCAACCAACTTTAAGGTTGGCAAGGTAAGCTTAGAGCTCTTTGAAATCATATGATTAATTTTCTTAACAAAACTTTTAATGATCTACTTAACATTTTTAATAAACTTTGTTCAAATAAAGGAAAAGGAAACCGAAACCATTAAAGGGAAAGGAAAAAAGAATTGAAAACTTTGAGGAAGAAAAGAAAGGAAAAATTGAAAGCATAAGCAAGAAAAAGGAAAGAAACCAAAAGCATATATGGTCCAAGACCAAGTTTTTCAAGCTTTAGAGGTTTCTCATATGGCATCACAAGACTATTATCTTGAAACCTCATCATCAAGCTAAAGTTTTACTCATGAAAAGGCTCCAAGGCCAAAAAAGAAAAAGAAGGAAAGGTTTGAAAAACCAAGAGAAATCTAGAACTTTTCTCAAGGAAAGTAAAGAAAAACTTTGAAATAAAACCCCTACCTAAGGAAGTCTTGAAAGAAATGAGAAGAAGCTTGTGTTCTTGAAGGAATGAGAAGACAAAATCTTCTCTTGGAGGAGGAGGAGGATTCAGCCAAAGGGAAAACTCAAGGAAGATGATTTTTCCTTGAGAAAGCAAGCTTGGAAATGGAAATGTTAAGTGTTTGAGAGGTAGTTTGAGGTGAGGGAGTGGTGGTTTAAGGTTGTTTGTGGTGGATTGTGGTGGTGGAAAGGTTTCTTTGAGAGAGGAAGAAGAAGAACAAGATGAGGAGAACTTTGAGAGAAAAGAAGAAAATGCAAGAAAACTAAACTTGGCAAAACTTCTAAAGTGTTACCAAGTTCTTCAAGGCTTGGTATTTATAGAAAAATGAAACTTTGTGGCTGATTTGGGGGAGGATGGCCGACGGTTCTTCATGCCAAAGGGGAGGAAAATATCTTCAAAAACTTGTCATTTGTAGGCATGGTTGAAAGCATGGCTAGGTATGGTCAAGGTATGGCTTGAGGTATGGCTTTTGGAGTGAAATAAAATCAACATGTGACACATCTTCAAGGGTAAGTATTTGGCCAGATTTCTAGCCAAGGGGAGGAGGATGATTTGTTCATGTAATTGTGGTTTAATGATGTGTTTAGGTGTTTCTTTGATTAAGGTTTTGATTAGGAGTTTGTAAGAAAGTGTTTAGGTGAGGTAATGGTTAATTAAGGTTGTCAAGACTTGATTAGGAAAATGATCTTGCTTGATTAACAATTTAAAACCATTTTCTTACTCAAATGAAGGTATATGCACAATTCCTTAATTTAAGGAATTGGAGAAGAAAACATTATTTAAGATTCCATGACTAGGAATCTTGAATCAAAAGATGTAATTAGAGTTTAACCAAGAAATCTTAGGCCATAATTAACCTTAATAAATTATTTTGACTCAATATTAATTATCAAAATAAATTTATCTTCGATTAGAGCCTAATATTGCTTAGGTTTGCTTAATTACGTCATTAGGCTCACTGTACACTATTTTAGGGGCAAAATGGTAATTTTATACTAAAACTGATCGTGACCTTCCTGCTAATAAACATCAAAAACCACTCATAAACATCATTCTAACTTCTTGAAAAGGTCCGGGCTCAAATGGCACCTTTACCCGTAAAACACGGAGGGGTATTTTGGTCATTTTGAGTCGAAAGTTTGAAAACGAGATTTTCATTTGGATATCAAACATAACAGATATAACCCCGTTCAGACATTGAGTTGACCCATTCGAGGAGTGCCGAGTTAGCTATCCTTGAGTTTTGGGTAAAAATGACCTTAGGGCATTTCGTCATTTGTACTCAAATAGAAAAATGGCGTTACATACCCAAGTTTGTAGAACGAAAAGTTCATAAACCTTATTCAGAAAGTAAAAAGTAGTTTTTGAAGGTGACCTTAGAACCTCTATTTCACAACAGCTTCTGCCAGTCTAACATCATCGAGCTACTCCTCTAGATTGTGTTTCCAAGACAAATAGATAGTCAATACATGTCACTTTTGTAATGCCCAGTGATGAGGGAGGAGTGATCGCTGGTGCAAGAAGGCACGGATAAGGAGCTCCTGTAAGGCTTCTAAGCGGAGGGGTACATGAATGAACCAATTGCACATAGAATGGAATCTAGGCTATATAGGTATGAGATTATACAGTTGAGAATGACTTATATGAATTGATTGGTACTACCTATGCCAACAAAGATGCATCTTCTTTTGGTAGCCCATCATGAAAGAACTCCAGTTAAGCGTACTTGACTTGGAGTAATTTTGGGATGGGTGATCTTCTAGGAAGTTTTCCTAGGAAGCGTGTGAATGAGGACAAAGCATGTGAAAAGACCCGTGTTGATTTGTAGGGACAGTGTCAATCCATAAAGTAGTAGGGGATGTTACAACTTTGACAATAGTTCAAGGGCAACGGTCATAAATGAGAACATCTATAAATAGGGATGATGTGCTTACAACAGGTACATTTTGGACAAAATAAAGAGCTGAAATGCTAAAAAAATCCTTGCTCATTCTCTGTAAAAATCTTCTTTCTATGTTCTTAGTAGATCATACATTCTTTCTAGGAAGCATTGATAGAAATAAGTCATTTAAGTTTTCTAGGCCTATTACTGTATATCTTACGAAAACTTGGTTGTTGGTTAGTTTGAGTGATAAACCAAAATACAAACCTTTGTATCCCTAATCCAGGAGTGATCATTGTGAGTTAGCTTGGAGAGGCTAAGCAAAGACTACTTGTAACGTGACAGTGAGTGAACTACTAGTCACGGTGTTAGCTTGGAGAGGCTGGTAAAAGACTACTCAGGTTGTGATAGCATAACATACTTGCTAGTCACGTGTGAGCTTGAAGAGGCTGTTAAAAGACTACTCACTTGTTACAAGAGTGTACTTGCTGGTCATTGTATTAGCTCGAATAGGCTATTTAAAGACTACTCGACTTGTGACAACAAAGTGAGTTGCTAGTCACTGGAAGCTTAGGAAGTCTACTGGAAAGACTATCCAACTTTCTTGAGTTGAGAAAGGTTTTAGTGGAACTCAATGGTGGTTGAGAATTGGATGTAGGTAGGTTGATTGTACTAGTATAAAATATCTGTAGGATCTTCTTCTCCCTTATCTCTTTTATTTACGCTTTGTACCTGTTATATTGTTATTTATGATAAATATCTTATACTCATTTTCATTATACTTGTCATAGTTTAGAAAGTTACTTTCTAACGTCGCTAACATTGGTTTTGCTACACTTCAAGTTTTACATTTGATAGTTAGTATTTAAGCTTTTTTGGAAAAAGAAGAAAAAGAAAGGTGAAGCAAGATTCAATCCCTTTCTTGTGCGCTTTCTAACTACAATTGGCATAAGAGCTCAAGCCTCTAAGGGTTGAGCACTTGAACGATTGCATAGGACAAGGATACCAGGGACAAATGGTATAAAATATTCACATTGCAGAAGAACACTCCATTAATAGACCACCATTCTTTGATGGTGGGGACAATACTTCCGAGAGATCGTATGAAGCTGTTCATAAAATGCACAAGTCTTGACTTGTGGGAGATCATATAGGAAGGAGACTATGTTCCAACGGAAGAAGTTCCTGGAAATAATGATTCACCTTCAACATCTAGGGAAGTTCTCCAAGAGTAGGTGGATAGAGCAACATAAAGCCAGAGTTTAGTTCAGCTCTAAAGCTAAGTACCTAGTCATGTGTGCACTAAGCAAAGCTGAATATGACAAAATTGTTGCTTGTGACATGGTGAAGGAGATTTGGGATGGGCTATACATGCTGCATGAAGGAACTGATCAAGTCAAAGAAACAAAGATCAGCATGTTAGTCCATCAATACGAAATGCTCAAGATGAATGAACAAGAAAGTATTGATGACATGACAATGAGGTTTATGCACATCATAAACCAACTAAAGGGATTAGCCAAAAGATATTCTTACTCGGAAATGGTTAGAAAAATCTTAAGCCTCCCTGAAATGGCTGCCCAAGGTCACAACCATTGCAGAAGCTAAAGACCTTTGAACTCTTGGGTTGGACGCACTTATTAGGTCATGAAAACCCATGAGGTAGTGCTCTCTGAAATGCATGGTGAATCTATTAAGAAGAGCAAGTCCATGGTCCTAAAGTCATTTCATTAGAAACAAAATAAGGGCAAAGCAATGAAAGTTGCGGAGATCTTTGATGAAGAGACTAAAGATGAGGATGGAGAGGAGATCTCCATGCTAGTGAGGAAGATGTCCAAAGTTTGGAGAGGCAGAACAAAGAGAAAAAAGATATCTACCTCAAGAGGACAAGAAAAGCAAGGGAAAGCTGGAAAGTGTCACTTGCTACAATTGTGGTGAGAAGGGACATTTTAAACTTGAATGTCCCAAGCTCAAGAGCTCACAAAAGAAGTTCGCATCTAAGAAGATAGGTATGCTGGCTGCCTGAGTGACACAGAGAAGAAAAAGAAGGATCAGAAAGTCAGAATGAGTTAGAAGATGTTGCTAATCTATGTTTCATGGCTGACTATACTTCAGAAGAAGAACCTTAGGTAATAGCATCTAAATCTGATCTTTCCTATAATGAGTTACTTGCTTTATATGATGAGTTGCTTGAAAACTCTCAAAATTTTTCCTTTCAGTATCTCAACCTAAAGAAGAACCATTAGAAGGTTGTTTTAGAACTTAAAATGGCTAAATCAAAAGCTAAAACTCTAAGGCTTGAGATGGAAGAAACAAAAGGTAAAAACAAAATTTAAATATAAAGCTCAATGTCTTAGAAGTTGAAGTCTTTGAAAAGAATTAAAAAAAATCATAAAGTTATTTCTAATTGGAAAGGACTTCAAAGCTTCTCAAGTTTAATCTTGAAAAGATGGTAGTTCAACGAATCTTGAACTAATGCTTGGAGGTCAAAGGCCATATTTTCAAAAAAGGGTTGGATATGAAGAGGAAATAGAGGAGAGAGAAAGGCAACTTCATCGAAGAAAGTCAAGAACAAAGCCTCTTATACTTTTTGTCATAAGAAGGGACACCCACTTGACAACTGTTTCATGAGAAAGAAATCTGTCAAAAAGGTTGGGAAAACCCCCTGAAAGACTAACTAAAAAAGACCTAAGAAAGTTGGGTACCTAAATTAAAACTTCTTTGTTGCATGTGTGTTTGAGAATGCATGTTGATCATGACAACAAGAAGATGGTTTAGAAATCTAAAGCCTAAGAACCCTGGATCAATCAAGTTTGCTGATGGAGGTAAGGCCAAGGTCACAGGCATATGAAATGTTTGTAAGGATTATTCTCACCAAATTTATGATGTTTTACTTGTTGATGGTTTTGCTCATAATTTGTTGAGTATCAGCCAATTCTGACCAAGACTTTAATGTTTTATTCAATGCTCATGCTTCAAAAATTGTAAATCCCACTTCAGGACAAGTCATCTTATCTGGCAAGAGGCATGATAACACTTATGTGTTATTCTTGGATGACTTTCTAGATCAAGATATAAAAGGTCTTGCATCCTTCACGAATGATAAGTGGCTGTGGCATAAGAAGCTTTGACATATTCATATCTCAGAAAGAGATTGTTAAAGGCTTGCCAAAGATCAGATTTGATAAGGATTCAACTTGTGATTTCTGAGAAAGACAAGCAGACCAAAGCTTCTTTCCACAACAAAAATGTGATTTTAACTACTAAGCCACTTGAGCTTTTACAAATGGATATTTTTGGACCAACTAAGATAGCAAGTCTTGCTGGAAAGAGATATTACCTTATCATTGTGGATGATTTCTCCAGATTTACATGGGCGATCTTCTTATCTTCTAAGGATAAGGTGGTAGAAAGATTCAAAGTGTTTGCAAAACATGTTTGTATTAAATTAGATTCTTAAATCACATCTATAGGATCAGATCATAGAGGAGAATTTGAAAATCATGGGCCTATTTGGAATGTATATTTGAAAACTATTTTCAATTTTTAAAAATGAAAAACTCAAAATAATTGTTTGGCATATTGTTTTTGGGCCGCCGATTTTAAAACTCAAAGAGCAAAATGTAATTCTTAAAAACACAAAATAGAAAACAGGTTAGAGTTGTTTTGGAAAACATAAAAAACACAGTGGCATGTTTTGTAAATAAGTTCTTTTGTTGGCTTTACACTTTCGATTCTCATCTTGTATTTTATTTGCATTTGAAAAAAAATGCTACCCATTGCATTTGCTTGCTTTCTTTTTCTCCAATTCTTTCTTGCCCTATACTTTTGCCTCTACAATTGACGTTCTCTCTCCAGAATTTACAAGGTTGCCTCTTTGAGATTCCTGCCCTTCCATATCATCCAATCTTCATTTCCTCACTGACCCACCACTAGTTTCACTTCTACAACTCGCTCTAGCACTCAGATTCGTATCATCTCTCTCCTTATAATTAGGTGAGTTTCTATATGTGGAAAGTGAGCCAAGTTGTCCACGATCTGGGTTATCAATGCCATCTGCTATGCTCTTTTGATCATCCCTACTCCTTGACCCTTAGGGTTGATAAACCAACTTTGTTTGATTGACTGGCAAACAAATTTTATGTTTTGATACTTTTAAAGCATAATTTCAAAATCAACTCGCCAAACAATGTTTTTCTTTTAATCATTTTAAACTGTTTTTCTAAGTTTTGTTGCCAAATGATCTTTTTTGTGCTTTTATTTTTAAAAATTGAACTTAAACTTATCTTTTAAAATAGTTTTAAAAAACTAGAATATAAAAGCAATACCAAGCAGGCCCCATGTTTTTGAAGAGTTTTGTGAAAAAATGGCATCTCTATGAGTTCTCCTCCTATAACTCCCCAACAAATGGGGTTGCTAAAAGGAAAAATAGAAGCTTACAAGAGATTGCTAAAACCATGCTTTTAGAAATTGGTTTATCAAATAGTTTTTAGGAGGCTGCAAGCACTTCGTGCTATATACAAAATAGAATATTTCTAAAGCCAATCCTCAAGAAAACTCCTTATGAGCAACGAAAGGAAGAAAACCCAACATATCTTATTTTCATATATTTGGCACATCCTGCTTTATTCTTAACATCAAGGACAAACTCGCAAAGTTTGATCCTAAATCTAATGATGAGATTTTCTTAGGATACTCCTTGGTCTTCAAAGCTTACAGGGTACACAACAAGAGAACACTATGCATTGAAGAGACCATCCACAACAAGTTCAAGGAGCTCAAGGGACTTTGCTTATGATCTTGAAGAATTGGAAGAGAACCTTGAAAAGCTAAATCTCAAAGAACCCTTAAAAAGCAAGCAGATGAAAGAGCCCTTCAAAAAGTAATCTCCAAAATAAGGATACTTAAGAAAGCTTGCTCAAGACTCCAAAGCCATCAAAAAGTGACATTTCTAAGCATGAAGAAAGGTCTGAAGATGAAAAGGATGCTGAAGAACTTCAAGGTCCAGAAACTAAAATGGAGTTTCTGAATTAAAAGTAGTATATGAGAATAAAGTTCTACAAGATATTTCAAAGGATGTGAGAATTAGATCCTCCCTTAGAAATATGTCAAACTATTATTTATCTCGACCATTAAGCTTGAATGCATTGAAGAAGCTTGGAATGATCAAAGTTAGGTAGATGCTATGCAAGAGGAACTTGACCAGTTCAAGAAAGCAAGTTGGAAGGTCGTTGAAAAGCCCAAAAAGAAGAACATCATCAGAACCAAATAGGTGTTCAGAAACAAGCTCGATAAAGCTGGCAAGGTTGTTAGGAACAAAGCAAGATTGGTTGCACAAGGTTATAATCAACAAGAGGGAATTGATTATGATGAAACCTTTGCACTACTAGCTAGCCTCAAAGCCATAAGAATGCCACTTGCTTTTGCCCTATAAGGGATTCACTCTTTACCAAATGGATGTCAAGTTTGCATTTCGAAATGGATTCCTCTTTGAGGAAGTATATGTAAAGCACCTCTAGTTCAAGAGTGAAAACCTTCCCAACCATGTCTTCAAGCTAACAAAGGCACTTTATGGTCTGAAGAAGCTCCCGAGCTTGGTATGAAAGACTAAATACCTTCTTGATAAAGAATGAGTTCAAGAAAGATAATGTTGAAATTGCTCTTTTTTCTCTTGAGCAAGATAATTACTTTCTAATAGTCCAAATATATGTTGATGACATTATATTTGGTTCTACTAACCATTCTCTTTGTGAAAAGTTTTCAAAATTAATATAGAGTGAATTTGAAATGAGCATGATGGGTGAACTCAAGTTTTTCCTGGACTTCAAATAAAACAACAAAAGGGAGGAACCTTGATCCATCAAGAAAAATACACAAAAGAGCTTTTGAAAAAGTTTAACATGGATAAAGCCAAACCCATGATTTATTAAGGAGTCGCTACCAAGGTTTATTAAGGAAAACGTTGGAAAAATATTTTTGTAAAAAAAATATTTTAAGCCAGTTCCAAAAGAGTTAGGTCTGGGAGTTTATTTATGCACAGGAAGGGTGAAGACTAAATCCCATAGCACCCATGATACATCCGTCCAAAAACGGTTACCCAAAAGTTAATTGTGTAATTATAATAACTTAAAAACATATAAAATTTACCCAAAAATATAATCAAATATAATATTTACAAATAAACACAAAAAAATGTGAAATTAGAGTATTTACAAGTTGAGGAAATAAATAACAAAAAAAAAAAAACAATTAAAGACAAAATTTTGAAAAATTAAAGTTTAGCTTGATAGGGGATTGTTGCTCCTATGTATCCTCTGGTACAATGAGAAACTCAAAGTGATGTAATTCTTTAGAAAATAAGTATGTGTTGATAGATTTTAACTATGAGAAAAAAAATTAGAATATCAAGCTTCAGCTAAAACATTATAGAACATAGAATTAAAAACGTTGCGGTTTAGTAAATCTTATTGTCAAAATGCAATCTATTGATTATTATTTTTTTAATAAAAATAAAAGCAAAACATCTAAGCATTAATCTTAAACATAAATTAAATAAAACTCTTTTTTTTAAAAAAGAACTAGCCCAAAGACAAATAAGTTTTTTTTTTAAACTAAAATAAAATGAAGCCCATAACCCAAATCCAGATTCAACATTAACCCAAAAATAGGTATAACCAAAAAAATACAATAGCTCAAAAACCAAATAAAAACCCAAGCAGCCCAATTAATATCTCTTCATGCTCTAAAACTAAGATGTACATTAGATCAAATTTAAGTTAGAAGCAAAACAAAATTTGGGTATGGGTTCTTTGAGGTGGTGTGGGAGGGGAAGGAGGTTATATTGGTAGGCAAAGGAAGAAGGAGCTAGGTGCATACTAGTGAACATTAGTGTGCGGCGTGGCGGTGCCTGCGAAGTGGGGAACAATGTGTTAGTAGAAGGCGACATTTACGGTGGAGTTTTAGATCTAGAGGGTTCATGGTGGTGGTGGTGGTCGTGGTTGAGGAGGACTCGTGAGTGGTGGTTTTGTAGGTGGGTGATGGTGATGGCTGTGAGTTGTTTGGGTGGTGGCTATGTGGCAAGGCTTTTGTTGATTAATAGATTTTTGTTTGAGGTTTGGTTGAAAAATGTTTAGGATAGAGGATTGTTTTTGGGTTGATGATAATGCTGATTTTATGGTTAATGATGAAGGTAGAGGGATATACATTTTGTGTGGTAATGATGGAGGGGGATGGTAGCTTCCACAGCGTGAACACAGCAAACCGTGAGTTCATGGAGGTATTGGCTTCGTGAGAGCTCCATTGTGGTTGTTGGCTGAAGGATTCAAAGGTTGTGGTGATGGGGTATATGATGCGGAAGGTAATGAAGATGAAATGGTGTTGCCTCTCTTGAGGAATTATATTGAGTTTTCCCCTTCCTCTATCTGTCATTATTATGTGACTTTATACCCAGTTGTAGGTTGATTTTTCTAGATCTGGTAAGTGACACTTGTGATCTGATTGAAGAATTTTTATCCCTAAATTATTGATTTTAGGAATCTGACACCGCTTTTTTGAATTTTTTCTTTGTTTGTTCGATCCTCTTCTTTTGATAGGCCCTTAAAAGAGAAAATTGAAATCGGTGCACCTAAGTGTCATTTTGTATTATAACATTTTCTTTTATTTTGACAAATGGAAATGGGCTGAAATGACAAAGGAACTTTACTAAAGATGGTAGAGATGAAAGGATCTCGGCCTAGAGAGGATAGAGCTTGGCTAATGGAAATTGGAGCTCGATTAAGTGGATGGAGCTTGTCTTGTGGAAATTGGAGCTCAACCAATAGAATGAAGCTTATTAATTGGAGCTCGACGAATAACTAGGCCAATAGAGGGACAGAGCTTACTTAGGTATGATTGAGATCAGCCTAGAGGAGATAGAGCTTGTCCTGGAGATTGGAGCTCGGCCAAGAAGGGTGAAGCTCATCTTGGGGAGCTGAGCTAGAAGGATAGAGCTCGCAGAGCAACGGACTCGGTTAGCACGTTGCAAAGACAACAGGCCAAAGATGGCAAAGAAGCTCGACAACGAGGTGATAAGGTTAACCAATGATGGCAAAGCTCGGGTAAGAGGTGATTGAGCTCGGCCAGAGAGTAGAAAGACCTGGCTAACAAATAGTGGTCTATATATATATATATAGACAAAGAAATTTAAAAAAATAATGTAAAAGTTATGGGCTAACAATGATAATGAGCATTCTTCACAAACTATAAAAATATGTAAATTTTTTTGGTTTTTTTTTTAAAAACTTAATCAAAAATTAGGTATTGACAGTAGTCCCCTTTGATTGACCTTTTAATTAAAAGGACAATCAAAGTAAAGAAGCAACCAATTTTTGTTAAAGTTAAGTTTTATTTGAAGCACAGATGAAAACAAAGAAAACTTAAGACATGTTACAAAACCAGAAAGGAAGAAAGAAGTAGGCCTCACAATACCTACAAAGAGAAACCAAGCTTCACAATACTTGGAATAAGGAAAGTAGGTGTCACAATACCTACAAAGATAAATCAGGCATCACAATACCTAGGTAAAGAAAAGTAGGTATCTCAATACCTACAAAGATAAAACCAGGCATCACAATAATAGGAGGCGTCACAATACGTGGGAAAAGAAAAGTAGGCATCATAATACCTACAAAGATAAACCAAGCATCACAATACTTGGGAAAAAGAAGTAGGCCGTCACAATACCTACAAGTATAAATCAGGCCTCACAATACCTGAGAAAAGAAAAGTAGGCGTCTCAATACCTACAAAAATAAACCAGGCGTCACAATACTTGAGAAAAGAAAAGTAGATTTCTCAATACCTACAAAGATAAACTAGGCATTACAATACCAGGGAAAAGAAAAGTAGGTGTCACAATATCTACAAAGATAAATCATGCCTCACAATACCTAGAAAAAAAGGTAGGCATCACAATACCTCCAAAGATAAACCAGGTGTTACAATACCTGAGAAAGAAAAGTAGGCGTCACAATACCTACAACGATAAACAGGCGTCACAATACTTGGAAAGAAAAGTAGGCTTCACAATACCTACAAAGATAAATCAGGCTTCACAATACCTAAGAAAACAAAAGTAGGCATCCCAATATCTATAAAGATAAATCAGGCGTCACTATACCTGGGAAGAAAAGTAGGCTTCATAATACCTACAATGATAAATCAGGCATCACAATACCAAAGAAAAGAAAAGTAGAAAACTAAGCTTCTCAATACCTAGAAATGATGCATAAAGAAATGCAAATTAGTTGCGAATGAAAATATGCAATGCAAAGTTGAAAGCTCCAATTTGAAGTTTCTTTTTCAAAGAGATAGTTATCACTTAAACAAAGTCATTAAAGAATTTAGATAAAGTTGCATCTCAAATGAAAATATCCAGAATCATTCACCATTATGCCACAACTTATTTTTGTTTTACACAAGGACAATGGGTATGGAGTTAGAAGGAATATCAAGGTCCTTTAGGAAGGTGGTTAGAAAGGATAGGCAATGGGATGAGTTTCCAAGCTAATCAACATTATTTTGAGCAAATAACAATTCAACACTTTTCAAATCCTTTCAATGAATAACCTTAACAGCCAAGTTTAAACTCCTAGATTTTGGAGGTCCTTTGAATCTTGCTTTTTGCTTAAAACTTTTGCTTCAATTATTAAGGTGTATAATATTTTTCTTTTTTTTTTCATTTTTTCCTTTTTGTTTCAAAATTAAGTTCATGAAAATAAGAGCAATCAATCATTGATCAGGATGGACTTTATTAGCTTGTAACGTGGATAAGGTTAAAAGTTGATAAACAAAAGGGTATTAATGGCTCAAACAAGTGTTCAAAGTTTAATTACAATGAATGATCAATTTTTCACGACGACGTACTCTATGAACAACATTGTGAATCGAAAACATAGTAAGATGGCTAATTCATTTTAAAGCAAAATCTTTTGTGATCTTCTTTTTCTTTTTTTTGCTTTTTTTTTAATTTTTTTTTCGCAAATTGTGCAAAGAATAAATTCAACCAAATAACCTTCATCACATATTAGCCCCTAGTATTGGGTGATCTTTGTCAAGGTTACTAGAAGAAAAAAAAAAAGAAAAATTAGGCACAAACATGGTAGCAAAGGATATTGATTTTTATTCTGAAAGATAGAGAAACATGGCCAAACTTCATTTTAAATTATGATTGCTTATTTTCACAAATTTAATGCTAAAACAACATTTCTTTTTCTTTTTGGTTTTTGTTTCTTTTATTTTTGAAAACAATACACCTTTTAGAAGGGAATTGGGTCTTAGAAGCAAAATTCACCAATAAGAAGCAAAAGCAATGATTAATGAAGATTAGCCGACATGCAAATTCAACTCCTCAATCTCAAGCTCTTTCTTTAATCCATGGGTTCAAGACAAAAGTCAACTTTTTTTCATCCCATAAGCATTATATGATGACCTTGAAAATTAATGTTCATTACATGATCAGAAGCCCCTATGTGTTGTAAATGTAGTTAAGGTTGCCACTTGAGGAATAGATTTAGAAAATGTTTTGGAATCACATTTTGCCCTTTTGAATAGGATTTGAATTCAAATTTGCTGGCTTGGCTTCTAAGTGGGTAAGAAGAATTGATTAGTGAGTTGGTAAGAATGGGTTTGAATGAGGGGAACAAGTACAATTGACCTATGACAACGGTGAAAGATCTCAAAGTCAATAGGAGTTAAAGGCTTCAAAATGCTAACTCAACCTCTGCATTCTTCAATGTTTTCAAATGCAACCATCTTAAATGCAAAGGAAAATTATTTTTTTATCTTTTATCTTTTTTTTTTTAATTTTTGGCCTTTTTTTAAAAAGGAACCCATAGCAATTTTTTTTAACATCTTGTTTAGACAAGAATGCAAGAAAACAAACTTATAAAAACCAAACTTTTTTATTTCAAAGGAGGATTTTTTGTTTAAGACAATGTTCTAAATTTTTCTTTCATTTTTTTCAACGACCAAAATGCATGACTAACTTTTTTTTTTGTTTTTGAAAAACCATGCAAATGATTTTTTTTTTTTTTTTTGTTTAAAGCTAGAATGCAATGCTTGAATTTTAAACATGAATTTATCAAGTACAAGACTAAAAGGGATTTTTTTTTAACATTTTTATTTTATGAAGAAAACTATGTATCAAAATGTGAAATTATGAAATAAATTTTTATTTATAATTTTGAATTGAAAGGCATGAATAAAGCAAAGCAGAGTTGAAGGAAAATGATTATTCACAAAAGGATAACTCTATAATCAAAGATCATTAGACAATAAAAAAATGACGCAAGCCCCCGAATTTTTCAACAAAAGCCCACCATAGGATTGGAGCATGACTTTCTTCTTGACTTAAATTCTATCAGTGCAAGGGTACCCAGGTCAATGCTATAGATCTAAAGGTCAAAAGTCCTCGGATTGCCTTTATTTAACAATAGGGACCTAGCTTATAAATTAACTACAAGTAAGGATAAACCCTCTCAATATGATCAATCTATAAAACTAGTAACAATCTGAGTGATAAATTAGCAATTGTCAAGTGAGTACAAGACTTTCAAGAATAAATGCTGAAACATCGCTAATTCCTAGGCTTGCATAGGCTCGGGTATAGAGTCCAAAAGTGAGGTACAATGTGTCCTAAACGCATAGCAAATCTACAAATTAATCATATTAATGCAAGGAAAAGATCACACAAACAAGACAATTGTCATCTACCCTAAGGTTCACATATATAGTAACAAAATGCAGTAAATCAAATGCTAAGCGAACAATGGGTGAATAAAATATGCTTAAAATTATAAAACTTACACAATTAACTTTTTAATAGGCTTGACTCTCTAATTTCCTTCGTAATTGGAATTGCAACTTGGGCGAAAAATATTGAAAAATATTTTTATATAGTCGCCACCAAGGTTTATTAAGGAAAACCGTTGGGAAAACCTTTTTGTAAAAAGAATATTTTAAACCAATCTGCCAAAATAGAATTAGGTCTAGAGTCTGTTTATGCATAAGGAAGGGTAGAGACTAAATCCCATAGCACCGTTGACACATCCATCTTAAAACGATTACCCAAAAGTTAATTGTGCAAGTAGGATACAAACATATAAATTTTACCCAAAAAGATAATCAGATATAATATTTACAAATAAACACACAAAAAATGAAATTAAAATATTTGAAAGTTGGGGAAATAATATAACAAAAAAAAAAAATCAAAGACAAAATTGTGAAAATTTAAAGTTTAGCTTGACAGGGAATTCTTGCTCCTACATCCTGGTACAATGAGAAACTCAAAGCCATGTAGTTCTTTAGAAAATAAGTATGTATTGATGGATTTTAATTATGAGAAAAAAATAGAATATCAGTGTCACAACTAAAACATTCTAGAACATAGAATTAACAAACCGTCACGCTTTAGTTAAATGTTATTG
The DNA here is from genome assembly GCA_030441495.1 of Dalbergia oliveri. Lineage (NCBI taxonomy): Eukaryota > Viridiplantae > Streptophyta > Magnoliopsida > Fabales > Fabaceae > Dalbergia > Dalbergia oliveri. The sequence continues at coordinate 29,258,281 of JAMLFY010000001.1, read as the reverse complement.
TCAAAATGCAATCTATTGATTTTTTTTATAAAAATAAATGAAAAAAAATCTAATCTTAAACACAAATTTAATAAAACTCTTTTTTTTTAAAAAAAGATGCAGCCCAAAGACAAATTAGTTTTTTTTAAACTAAAATAAAAATGAAGCCCACAACCCAAATCCAGATTCAACATTAAACTAAAAACGGTATAACCAAAAAAAAAAAAAAAGCTGAAAAACCAAATAAAAACCCAAGTAGCCCTATTAATATCTCATGCTCTAAACCTAGGATGTACATAAGATCAAATTTAAGTTAGAAGCAAAACAACATTTGGATATGGGTTCTTTGAGGTGGCATGGCTGACGAAGTATAAGGAGGTTATAGTGAGGGCAGAAGGAAGAAGGAGCTAGGTGCATGCCAATGAACAATGGTATGTTGATCCACCGGAGAGGGCATGGCAAAGGTGGGAATGATGCATTAGCGGATGACGGTGTTTGCAGTGAAGTTTCAGATCTAGGGGTTCGTGGTGGTGGCTAGTGGTCATGGTTGAGGAGGGCTCGTGAGAGGTAGTTTTGCAGGTGGGTGACCATGGTGGGCTGTGGGTTGTTTGGACGTGGCTGTATGGGAAGGCTTTTGTTGATTAATTGATTTTTGTTTGGGTTTTGGTTGAAAAATGTTTAGGATAGAGGATTGTTTTTGGGTTGATGATGATGTTGATTTTATGGTTAATGATGAAGGTAGAAGGATATAGGTTCTGTGTGGTGATCATGGAGGGGTATGGTGGCTTCAACAGTTGTGTGACATGACAAACCGCGAGTTCATGAAGCTTCGTAGCATCGCTCCTTGGTGGTTGTTGGATGAAGGATTCAAAGGTTGTGGTGATAGGGTGTATGATGCGGGTAGGTAATGAAGATGAAATGGTTCTGCCTCTCTGAGGAATTGTGTTGAGTTTTTCCCTTTATTTGATCATCAGGTATGTGAATTTATACCCAATTGTAGGTTGATTTTTCCAGATATGGTAGGTGACACTTGTGATCTGATTTAAGAATTTTTATCCCCAAATTATTTCTGATTTTAGGCATATGACGCCGCTCTTTTTGAATTTTTTCTTTGTTTGTTAGTGATCCTCTTCTTTTGACAGGCGCTAAAAAGACAAAATTGAAATCGGTGTAGCAAAATGTCATTTTGTATTTTTTTTTATTTTGACAAATGGAAATGGGTTGAAATGACAAAGGAACTCGTCCAAAAGGAGGTAGAGATCAACTAAGAGGAAACAAAGCTCATCCTTAAGAGGTCAAGGCTTGGCCGAAGGTGGTAGAAATGAAAAGGATCTCGGCTGAGAGAGTGGAGCTCGGCTTGTGGAAATTGGACTCAGTCAAGAAGATGGACTTGTCTTGTGGAAATTGGAGTCGGCCAATAGAATGCAGCTTGTCAATTGGAGCTTGGCTAATAGCTCAACCAATAGGGGCAGAGCTGGGTTGTGGTGTGATTGAGATTGGCCTAAAGGAGATAGAGCTCGTATTGGAGATTGGAGCTCGACCAAGAGAGTGAAGCTTGTCTTTGGGCAGCTGAGCTGAGAAGAATAGAGCTCGATAGAGTAAGTGGAGTTGAACTGGCACGTAGCAAAGACAAATAGGCCAGAGATGGCAAAGAAGCTTGATAACGAGGTGAAGAGGTCAATAGTGATGGCAATAGAGCTCAGGTAAGAGGTAATTGAGCTCGTTAGGAGAGTATAAGAGCTCGGCTAAGTAGGAAGACTCGGCTCAAATATGATCGGGGTTAATGAGATGGCAATGGAGCTTGCCTTTTTTTAAAAACTTAATAAAAAATTAGGTGCTAACAACCCCCATGCATCCATCTTAAGTAATCGATGCTGATGAAAATGGTAAGAAAGTATTAGAAAGCTAGTATAGAGGAATGATTAGTTCACTTCTGTATCTCATAGCAAGTAGGCTAGACATTCAATTAAGTGGGGAAATTTGTGCTAGATTTCAATCTAACCCAAAATAATCACGCTTAAATGCTGTTAAAAGAATCTTTAGATACTTATCTGGTACTATTAATTTTAGCTTATGGTACAAGAAAGGTACATCTTGTGAGATTGTAGGTTACTGTGATTCTAACTTTGCTGGAGACTGAATAGAAAGAAAAAGCACCAGTGGATGCTCCGTTTCTTTAGGAAGAGCCTCATCACTTGCTCGTGCAAAAAGTAGAACACCATTGCTCTCCCTACTATTGAAGAATATGTAGCCTTCCAACAGCTGCACCTAGATGTTGTGGATAAGGAACCAGCTAGAAGATTACCACATGAGATATTCCAAAATCCCTATCTTTTGTGATAATACTAGTGCTATTAATCTTGCTAATATATAGTATTTTAGATCCAAAAACATCGATGTTAAACATCATTTTATTCAAGATCATGTTTAGATAGGAGATGTTGAGTTAATACTTGTGAATATTGATGACCAAGTGTCTGATATATTCACAAACCATTAGCTGAAGATCACTTTTGTGTTTTGAAAAGGCTTTTGAACTTAAAAGTTTTTACATCTGCATAAGCATTCATGTATGGACATCTCTAGATACTCCCCTTCATAGCTCTAAATTGAGGCCCAAAAAGAAATCAGTTGCAAGACCAGAGAATCAACTACAATAGAAAGTCAGCATGTATGCTTAGAGAGTATATGAGATGTTTAGAAAGAAGATCGGAGGATAAGAAAATGGGGTATATGATCTCATGAGGTTTTAGAATATGTTGAAGTATATGGTGTGAGAAAGAAGTATATCTAGGAGGTTAGAAAGAAGACAAGCTTCAGAAAGTGGTTCCAAGTTTCAGAAACCATTCTTTCTAAAAGAAATGAAAAATGTAGGATAATTCCCACTCTTTTTGAGCTTCTTTCTCCCACGTCACCTCACCTTCAACCATTACATCCTATCATTTAAATAATTTCCCACTCCTCACACGTCACACTTTACTTCGTCATCTTCAACCTCATACACTTGAAACCAAAATCGTTCCTATTATCCTCTTACCTAAATCTTCTTTGTATTATCACCTTTAAACCCTCAACCTTTTTTGTTCATCCCTCGCATACACATCCTTACAATGGCTGACACTTTGATAAACACATTGCAAACATAAGAACCTTTCTACTTTATGAAGAACCACTCCAGGAATACTATGCTAAAAGCTTTTCTAGGAAAGTAGCTCCTGAAAAAGGCTGAATCAAGAATTGATGACTTAGGTTCTTATTCTCCTGAGGTTATCTCATTTCAAGGGTAGGATGGGTTTTTCAACATCTTAGATTAAGTCTTTACTAGGATGGTGATTGACTTTTACTCCTAGCTGGTGCAAGTGTCTGAATTTGTGTTGAGTTCATATATCAGAGGCTTTGACATGGAGCTAGCCATTAAGCATTTGACATGGAAATCAGACTCTCCTGAAGCAGGCTGGTTTTACAACTCTTGAGCTCTCGACTGAGGAGGTCTCTAGATGTCTCACTGATTCTCCTAGGTACCAACCAAGTGAGATAAAAATGGCATTGCTAAGTTCTAGTTCACGATAAGTCTTATCATTATTCAGTTCTCTTATTTCCCATGATTGGGAATCACTCATCTACTTGTTGGGATAGACTGCATGTTGCTTTCCTGTCTATTGGCAAAAAGAAGGGAAACCTCCCAGATTAATCTTTGACTACATGCTCAGTGCTATCTCCTTAGAGAAAAGAAAAGCTGCTATTGTCCCTTACAAAGTCTTACTAACCAAAATCTTCGAACACTTGAACTACCCATTGGCAAATGAGTGGCACGAGTATATGGACGGTCCTGAGTACATTCTGAACTCTTCAAGACTTTAAGGAGAGCCACTGGTGCACCTATAACTAATGTTAGAAGATAGATCCAGAGGATAAGAGATGCAACTCTTGAAAAGGCTGTTGTAGATCAGGAAGGAAGAGAAAAAGAAAAGTGATCATCCTTGAAAGGCTGAGAACAATGAAAAACTTGAAATAATTATAGGATACGGGCGAAAACTTTCTCACTTGTCCATATCCTCAGGTTTTTAGGAAGAATTAAGCTCAGAATCAGCTGAAAATTAGATGTTATCAAGTCAAAGGAAGAAGAATCTTCCTTTTCATCTGAGCTTTTAGATTTTGGAGAAAAATCCTTAGAGGATGAGTAGAGCAATGAATTTTGGCTTAACTCATGCTGCTATTTTGATTCGTACTCCTGGAGAGAAGCTTCCTATCCCAGATTTTCCTGCCTCTCCTCTGACATCTTCTAATTACCATATTTTACTTGAGTGTTAATAGGATTAGTAGGGATTACTTTCGTTCATAATTTATACTAGGCGAAATATAATGAAGTGAAGCAATTTAGATGTGCATGTTACAAAGCTCGTGTTCACATATATGGACAAAATAGAAACAAGACTTAGGTTGAATAAGGAGAAGGAAATAGAAAGAGGAACTTCCCCAAATATTTTGAGTCGAGACGTCGGCCAGGAATAGATCTGTGTGTGATTTGAAAATGGAAAAAAAATGAAGTTCGATGATCACTATAAATACCACTTAGTGTAAACTATCTATTGTGCAGTTGTCCACGCAAATACCCTTGGGTATAAACTAAGTTTTTCCTATGTCAACGAAAAGAAAAAATGCATTGATTTGACTTCTAAGGCTATAAGTGAACACTTATCACTTTGAAATAATTTCACTCGGTTATCATAGGCATACTCATGTTATTCTGAATTGTGTGCCTTGTGTGATTTAGTATTTGTTGGAACATTATGAGATATATGCTTTAACTGATTGAATGCTAAAAGAAACCCACTTTGGAAGATTGGTTTCTAACTTTAAAATGAACCTTTGATATATGTTGCATGCTCACATTTTCTTAATAAACCGAAGTGGCTAGGGCAATGACGATGACATTATGATTGTGTAACTGGAGTTGCCCTACTAAGAATTGTATAATTCTCACCCCTATGTGTTTGTGTTTCCGTGTCATCTAGGTTAAGCTAAGAGACTTAAGGTTGCTTGCACAAAGGAATTCAATTGTAGTTTAGTAGTTAGTGTTTTATTAGGTTGTACTGAGTGGTATGTATATGTTTAAAAATGTAATAAAGAACATATATGTATTAAAGCTCATAGAAGAGCTTCCTTTGTACTTAACTATGTATCCAATAAATGCTGTGTTCCCTTGTTATATATTTTAATAGAATTATGCTTAGTTAGTTATTACACGAATTAATCGAACTTGTTATAGATATGTAAGAAAGGTCCATAAGTTATAAGTAACAACTCTCCAGTTCTACGTCATGGCTTAAGATTGATGTTGTACTTGGGAGGATGTTACATTATGGTATTAGAGCATTCATCCTTGTAAGACCTTAAGGAATGGACTACCTATGTTTCCAAAGTGTAGATAAGTCATGCCTTGAATCTTATCTATATGATAGGATATTGGGTTTAGATATGCATGATAGTCTAGTGGTGTTGTAGTTAGTTGCTATCACACTTAGCATAGTGTTGAGCCTGATTACTCAATATCTTTGATTGGTATGTTTAGGAACTAATGCAAGAAGGACGTACTAGGAATAGGAAGGCTAAATGGGATGACATGATGAGTACTCTTTGGGAGATGGTTGCCAATATGAGAGCACAAGAAATGGCCAACTGCATGGTGGAAAGATTAAATCAGAATGCAAAGCTGGAGTTCATGGCATTTAAGCAAGGATCCATGAGTGTAGTAGAGTACACGGCAAAATTTGATGAGCTCTACCAATCTTCTACTATCTATGGTGCAATCCTGATGAAGCTTGGAGGTGTATGAAGTATGAATGGGGGTTACCGAGAGGATATTGAAGCAATCGTGAGTCCCTTAGAGATCAAAGATTTTGCTACTCTACTGAATGAATGTGGCTTGCAGAGGAATCTAATAGGAAGTTAGCAATTGCCAAATCTATCAGGGATGATTCTAAGAAGAGACTAGCACCTGAAGATCAAGATATGAGGATACCCCACCCAAAAGAAGCAGTTTCAACCTAATCTGTCTAAGGATAAACCACAACAACACAATGAACCAGGGTAAAATTGCCCAAAATGTGGAGGAACCATGGAGGTAGACCTTGTAGGGTTGGACAAAATGTATGCTACATTGTGGAAAACCAGGACACAAGATTTGGGAGTGTTCGAGAAGTATACAAAACTTGCTGAAAAGCCACCGCATAAGAGCACTAAGAGTTAAGCAGACCTCGAGCACCTTAAATTAATCCGAGGTACAAATGCTTAGGATTCAATTGTTGTCTTTTGTTTGCCTGTGTGTGGATTGCTTGTTTGATTTATGAAATCTTTTGGAATAGTTTTCAAATGAATTTTGAGGGCAAAATTCTTTTTAAGGTGGGTGGTAATGTAACATCTCAAAAATTATTTAAAATCAATTTGAGATTTGTTAGTTGTAATTTCAAAAATTTGACCGTTAGCAATGATGAGGGTGGCCTAACGAACCTGAAAAAAAAAAAATTTCTAAGCCAGGGTGGATAGTAACCTTGTGGGCCCCATGGGCCCATTGGTATGCCAAAACCCTAGATCCTGACCAAGAAATGCCCAGATTTAAAAGAGAGGGTTAAGGTTAGAAATTATAAGGAATGAAAAGTTATACCTAGAATTAATTTTCGGGCAATGTTTGACTATCAGGATATGGTGTTTTACCCGTTGGTAGAGTTTTAATGTGCGATTTTTAATACTGTACAAGTTACTTAGTGACCAAGTAACCTTTACCAACCACTTTATGCCAAGTGGATGACAAGGATTGAAACTTGAAAAGTAAGTTTCAATCATGGCTTTTCATTTATTATATTTTACACGGAGCCAATATCTCATCCGTTCAATGGAATTTCTTGCAGCTTTAACATGAAAAAGCTACTTGTTCCCCAAGTCAAAATGAGCCACTTATCTTGAGCCAAGTGGATGGCCAAGATTCATTCTCTAACCAACAAAACAAATCCTAGCCATTCATTTTAATATCTTTAAGAATTCACCTTTTATATTATAATAAATCAAGCTTTTCTTACAAGCTTCCTTATAAGATGAATACAAAACCATTCTTCTCCATTAGCCACTCATATTTTCGGCCAAGACCTTTAAAATTATAGCCTCCTTCTTTCTCAAACCCCCATTAACAAACTTCAAGATTCAAAAACCCTAGCTCAAAATCACTAAAACACTAAGATCCTTTCACAAAACTTGTTCTACTCCTCATAATCTATCAATCTAACTGATTAAAATCTCAAATCTCTATCAATCCTCACCTTGATAACTTACTTCCTCACTAATTTCATAAGGGTTTGGGTGTGATTTGGGAGCTTTGAAGTGGAAAGGATCAATCTTGGAGTAACTTGGAGCCAAGAATCCTTTAAACACCAAAAGTAGGGCATTTTAACCCTATTTTACTTCAAATTTGTTTTTCTAATTTTCTTGGAACGACTTGATTTTTCTTTGAGTACAAATGACCAAAATGCCTCTAAAGTCATTTTTACCGAATTAAAGGAGTTACCCAGTCCTTGAATAGGTCAACTCAATGTTTGAAGGGGATTATATTTGTTATGTTTAATTCCAGATAAAATCTCATTTTCTGAAACTTTCGGCTCAAAATGACCAAATATCCTGATGTGTTCTACACGGTAAAAGGTGCCTGTTTGAGCCCAAACTTTCCCAGGAAGTTTGGAATGATGTTTATGAGTGATATTTGATGTTTAGTTGGGCTCGATAGGTCCCGGGCAGTTTTAGTACAAAATTACCATTTTGCCCCTAACAGTGCCATGAGCTTAATGACGCAATTAAGCAAATCTAAGCAATATTAGGTTTTAATCGAAGATTAATTTATTTCGATAATTAATCTAGAGTCAAAATAATTTATTAAGGTTAATTAGGACCTAAGATTGCTTAGTTAAAATTGTAATTATTAATTCAAGATTCCTAGTCATGGAATCTTGAATAGTATTTTTCTTCCAATTCCTTAAATTAAGGAATTGTGCCATACCTCATTTGATCAAAAGAATGTTTTAAATTATTAATCTAGCAAGATTACCCTCCTAATCAAGTCTTGACGACCTTAATTAGCCAATTACCTCACCTAAACACTTGCTTACAAACTCCTAACCAAAACCTTAATCAAAGAAACACCTAAACACATCACTAAACCATAATTACATGAACAATTCTCTTCCTCCCTTGGCTGCCCAATCTTGAATCCTCACCCAAAGAAAAATGCCACATGTTGTTTTAATTCTCACTCAAAGAGCCATGCCTTGCCTATACTTGTGCCTATACTCACACATGCTTGAACCCATACTCAAAGCCATACCTTGTAAGAGATATTTTCCTCCCCCAAAGACCAAGCAAGGCCGTCGGCCATCCTCCCCAATCAGCCACCATTGTGCAAAATTTCTATAAATACCAAGCCTTGAAGAACCTTGCTACACTTTAGATCATTTGCTAAGTTTAGCTTTCTTGCACTTTCTTGCATTTTCTCTCAAAATCCTCTTCATCTTCTTCTTCCTCTCAAAGAACCTTTCCACCACCACAAACCACCATAAACAAACATAAACCACCACTCTCTCACCTCAAACCATCTCTTAAACACTCAAACTTTCCATTCCCAAGCTTAGAAACTCAAGGAAAAATCATCTTCCTTGAGCTTCCTCTTCTGCCGAATACACATCCACATCCAAGGGAAGATTTTGTCTTCTCAACTCTTCAAGAACTCAAGCTTTCTTTCATTTCTTCAAAGACTTCCTTAGGTAGGGGTTTTGTTTAAAGTTTTTGCTTGCTTTCTTTAAGAAAAGTTCTAGTTTTCTCTTGTTTCTAAGCTTTCCTTTTCTTTCTTCTTCCCATGAGGCCTTCTCATGAAGGAAACTTTAGCTTGATGATGAGGTTTCAAGATAATGACTTGTTGTTGTCATGTGAGAAACCTCTAAAGCTTGGAAAACTTGGCCTTGGACTATACATGCTCTTGATTTCTTTCCTTTCTCTTGGCTTAAGTTTTCGGTTTCTTTTCTTTTTCCTCTCAAAATTTCCTTTCCTTTCCCTTTTCCTTTAAAGATTTCGGTTTCCCTTTTCCTTTGTTTGAACATAGTTTGCTAAAAATGTTGAGTAGATCACAAAAGCTTTGTTAAGAAAATTAATCCTATGATTTCAAAGAGCTCTAAGTTACCCTTGCCAACCTTAAAGTTGGTTGGCCGTTCTAAGAGTTTTACTCAATTGAAGCCCATGAGCAATAAAATAAAGAATATGACTTAGTTATTTATATGTTTTACTCACTGCCCTTGAGTTCCCACCTATGTCAGGAGGGCGAGGACACGGTGACACAACAGAGGCTAGCTCGACGTCTTGATGCGCCCTTACTTTGGATGAGTAGTCATGGCTTGAGATCGATCCTTTTGGGGCTTTTTCATGATTAAGTTTAATATTTTTTATATTTTATGTTTTTGTATTGCAAGATCTGCCCATTTATAAGGGTATGACTTTATGCTTTTATGTTTTCAAGTTGATGTACTAAACTATGATGATTAATATTATGATGAATGTTTTTATATTGAGGTGTTCCTTGTTGCTTTTGTTTTGCTTGAATCCTTTTGTTTCCGCTTTACGTTTTGTTTCGCATATTGTGCGCGATGGCTTGCATCTTGTTTTATGCATCTCATTTAAAAAAAAAAAAAATTTACCCGTATTTTCCGTTAAGTAATTTTACAAACGAGTTTTAAAAGGAAGTAATAACTAATAATTAATCTTAATACGTCCTAGGCGTGTTGGGTTAAATATTTGGGTGTTACATTCTCACTGATTTGGATGAATATTTTTTATTTTATTGGTTGATGACATATAGATATTGATGTATGAATTTTGGTGGAGTTTTTGGATGATGTTAGAAAACCCATTTTGGCAAAACAAGTTTTGAAGCATGTGCTGGAATTTGACTTTGTACGGCCGTGAATCATGAATTTTCTGATATATTTGTGGGTATTTTCATGAGTTTATAAAATATATGTTGAAGATAACATCCTAAGTCAACTCTAAGAATTTTCATGGAGCATGATAGACTTTAACCCTAAAAAAATCATGAACCGAGACTATATATGTGCTGTTTGAATTTCTGCTCTGAAGCTCTTTAATTTTACTAATTTTTTTAACATAGAAAATGATTGATTTTTCTTTGAAATTTTTATAAAGTTTTGAAAACATCTTTAAGTTTTACCGTGATTTTTATTTTGAATTTATTCAATCATTTGATGGGGTTAAAAATTATGAATTTCGAGCTTCTGAGTTGAAATTAAGTGGCTTCGTGACCAAATTTGTCTAATTTTTTTATGTAGTTAAGTAATTTTTTGCTCTGAAATTTTTATGAAACCTTGGGAACACATTTAAATATCTTCGTTAATTTTTATAGCTTTTGAATTAATTGTTTGATGTGCAACTAAATTGTGCTATGAACGTGTGAAATCTGCCATTTTGCTGATATGCAATAATGCTTTGAATTGATGAAACAATGGCATTTTGGTTCTAGTATGACATAAATACTTGATGTTACATATTTGGCCATGTGACTTATGACATATAAATGCATGCTAGAGGAAGTAAAGTAGTGGTTATGAGGCATGATTGAAATTTCATTGTGACGAAATACCTACATGTGCTTTATGCATGCATTTGGAAAAAGAAAAGAGGATTTATAAACTTAAATTTGCATATTCTGACATATGGACAAAACAAAACAAAACTTAGGTTGAATTAGGGGAAGGAAATAGAAAAGAGGAACTTCCTGAAATATTTTGAGTTTGTAGCATTTGATAGGAATAGATCTGGTTTGTGATTTTGAAAAATAAAAAATGAAGTTCAATTATCACGCATATGTAAGGAACTCTCATAAGTAGTCTATTTTCCTTGCTGGTGTGATCCATTATAAATACCATTTGGTATAAACTATCTATTGTGGAGTTGTCCACAGCAAATACCCGTTGGGTATAACTAAGTTTTTCCTATGTTGACGAAAAAAAATTATTATTTGACTTCTATGGCCATAAGTGAACACAGGTCACTTTGAAATAATTTCACCCTTTATCATAGGCATACTCATGTTATTCTAAATTGTCTGCCTGTATGATTTAGTATTTGTTGGAACATTATGAGATATATGCTTTAACTGATTTGAATGCTAAAAGAAACCCACTTCCAAAGATTGGTTTTTGAACTTTAAAATGAACCTTTGATATATGTTGCATGCTCACATTTTCTTAATAAACCAAAGTGGCTTGCGATGATGATAACATAATGATTTTGTAACTGGGAGTTGCCCTACCGAGAATTATATAATTCTTACCCCTATGTGTTTGTGTTTCCGTGTCATCTCTAGGTTAAGCTAGAGAATCTTAAGTTACTACATAAAGGAATCAGATTACAATAGTTTAGTAGTTAGTGTTTTATTAGGTTGTACTTAGGGTATGTATAAGTTTGTAAATGTAATAGAGAACATATATGTATTAAAGCTCATAGAAGAGCTTCCTTTGTACTTAACAATGTATCCAATAAATGTTGTGTTTCCTTGTTATATATTTTCATAGAATTATGCTTAGTTAGTTATTACACGAATTAATCAAACTTGTTATAGATATGTAAGAAAGGTCCACTAAGTTATAAGTAACAACTCCCAAGTTCAACGTCATGGCTTAAGACTGATGTTGTACTTGGATGTTACACCTAACCATTCCGCTCAAGATGTTGATCCTTCTTCAAGCTAACCTCAACCAGCTTAGTCAAGCTACTTTGAAGTGCAGTCACCCGTGAGAATAATGCCTTATGAATGACCGATGAGACTTAATGGAAGCTTAGTCCAGAGAGACATGAAGCACTGTTGTTGGAGATCCTTCATGAAGTCAGGCAAAGGGGCTGATGATGGTATTTCATGGTTCCCAGGATATCATTTTTGTTGATGACAAAAGGGAGAAGAAAAGAAGAAGAAAATCTTGTGTTGAGAACTCAGGGGAGTATCATACGAGTAGGAGCCTAGAATTTTTTTTCTAGCATTTGCATTTGTTTTTTGAATAATTGTTTTTTGTTCACTATATATTCTAATAGTTTTTTTAGTACATATGATCAATTATTTATTCTTATCAGGTTATCCATGCTTTTTGTTGCTTTTAGCTTTGATATATAAAGCTTAGCTAATCGTATATCATGTTAAGATGTATGTGTTGATAGTCTTTATGATCGCTCTGATTTGCTCTATTCTTAGCACTCTCTAATACTTAGCTACATGTGTTTTCATATGCATGATTAGCTCTGTACATATCCATGCTTGATATATCCATATCTCTTATACATATATTTATTAGTGTGCTAATATGTATTCTTTGATACACAATCTTCTTTGTTTTTATTTTTTATAAAAACATATATGCTCTGTCACACAAATATGAAGTTTTCTAATCACAAGTTCAACAATATATGTCTCTAGACAACTATAATCATTATTTTTGAACTTCAAAACTCTTGTCACATGCTTTGATATAGCTGTGATTAGTCCTTTAAGGTTCATAAACCTTCTTTTGTGTAAAGTCTATATGTAGCATGGTTTTATGCATAAAAACTTCATCGTGTTTCAAAATTCGTTTATAAAGACATGTTGAGTATGGATTCAAGAACAATCTTATATATCACAAGTATTACTCGCTTTATTCCAATTCATGCATTTTCAGTAAAGTCAAACCCACTAAAAGTCAAGTTGTGTTTATTTAGAAAGCTTAAATGCTCATATCTTTTCCCAAATATGCTCTGATGCCTATCAGAAAGCACTCTGAGTAACTTCATAAACCTTATGTAAAATAAAAATAGCTATGATTTCAAGTCACTTAAGGCAATGAAATGTTTTAGTTTTTATTCATATCATGCCTTAAGAAAGGACTCTATGAAAATCATATCATATGTTATCATGCTATACATCTTGTTATATTTCTTTCAAAATCCTTTAAAAGATTTTGTAAAATTGGTTTGTTATCATCAAAAAGGGGAGATTGTTAGCTCTATAACCCTTCAAAAAGCCTTAATGCAAAATGTTTTAGTGATAACACAACCAATTTGGAGAAAATATTTTGAAGAAGAACTAATAGTTACATTAGCATAACATGGCTCTTAAAGCAAAATTATTTTCACATGTTATGTTCAAACATGTTTAATCTCATTTGAAGATATTGGGACTTAATGAAAGTGAAAATATATCATGGAATGAACGTATATGCTTAACGTATTGAAGAAAAACTTCATATATAAGAAACCAAGGTTTATTCAGTAAATAGCATGCGACTTCAAAGTAAATTTCAAATAAAGATTTGAACCTAACTCTGAAGCAAGTGTGTCTACATGTAACACCCTAACTCTTAACCTCATACGCTCGAGTCGCATTCCAGTTAGTTATTAGTTGTTACGCCTTTGTTTTAGATCTTGACTTACTTCTCTTTAAAATACGAGTAATAAAATATGACTAAATTTTTCTTTTTGAACTTAAGACTTAAAATGCGAGCCGCGTATGCACATGGATACTAGCTATTAAACGTAAAACATAACAACCTATACGTCATCATAACAACCATGAATAAACCATAGAATAATCACAACATAAATTATAGTAGTATATCATAATCATAACATAACAACGATGTCCTTATAAATATAAGGACACCTAGGGGTATCAATTACACCTAACAACTTTAACTAATGCAAAACAGAATGTTAACAAAGCTAGACTAGTCTTCATGCTTCCGCTGCCTTTCATCTGACTAGATGACGTGATTCCTACACTCGGTCTCAAGGAGATCACGAACATCCACATCAATCCCGTTGGAGACGACACAGAGGGAAATAAAGGGTGAGAATACTTATACAAATTCTGAGGTCTCGACTTTAACAAGTGTCACGTCGCCGCCCATGATTTTGGGTTTCATTATGAAAGAGGTGTACATGCATAGGTTCAGTTTTAATTTCTCAAATCCTATTATCCGAAGCGGGTTTCTTTTAGCATGAGTCTTGATGGTATGAATGTAGGAATATTTTATGTATGCATGGCAATGCTTAAGCATGACAGCACGTACTCAACATATATCATTTAATCATAAGTACCAATAGAAAGCCACGAAACATGTGCATGTGCGTCTTTTACTTTATCATATTTGAACTCTTCAGTTGCTCTAACTTTTTTCCACCTTATCGTAGCCACCAAAATCCATCCAACATGCCGCCCCGACGGTTTTACATAGCCACCAAAACTCCAAATACACCTATCGCCTAGGAATGACTCATCCTAACTAGCTGCGCTAGATTTATATGGGGAAAAAGAGGAGGAATCACATCTCTTTCTTGGATCACCCCGTACAACCCTTAACTCGGAATTCATAATGGGATCATTTCCACTTTATCATATCTTGTATGGATGCAACATGAGCATACAACCATAGAACATCATATAACATATCCTCTATTCATGTCTCATATTCTCATGCATTTTAAACATAGCTTACCACATCATCATAGCAACATGCCACACATCCATACATTCTTATACTCATGGCATTTAAAACATTCACATACATCAAAACAATACTCACTCGACTCATTCTCACATCCTTATCTTAAGAATATCTTAAGCTTTGGCCCTTACGGGTCTTAAACTTGTGTTCTAATTATCCTAACACCCATTATAGTTTTATAACACCCAAGGGATCATTACTTACAATTCTCACTAAGATTTATGTTCACTAATATATCAAAATATCTTTATATCACTTAGGCAGAAAATTATCATACGCTTATGGTCCTATCTCCGTCTTTGACCATTTCTAAGTTCCGTCTTCGCCTAAGGCTCTATTCAACTCCTAAACCAATTATGAGGGATTCCTACATATATCCACTAATTATAAACCATTTTTCTTAAATCCAATTATGCCTGAACAGAATTTACCATTTGTGCATCTAAATGTCATAGAATTCTCATTTCAAGTCCTTTCTAGTTACTTATTCTTTGCTAGCTTCCAAATCGTTCCTTACTTCACTCAAACATGAAATTACACATCTTAACACCACACAACAGAATTTATACAGTGGCCAAACACCAAGGGCAGAACGAAATGCAAAGCTCATGTAATCACATAATTTTATGATTTAAAAGCATATAAGTTACTAGCTTTCTCTTGGAATAATTATAGGAACTCAAAACTTTTTTAGAAACCAATTAATCTCTTTAAAATCATAGAAATATGGGTGAGGTCAGTAGCTAAATTACTTTGTTCATAAAAATAGATTTAAAACATGAAACCTTGTTCATAATGTTCTTTAAGTACTCCTAAGCTTAAAAAAATTCCAAGACTTAGGCTATGGACACTTGTGATTAGATGAACTCACAACAAGCCATCATCATCACCACAAGGCTGAAATGGAATTCTTAGAATGCCTTCATTTTCTAAAACTTCATATGTGATATTGGGCAAATCTTTGAGCTCTAGGATATTTAAGTGATGACATAAACTCAAACATGCTATGTAACACCCTAATTTTCTAATCAAATTTTCTTTAGAAATTAATGGAGGATTTGTTAATGTGAATATTAAGATTCTGAGACACATTCATGATGAGAATGACTATATGTTCGAGCAAAAAAAAAAACATAAATAGTATTTTACGTGCCGGGCCGCCAGGAGCTTAGAACCTAGATTAGACCTAGGTTCCGAAATTAGGAAAACATGAGAAATAAGGTTAGAAATAAGTGGAAATGAAAATTTGATACTTAGATTTATTTCGGGTAATATTGAATTAATCGAGTAATGCGTTTACCCATTTGGTGAAATTTCGTGTGCGAATTCTAACACCAAAAGCTAGTTAATCCTTACAAATTAATGATGTTTATCCTTTTGAAGGCCACATGAATGGATAAGATTTCATCTTGAATGAAAGATCAAATCTTAGCCATTGATATCAATTTCTTTTAACAAGAATTAATTACACTTTGTAACCAACCAATAAGAACCCACCTTATAAGATTAACATAACCCACCTAACCCTATAATTCTCTCATATTCTTGGCCAGCAAAGAGAAGATCAGAGGATTCCATTTTCTCTTCACAAAAAGGTTAAAATCTTATATTTCAACCCCAAAAATCCTAAGCCTAACCTTGTTGAAACCAACATTCCCTTTAACCAAACTTGTTCTACACTTCAACTTCTACAAATATAACCGATTAGAATCTCCAAACTTCACTCTATTACCTCACTCATCACTGATTAGAGGAGGGTTTGAGTGAGTTTTAAGAGCTTTGGAACAAAGAACTTCCATCTTGGAGCAAACTAGAAACTAGAACACACTAGCTTCCAAGGGTAGGGTTTTTGTTACCTTTTTTTGTTGAATTTTTCTGATTTGTTTTGGCTTACCCTAAGTCCAAAAATTCTGGTTGTATTGATGGATATTATGTTGATATTGATGTGTTAATTTTGGTAGTAGGAGTGGATGATGATAAAAATCACTTTACTCAAAAAGATGTTGAGTGATACTTGCTGGATTTTTGGGTCTCTTGGGCAGTGCATGGTCATGATTTTTTGGGCATGTGTGGTCATTTTCATGAGCTGAAAAATTTATATGTTCAAGTTATTATCTTGGACGAGTTCCATGAATTTTCTTGGATTCTGATTTTTAGTCAAACTGCTTTAGAAAAATCAGTAACCGAAATTGTAGAGATGCTGCCTAACTGTGGAAACTGAGGCTGTGAATTTGTATAATTTTATTAACATACCAAATGATTGAATTATCCTTTGAAATTTTTACATGAAGTGGATAACACATGGAACTATTACTGTAAATTTTATTGTGAGTTAGTTCAATCAGTTTGTAGGGTTAAAAATTGTGAGAACCCTGGCCTGACTGAATTGGTGGTCTCTGCCACTAAATTTGTACAATTTCCTGATGGGGTTTGAGAGCTCCAATAGTGTTGAAATTTTTACAGGGAATCCTAGACACATTGAAATGTCATGGAAAATTTTTGTGGTCCTTGAACCAACCATTAGACAGGTACATTAAATATTGGTACTGAAATTATAAATCTGCCCATGTGCTGAAAAGGTGAAAAAGCCTTAAATTAATGATGACATAGTATATAGTTCAAGTATCTAGTATATGAATGCATACTAATTGTTTGAAAGGTTTGTTCACAAGGCATGAATGAGACTCCAATGTAATTGAATGCCTACATGTATGGTAAGCATGCCTTTGGAAAAGAGAAAATAACATGATGCAATTATATGAGAAAAGAGAATGTATAAACTTCACTTGTGCATGTTTTAACATATGGGAAAACACAGACAAGGCTTATACAGGTTAATTAGGGAAAGCTAGAGTAAGGACTTCCCTAGGAATTTTATGAGTCGATGGATGTATTGACTAGGAATAGAACTGTGTGTGATTTGAAAATGGAAAAAAATGAAGTCCATGATCACGAGTAGGAATGAGCTCATGTCCTACGTTATTATCCTTTATGGTATTATCTAGGACAGATACCTCGTGATGTGATATTAGGCCTTCCCTATGTTAATAAAGAGAAATGCACGAATGAGATTCCATGGTTCCAAATCAGTGGTTGTATCTTGATTGCACATAATGTACATACTTTAGTGGTGGTGCTTATAATTCTTACATGAGTATTCACATATGAATGCATTTAATGTTGATTTTGCATTGTATATGAGGGATTACCCTACTAAGAATTTTATAATATTCTCATCCCTATGTGCATATATGTTGTATTGCATTCAGATGCCATTTGTGATTCTTCTTTCACTCGCCCAGTGGGTGGCACTACCACCCGAACCTGGACTCCTGACGTTGGCCTATTCAGATCTGGGCTTATGTATTCTTCAGTCATTCATTCAGCACTTCTATATTTACCAGAGTTTGACCCTGGTTTTCCGTATGATGGTGTGCCTCTACACATGGCATACCCCGATGTTTTTGTAGCCCTACCACCACCTATGCCCTTTCCATGAATACCTTCGTCATTATCCTCTTCAGACTTGGACCTATTTGAGGGCCCAGGCGCCCGGTGGAGGCTAGGCTATTATGCTGATGGCCAACGGTTTCCTATAGGAGGATATGAGATTCTTAGAGGCTTTTGGCGTGTACATAGTAGTAGTGTAGTGCTAGAACTTTACCAGCCTGAAACTATGTGCTATTAAATATTTTGGCGTATCTATATGTCATTTTTGTCAGGCAGGATACTTTAGCATGCTAGGTAAAGGATGGGGAACTAGTCCTTATGTTACGGAGTTCTTGACTAGTTTAGGGGTTGTCTCGTTGACTTTACTATTATGATGTATATATCGTACCTTGAGACTTGATGTTCATATATGTGAATATGGGTGTGGTAACATATCTATCAAAATCTCTTAATTACTTTATATTTCGACTAGTATTGATTTGAAAAATGAGTAATACCCTAATTACTATGTCAACACTTGAGTAGAATATGATAATTAGGAGGGTGTTACATGCTATGCACTTGTTTTACTCTTCATTATAAATAAAGTAAGAGCATAAAATAAATGAGATGCAACCTCATTATTATCTTTAAAGATTAAGTGATAACTTAAAATATAAACATGAAATGTAAGCTTGGAAATTTAAACATGATAATGCAAGTTCACTTAGTTATTCTTGAGAGCTTAGTGATGGCATCAAAATAAACATGCTATGCAAGACATAAACATAAACATGTATGAAACTTATTTTATCTTGGCTAGAGCTCTTACACGACTTTAGAGGAACATTATAACCTTAACCCAATATGTATCCTAACAACATAAAGTGAGCTTTAGAGTTCTTAGCACCAAGTCTTCAAAAAAGCCTTTGGTTTTGAACTTCATCATAAAGCTCAAGAAAATGGACACAAAACTCAACACTTTATCTAAACAAGCATACAAAGAACTAAATCATATTCTTTATTTTATTGCTCATGAGCTTCAATCTAGTAAAACTCTTAAACGGCCGACCAACTTTAAGGTTAGCAAGGGTAAGCTTAGAGCTCTTTGAAAACATATAATTAATTTTCTTAACAAAATTTTTAGTGATCTACTTAACATTTTTAAGATACTTTGTTCAAAGAAAGGAAAGAAAATTCAAAACCTTGAGGAGGGTAAGGAAAGGAAAGCCAAAAACTTGAGCAAAGAAAAAGGAAAGAAACTAAGAGCATTTATAGTCCAAGACCAAGTTTTTCAAGCTTTAGAGGTTCTCACATGGCATTACAAGACCATTATCTTGAAACCTCATCATCAAGCCAAAGTTTTACTCATGAAAGGCTCCAAGGCCGAAAAGAAAAAGAGGAGGAAAGGCTTGAAAAACCAAGAGAAAACTAGAACCTTTCTTGAAGAAACAAGTAAAACTTTAAATAAAACCCTACCTAAAGAAGTCTTGAAAGAAATGAGAAGAAACTTGGATTCTTGATGGAATGAGAAGGCGAAATCCTTTCTTGGATGGCAATAAGGATTCGGCCAACAAGGTTTCTCAAGGAAGATGATTTTTCCTGAGAAAGCAAGCTTAGAAATGGAAAGGTTTGGTGTTTGAGAGGTGGTTTGAGGTGAGGGAGTGGTGGTTTAAGGTTGTTTGTGGTGGATTGTGGTGGTGGAAAGGTTTCTTTGATGGTGGAGGAAGAAGAACAAGATAAAGAGGAATTGAGAGGAAAAAGAGAAAATAACAAGAAAGCTTAACTTGGCAAATGACTAAATTGTAACCAAGCTCTCTAAGGCTTGGTATTTATAGAAAATTGAAACAATGGGGCTGCCAAAGGGGAGGAATTGCCGGTTTTCATGGCCTTTGGGGGAGGAAATATGTTCAAAAACTTGTCATTCAAAGGCATAGTTGGAGGCATGGCTAGGTATAGTTCAAAGTATGGCTTGAGGTATGGTCTTTGAGTGAAACAAAATCAACATGTGATGAATTTAGGGGAGGAGAATTTGGCCAGAATTTCCAACCAAGGGGGAAGGATGATTTGTCCATGTAATTGTGGTTTAATGATGTGTTTAGGTGTTTCTTTGATTAAGGTTTTGATTAGGAGTTTGTAAGAAAGTGTTTAGGTGAGGTAATGGCTAATTAAGGTTGTCAAGACTTGATTTAGGGGGTGGTCTTACTAGATTAACAATTTAAAACCATTCTTTTAGTCAAATGAAGGTATGGACACAATTTCTTAATTTAAGGAATTGGAGAGAGAAAACACTATTAAGATTCCATGACTAGGAATCTTGAATCAAAGATGTAATTAGAGTTTAACCAAGCAATCTTAGGCCCTAATTAACCTTAATAAATTATTTTGACTTGAGATTAATTATTGAAATAAATTAATCTTCGATTAGAGCCTAGTATTGCTTAGGTTTGCTTAATTACGTCATTAGGCTCACTTGTACACGTTCTAGGGGCAAAATGGTAATTTCACACTAAACTTCTGGGACCTCCCGGCCGTCTAAACATCACAACCCGCTCAAAAACATCATTTCGAACTTCCTGAGAAAAGTTTCGGGCCCAAACGGTACCTTTACCCGCGTAAAACATTGCAAGGGTATTTTGGTCATTTTGAGCCGAAAGTTCGAAAAACAAGATTTTCACCTCGGATATCAAACATAACGGTTACAATCCCCTTCAAACATTGAGTTAACCCATTCAAGGACTACCGGGTCAGCTACCCTTTAATTTTAAAAATGACCTCAAGGGCATTTCGGTCACTTGCACTCAAATAGAAAAAATCGGGTGTTACACTACACAACGTTCAATCATCATGATCGCAAACATATCATCATCTACAAGCTCAGTTGAAGACTGAAAGATCAAATAATTTTCATGAAATTGAGACCGCACTTCAGAAAGCATGTTTAAGTGAAACGGTTCACTTTACAGGAAAAAGAGAGAAATTTGAAATTCAATCATAGACTGAGGTGACATGTCTTTTGCCAACTTGGTCAATTGCCCTAGCTTTTAGAAGAAAATGTTTAAAAACCTAATTCAGAAAGTAAAAAGTAGTTTCTAAGATGACCTCAGAAACCTCTATTTCATAATGGCTTCTACATGCTTCACATTATTGAGCTATTCCTCTAGACTGTGTTTCCAAGACACACAGATGATCAACACATGTCACTTGGACAATAGATCAAAGGCAACGGTCCTAAATGTAGAACATTTATAAATAGAGATGTTGTGCTTACAAGTAGATTTTGGACAAAACAAAGAGCTAAAATACTTGAAAAAATCTTTCCTCATTCTCTGTAAAGTTCATTGCTTCTTATAATCAGTTTATTGCTTGTAAAAATCTTCTTTCTACGTTCTTAGTAGATCATACGTTCTTCTTAGGAAGAATTAATAGAAAGAAGTCATTCAAGTTTCCAGGTCTGTTGTTGTATATCTTATGAAAACTTGAGTGTTGCTTAGTTTGAGTCATAAACCAAAACACAAACCTTTGTATCCTTGATCCAATAGTGATCATCATGAGTTAGCTTGGAGAGGTAAAGTGAAGATTACTTGTAACGTGCCAGGAGTGAACTACTAGTCATGGTGTAAGCTTGGAGAGGTTGGTAAAGGACTACTCAAGTTATGACAACAGAATGTACTTGCTGGCCATGGTGTTAACTTAGAGAGACTAGTGAAAGACTACTCAATTGTGATAACAGAGTGTACTTGCTAGTCACTACATTATTTTGGAGAGGTTGGTTGAAGACTACTCGGGTTGTGACAACGGAGTAAGTCTGGTCATTGGTACGAGCTTATAAAGACTACTGATAAGGCTATCAACTTTCTCAGGTTGAGAAAGGTTTTAGTGGAACACAACGGTGGTTGAGAAGCTGGATGTAGAGGAGCCAAACCAGCATAAAATATCTATAGGATCTTCTTCTCCCTTATCTATTTTATTTTATTGTTTTGTTCCTGTTATACCGTTATTTATGATAAATAGCTTATATGGATTTTCATTATACTTGTCATAGTTTAGAAAGTTACTTTCTAACATCGCTAATATTGTATCTCGCTACACTTCAAGTTTTATAGTTGATAGTTACTATTTAAGGTTTTCAAAAAAAAGAAGAAAAAGAAAAGTAAAGCACAATTCAATCCCATTGTTATGCGGTTTTCTACCTATGACCATGGCCCACCTTCCTTCATGTTACAAGTTTTAAAAATTTACTTTTAAAGACTTTACAACTTTTAGTTTTTACAAGGTAGTCCCAAACTTTATGAAATTTACATAATAGCCCCTAACATAATTTTTCATCCAAAAACATATTTTTCATAATAATTCTACTAAAACTACAGTCCGTCCTTGAAATTTTAGAATTTGCATAAAACCCCCAAACTTTTGAGAAATTACTTTTTGACCCATATACTTTACTAAAATTGCAAAATGACCCAAAAACTCATTTTTTTGCTTGTGAACACATATATTACCGTTCAGATCCCTTTTTACGTTTTACACCCAAAAATCTAGTTTTTGTATAAAAGCTCCTAAACTTTGTAAAATTGCATTTTAATTCCAAAACTTCTACATAATCACAAAAATGCCCAAATCACATGGGCAAGCTCCATTTTTCATGTAGATTCCAAATATGTGGTTAGTTTTAAAAACAAAATTTTCCTTCTAGGTTAACATGCTAGAGTTGAAGCTATATACCCCAAAATCGAAGCTTTTTGCAAAACTTTGAAACATGCATGAGAGTGCACCTTTTTGTGTGTAGATTCTAAATATCAACATGATTTTTGAAACAAACATTACCACCATAATAAACCCTAAAAAACAGTGACCTAACTCAAAGAGACAAAAGCTTACCTAAAATTTCCTTAAAATACATAAAAGCGACTTTTTAAGTGTAGAATAAGGTTATGGAGTTAGGTTTTAAAACAAAAATCTCTACCCACATCAAATAGGGGGCCAAAACTTGAAAGAGAGGAAATGATGAGCTCTTCAAATATTTTTAAAAGAAAGGAAGGGTTTGAGAAAATAACCAACTTTCAAGCATAAACATTCATCAAGACTCAAACCTCTTTAACAAAATTTAGAAAACAAGGTCAGAAACAAGTTTAAGATCAAGGCAGCCATAAGCTCCTTGAAGCTTAAGCTCTCAAGAAAGGAAGCAAAAATCTCTTCCTTTCTCTCAACAATATTTGGCCTTTTCAAGATCAAGTAGGAGTAGCCTTTTTCTTGAAAAGCTAATGGTGGATTTAGGTTTGTTGGGTGGAAGAGGTATGGAAAAGTGTATTTGTTCATTAGATTTGGTAGAGAAATGAAGCAGTTGTAAAGTTGGAAATAGTGGAGGAAGGTGGTCAAAATGGAGCTTGAAGATGAGAGAAAATGAGATGAAGTGTTTTTGAAAAAAAAAAAGTGAAATTGTAAGAATGGAGGAGATGGTAGCGCTACAAGAAGGAAAAAGCAGTGGTTAGATTAGGGTTCGGTGGATCAAAGTTGAACCTTTGTCCATAACTACAGCTCAAAAATCAAAGATTTTGTATTGAAGAACATAGTTTGGGGATACGGCTTGCCTTATGCTATTGTCATGGATAACTAGTCCCATTTTGAAAACAAGAATTTTAAAGGGTTTTAGGAGCGACTCGTCAAGCATCAAATAGATCTTTGCCTTTGTCGAGCATTCGCAGACAGTGAGGCCGAAGCGCTAATAAGGTGATTCTTAAGGCATCAAGAAGTGCCTTGACCAATCCAAGGGGCGGTGGGTTGAAGAATTTCATAGTGTGCTCTGGGCATATCATACCATTCCCCAATCAGCCACAAGAGAAACCCCTTTCAAACTTACCTATGGAGCGAAAACCATGATTCCTTTAGTGGGTATACCAACCTTCTAAGAGAACAATTCAATGAAGATTGAAATGATTCAAACAAAAGACCTGACTCAACTTGTTGGAAAAGAGAAAGAAATGGCACAAATAAAGGCCATAGTAGCAAAAAAGAAGATGGCTTGTGGTATAATCAAAATTTCGTAAAACGAGTTGGGAAGGAATCTTTATTTAGCGAGTGGACAAACACCCGATAGAAGGCATGTTGGGACCAAATTGGGATGGCCTTTTTCAAATTGTGAAATTGTAACGCCCTCACTTTTTCTGCTGTGAAATGACCAAAATGCCCCTTAGATCATTTTTGCACGAGAATCGAGGATGACCAGTCCAGGCCATCCTCATTGGGGTAATTTAATGTTAGAATAAGACTATTTGTTGTTTGTGTAGTAATCTGTGAAAATTGAAATCCCTAATTTTCTCATGTGTAAAATGACCAAAATGCCCGTGAGGTCATTTTTGCCTGAAATCAAGGAGGCCGGTCCCAACTATTCTCAAGGGGTTAGTTTGATGTTTGAAGGGGACTAGATATGTTTTGGATGATAATAGATGTAGAAATCTCATTCCTAGTTTTTTCCATGCATAAAATTATGAAATGGCCTTATGGTAATTTAACGCGTGATTACGTACGTTGACCCCATCATCCAGGAGTTGGATATGCCAATTATAGGGGATATGTGATATCTAGATGGGTCCTGGGAGTTTCTATGTAAAATTACCATTTTTCCTTTAGTTAGTACTAATTAAGTTTAATTAAAGTAACTAAGGAAATATAGGCAATATTAGGCTCTAATTAAAGATAAATTAAATTTATTTATTAATTTTCTGTCAAAATAATTATTTGAAGTTAATTAGGGCGCAAGATTGCTTAGGGAAAGTTTAATCTCATTCTTATTCAAAGATTGCTCATGAGACTAAAAAGCAAAAGGCAAGGAACAAAAGTACTTTATCTTTCTTTCTTTTACTAAAGATTAGGAACATGTTGGGGTTTGAATTTTGAATTAATCAAGCTTAACCCAACTAAACTTGCAAGACAACTCCTTAACCTTGTCTTGAAAGCCTTAAACACCAAATTACCAATCCTAACACCAAATCACCAGGTCCTAACCAACCCTCTAATCAAAATTACCCAAAACTATAATGCCCCGAATTTCTGTTGAGCGTAAATGACTGAAATGCCTCTAGGTCATTTCACTCAGAATTCAGGATGACGGCCTGGCAATCCTCGAAAGGTCAACTTAATGCTTGAAGGGGTTTAAATGTGTTGTGATTGATAGCATAGATGAAAATCTCATTTTTTCGAACTTTCAGCTAAAATGACCAAAATACCCCTATAGCGTTTTACGCAAGTATAAGTGTCGTTAGCAGAACTTCTCCAAGAAGTTCGAATGCTAATTATAAGTGACTAATGCTAATTGTATAAACTCGGGTGATCCCGGAGTGTTTGTGCAAAATTACCGTTTTTTCCCTAAAATAATGTATGATGGGCCTAACGAGGTAATTAAGGAAACCTAGGCAATATTAGGCTCTAATCAAAGATTAATTAATTTTGATAATTAATCTAGAGTCAAAATAATTTATTAAGGTTGATTAGAACCTAAGATTGCTTGTATACACTTTAATCTTTGTCTTAAAATCAAGATTCCATATCATAGAATCTTGAATAGTATTTTCTTTCTCCAATTCCTTAAATTAAGGAATTATGTTTGTGAATAGTTTTAATATAAAATGAGTTTTGATTTCACTAATAAAGCAAGACCACTCCTTAATCATGTCTTGACATCCTTAATTATCCATTATCTTACCTAAACACTTACTTACAAACTCCTAATCAAAAGCCTAATCAAAGATACATCTAAACATACATATAAACCAACATTAAAATGAGATTTCTTTCCTCAAATGCTCCTAATATGACCGGCCACTCCTCCCAAAGTCATCCATCACATGTTGAAATTTAATAAAAAAATATACTTAAGAACCATGTTTGTCCATACCTTGAACCATGCTTTGAACCATACCTAGCCATACCCAAAGCCATACTATGCAAAGAGATATTTTCCTCTTCTCTTCTCTCAAAAGGCCGCCGGCCACTCCTCCATTTCCTCATCCATGTGTTTCATTTTCTATATATAGGCATCAAGGAAAGCTTGAAACATTTGCTCATCTTCACAACCTCAAAGCTTTCTTTCTCAAACTCAAAGAATTCTTCTTCTTCTTCTTCATTTTCAAGAGCCACCACCCTCCACCATTTCCTAACCACAAGCTACCACCTCAAACCACCTCATAAACACACAACCTTTCTATTTCCAAGCTCAAACTCTCAAGAAAACTCATCTTCTCCTTTTCTTGTTCTTGGCCGAAACCATCAAGCCACCAAGAGGAGATTTTTGTCTTCTCATTCCAACCTAGATTCTAGCTTTTCTTTCTCTCTTGAAAGACAACACTTTGGTAGGGAGTTGTTTTAAGGATTTGCTATTCTTTCTCTTGTATTACTCTTGTTTTATGATGTTCTTTCTTATTACACCATTTTCAATTCCTCATTTTTCCTTTCCTTCTCTTTTGTTCTCGGCCTTGTAGCCTACATCATGAAGAAACCATGGCTTGATGATGAGGACCTTGGGTGTTGGTTGCAAAACCATCATTTGTTTGACCTCTAAAGCTTAAAGGTTTTACTTTTGAGAAAGTTTTTGGCAAATGAAAATATTATGTGGTTAAATGGTATTCTTGAGCCTAGGACTCAAAAAGATAATAAATGGAATGTATTCATATTTATATTTCAAGTCCTTGCATAGCATATTTATATTTAAGCTTTGCATTTCATGATTATGCTATCACCTAAATAAATGACTCGAAGCCCCCTATTTCAACCTTAAAGTTGAAATGTGATTTAGAGTGAATAATCTAAGGGGCTTAGAGCACTAAAATAAAGAATTAGAC
Source organism: Dalbergia oliveri (assembly GCA_030441495.1). Lineage (NCBI taxonomy): Eukaryota > Viridiplantae > Streptophyta > Magnoliopsida > Fabales > Fabaceae > Dalbergia > Dalbergia oliveri. The sequence continues at coordinate 29,231,457 of JAMLFY010000001.1, read as the reverse complement.
TTGCATTCATATTTACATTCCTTCTTAGCATATTTACTTTTCAAGCCATCACTTAAACTTAAAGATTAAAACAAGAGCTTGCATTTTCACATCACCTAAATGGTTAATCTCAAAGCCCACCTATTTCATCCTTAAAGTTGAAATGTGATTTAGAGTGAATACTCTAAGGGGCCTAGAGCAGTAAATAAAGAATTGAACTTGCATTCATATTTACATTTCCTTGCTTAGCATATTTCTCTTAAAGATGTAAAAACTAGAGGTTGCATTGCATGTTTAAGATTATGCCCTCACTTGAATTAACTTAGTGCTCAAGACTCACCATTTCAACTTACATAAGAAACTCTGACTCATGGAACATATATATGTTATTAGATAAGGATATATTTTTATCAAGCTCTCTAATTTTGCTACTAATCTAAAGATTTGTTATTATGTTGCTAAGGTAATACAAATTATCTATAAGGACAATTTAGAATTAAAGATGTAGAACGACCAGTTACTAAAGAATGAATTATGTTGGAATAAATTGTATATGTTATGTTATGTTCATTCAATGTGTATTCTATTATATGTTGCACTGGGTATAGACATGTTTGCTTTTCAAAAAGATGTTGATAATAGCATGCCTATGTGATTTATGAGTATGAAATGATAAATAACCTTTAAAATGCATAATTGATGTGTTGTATAAGTATGAAATGATGAATGATAAGTTGTGATTATATGTTCATGTATTGCATCTCTAAGTAATATAGAACACATGGAAATGATCCTCTAGACTCCCTAAATTAAAGGTTATGAGAGGTGATCCAATAAGGTTAAGGTGACATAAAATATGTGGAAATAATCCTCTAGACTTTCCGAATTAAAGGTTATGAGAGGTGCTCCAATAAGGAAGTAATCCTTTGGATTCCCAAATTAAAAGTTATGAAAGGTGATCCTATTGCCCCTTTATCCCGCACTCCAAGAGTCGGGTGTTAACTTATCATAGGATAAGATTATGCTAGTGACGACTAGCGAGGTATGAGCTCATAACCTAGAACTCTCAAAAGGCAAGAGAAATAGGGTGGCCCTAAATGAGAGAGAGAACTAAGCTAAGTCACCTAAGAGATAAGTGGAAGAAAGTCATGCTATGATTATTATGAATCATGAACATCTCTTATGATTGGACTAGTATATCATATTTTGCATTGCCATGCATTTCATGATAAAGTATGTTGTATTCATGACATCCAAGATGCATACTAAAATTAAGTGGGCCTCATAAATGATACTTTAGAACTCTAAAATCAAACTTTATGCATGTTCACCTTTCTATGAAGAAACCTTAGGTTCCTGAGGATGTAGACGATGACACTAGGATAGGAGGTTTTCCTACTAAGATTCTTTATTAGATTCTCACTCCCTACCTTCTTTCTTTCCGTTACGTCTTCAGAGGGTGATGGCGATGTTCGTGATCTTTATTGACATCTAGTATAGGAGGTGCACTATGACCCAGACCACGCTCTTACCACTATGAGGGTCGATGTGCCATTCGCATTTTTGCTTACATGGGATGCCCTTTTGCTTACCCGGTCTCCAGCTTCAAGTTAACCCCACTTCCCCCTATGGCGATGATCTGATCTTTGAGCGCTCTCGACCCCCAATGAGCAGACTCGACGTGCTTGCCCCTTAGCTTTGGCAGTTTCGACTATCCGAGTACGTTCCCATATAAAGCACATAGAGATTAACCCATTCGAGGACTCCCCACACACATCTATTCGGAGGGTTCTGATCATAGGCACCCATGGATATGGGTAGAGGAGCGAGGCAGACGTGACCCAGCCTAGGCTAGCCCGATACCAGATGCGTCGCGTCGCCCAAGGCCATGTTTGTCCCCCATTCCACCTACATATGCCCAAGGAGCTTGCCCAGTTCATTGGGTATTACCCCCAATTCAGAGGATCAGTTCCATCAGGAACCATGATGGAGAACCCGAGGAGACCGAGTTCTCACGAGGATTCCCTTTTTGTTGCTATATCTTTCGATAAGAGTGACTTTTGGTTGAGCACTCGTAGGACTAGGGCTGGAACTGCAGCTGGCATGTAGTGTTTTGTGATTCCATATATTTCCTACTTTCCTGTATTTTCTTTTCGTTGTTTACTTATGTATTTGAAAGCTCAGCCCACTCTTTATGGGTATGACTCCAATTATTTTATTTTCGATGTATTATGAACCATATTATGTTATGATGGATTGTGTGCTTTAAACGTGTATGTGCATGACTTATATTTCCCTGTTACTTTGATGGCACTTAATATACAGTTTATGTTAGCATGTGTGGCTCAAGTTTTGTTTTATGTTTAAAAAAAAAATTTACCCATATTTTCTGTAAGTATTTTGATAAAATGAACTTAAAGAATGGAACAAAAGAGTAATAACTAATAATTAATCTCAATACATCCTAGGCATGTTAGGTTGAATATTAGGGTGTTACAAAAACCCTAATCCCTACACCAACATGAAACAAAAATTCCCCCTAAAACCCTTTGCATAACCCGGCCTCCTATAATCTTTCTCATGTTTTGATTTTTTTTCAACATAATCATACTCACACTCTCTCATTCTTACTATTAACTTTTTGGGCTCTCTCTAAACTCAGAGCTCTCTTTTTCCTCTTCTTCTCCATTTTCAAGAAACTCCATTGTTGATCTTCCTCCATTCTATAAACATCAAACCACCACACCACCACCATAGATTAACCCTAAACACGTAATTTTCCATTCCTATTAGTGGTGGTAAATAGCACTTTTGGTCCGGTCCACTTAGCCAATTCAACGGACCATAATTAAATGGGCAGGATTAATCTATCCGTTTTATAAATGGACCAGCGTTTAAGGTGGTCCGTGTCCGCCATCATAACCCCATAGACCGCGGACTAGTCCCCGTAACCATTTTTTTTGTTCACATTTTTGCCCCTGATAAGCTTGGGAGACCAAAATTGTGGACCGACCTACAAAATAGATGCGACAATTCACAAAACGCTTAGGACCACGCAGACAAAATGCGGACCATGTGGTACTAGCTCCACATAACCCCTTTTTTGCTTTCATATTTTTTTTAAACTATTTTGTACCCTATATTATATATTTATATTTATACATTATATTTTATCAAAGGGTTAGTTTGATGTTTGGAGAGGATTAAATGTGTTAGGGATGTGTTAGAGATGAGAATCTCAATTTCTTGGTTTTTCCTATGTGCAAAATTACCAAAGTACTCCTAGGTAATTTAGCGAGATTAAGTGGGACTTAACCGGCCATCACCTTAGAGTTTGAAATGTTGATTATAAGTGTTTCATGATATCTAGAAAATTCGGGTGGTCCCGGGAGTTTTTTGTGTAAATTTACATTTTTGCCACTGAATGGTGCTAAATGAGCTTAACTAAGCGATTAAGGAAATATATATTAAGCTCCAATTAAAGATAAATTAATTTTATCTATTAATTTTGAGTCAAATTATTTATGTGAGGTTAATTAAGGCCTAAGTTTGATTAAGAAAGTTCAAATTCCCTTCTTAAATCAAAGACATTATGTCATGTAATAGCCAATAGCATTTTTTTTCCAATTCCCTAAATTAAGGAATGTGTTAGAAATTTGAATTTCAAACTAATTGAGGTTAATTCAAACTAAGTGTTCAAGACCACTCTTTAATCATGTCTTGAAAAGCCTTAAACACTTGGTTACTAACCCAAACACCCAATTACCAATTCCTAACTATTCCCTAATCAAATCTATCTCCAACCCAAGTTGAAACCCTCATGAAAATGAAAAATTTCCCCCAAAACATTCCCTCCTTCTTTTTCCATCATATTTCAATTTTTATAAACACCTACACACTCACAAACTCTCTTGTTTTCACCATTCACTTTTTTGGCCAAGACTTTTGTGTAAAAAAAGAACTCTTGCATTTTCTCAACTCAAGCTTTCTCTTCTTCCTTTTGCATCTTCAAAGAGCCTCCATCCTTTAACCTCCTCTCAACCTCAAACCACCAAACCTCCACCTTAGATCAACTCTTAAACACATATCCTTTCCATTCCAAAACACAAAATCATAAGAAAAACCCTCCTTTCACTTTGTTCTCTCTGGCCGAAACATATCTTCTTTCCAAGGGAAGATTTGTTCTTCTCACTTCCTTGCAAAGACCAAGTTTCCTCTTACAAGAGAAAGCACACTTGGTAGGGATTTTGTTTGAGTTCTTCCTCTTACTTCTCCTTCATTTTTTAGATTACGATGATGGGTTGAATGGTTGAGTTGTTGTTGTTGTTCTTCCCCTTTTAGTTTAAATCTTCCTTTTTCTTCCTTTCTTTTTTAATTTTGGATATTGAAAACCATCGCTTGATAATGAGAGATCTTGATGGTGGTTTTGATACCACCATGTGCTTGACCTATAGAGCCCAAGTTTTGGTTTATTTTGTTTGGTTTTAAAGAATGGTAAAGATGGAATGTTGTTAGTTCTTTTGAAATATTTCCTTTCTTTGATGTTCAAGGCCATAGCTTGATGATGAGGGTTTCTTGATGTTAGTTGTGAAACCATCATGTGTTGGACCTCTAAAGCTCAAAACTTGATTTTTTTGGTTTCACAAGAGTATGAAAAATGGATTATTGTGGGTTATTTTCTTTGAGCTTGATGGTGAGTCCAAGAAATGAGGTTCTTGGAACCATGGTGTTAAAGAACTCTAAAGCTCTTTTCCCTTTTGTCAAAATTGATTGGGGTTGAGAGTTTGATTCTTTAAAGTCTTCTAATGAGCTCTAGTAAGATATAAAAATGGACTTGCATCATGTTTATATTTCAAACTCTTGCATTTCATGTTTTAGTTTCAATGTCTTGCATATCATGTTTATTTTCAAGTCATCACCTTAAATCTTGAAGACTAAAGAAATGGACTTGCATTTCCATGTTTAAATTTTAAGTCTTGTATTTCATGTTTATATTTCAAGTTATCTCCTAAACTTTAAAGACTTAAAAATAAACTTGTATTCCCATATTTATATTTCAAGTCTTGCACATCATATTTATGTTTCCAAGCCACCACCTTATAATAACCAAGACTAAAAATGAGATTACATAGCATGTTTATGATTTTTGTGGTCACTTAAATCCCTAAAGCTCAAAGACTTGCCTTGTATCTTAAAATGGAAATCTTGATCATGGCTATTGAATGTATTTTTGGCCATAATATAATATTGGTTTCATTTTCTTTTGAGGCTTGAATTTTGCTTCTATGATATATATAGAAATTCCATAGGATTTGAGAACTCAAGATGGCGGAAATGTATTTCCTAAAGGATTAGAAATCCTAATAATAAAATCTTTAGTTTTATTAGAAAGCTTGTTTTGTTTTGTGAGAATGTAAGTATGATTTTTAAAGGAATGTTAGAATGATGTTTTAAAATGGTCCTGAATGAAAGAGTAGCTTAAAATGTGTTAAAACTTTGGTTTTTCAAGTTCAAGATTTGTAATCAATTACCAGTTTATGTAATAGATTACCAGGATGTTTCTTCACAAGTATTTTGGTTCTGGTAATCGATTACTAGCACATGTAATCGATTACCAGGATACTTTTTGTGCACAAAACAAGTTTTTTACTTAATAATCGATTACCAGGACCCAAATGTACAAATTAAGTGTGTTCTAAGTAAGATTATATGGATTTGATGACCATTGTAATCGATTACCAGGATACTTTTTGTGCACAAAACAAGTTTTTTACTCTAATCGATTACCAGGACCCAAATGTACAAATTAAGTGTGTTCTAAGTAAGATTATATGGATTGATGACCACACATGCTTAAGTTTTGAATTGTGTGAATGATGATCCCGTATGTTATGTGTGTGTGTGTGTGTGTGTGTGTGCGTGTGTATATATATATAAATGTTGTTCACTACTGTTCATTACTGTTCATTGATGTTTGGCACGTTCATGTTCATAAAAATTATTAATAATTGTTGTAAAAATTATTTTTAGCATCCTAGGAAAAACTAGTAATTAAAAAGGGTAAAAAATGTAATTTGCATTAGAGATTGAATTTTTCCAACACTATTCATCACTGTCTCGGATTGTTTGGTACTGTTCACATGCTCAAAAATTAGTGATAATTGTTGTAAAAATTATTTTTAGTGTCTTGGGTGCTTAAGGGATAATTATAAGTGCTAGGTTAGACTATTTTACAAAATACGAAAAATTGTGCTTTGAACTTATCATTATGGGATTTTGGCCAAATGGATTTAATTAGAGTTAGTAATGAATTTAAATGTGTTCATGTATTTAAAATACCATTTATGATGTTTGGAAAATATTTTAAAAGCATTGACACTTGTTAAGTGTAAAAAATGTGAAACTTTGCACTCTAACCCTAAAATCAAACAAAATTTGGCCAATGACCCAAAATGGTTTTTATGATGAATTTAAATGATTTCTAAGTGGTATGATTCTCTTAAAAGTGTAAATTAATTTTGAGGATCATTAGTTTGAGAAAATATGTTGAAAGGGTAAATTTACACTTTGACCCACAAAGTCTTAGACATTGCATTTTGACCCCTTTTGGGGCTAAAAAGTAATTATCAACAACTTGATGATATTGATGTGATTGATATGTTATGAAGGTGTAACACCCTAATAATTAACCGAATACACCTAGGTTGTATCTGAATTAATTACTAGACTTTACTCTTTGCTTCAGTTCTTTCATCATACTTTGAAAATACTTAGTGAAATTACGAGCCATTTTTTTAAACATAATTGAAAACGTGAGCCGCACATAACGTGAACAATAATCGAAATAAAGCGAATAACATGCAGATATAACATGAAAAACACATCATATTGGCTCCATCATATAACATCCATAATTACATAACACATAGATAGTTTGCCTACCAATAGAATAAGACTAGGTGTAGGCAATCTAACAAAATATAAATAATATATGGATGGAAGGACATCCATTAATGGCACCTAGTAATAACACTCCAAGGATAGGGATAGATATCCAAGTTACGGAAAGTTTAGCCAAACGTTCCTTAAGGATAATAAGCTGGTTCACCAGATCAAGTACATCTACCAGGTGAGAATTAATGAATCAAACATTACCACTCACTTTCTGAAGACGAGATGAAAGAAAAGAAGAGGGAGTGAGAAACTTTTATAAGAATCTCAGTAGGGTACTCACCTCATATGCATTGTGTCATCATCATCGTCTCAGGAACCTCGGGTTATTATGAAATAGTGAGCATAATAAGATTGATTTATTAAGTTTGAAAATATACTTTACGAGGTTCATCGGTTTTAATCATGCGTTATAATGCATCATAAACTTAACATGTCATGTTTATAATGAACTTTTCCTTTCATATATAATAACATAGTTATGCATAAAATCACATCATATTCCTCATATCATTTCTTAATACTATGCATAGCAGAAATATATATTCTCATCATCATCTCATAAATACTATGCATAGCAAACATCATATTAAACCATCATTATAGGAGTACTAAACTCATATTAGTGGCTGAATTATGAACCTCACATAATTGCTTAAAATTACATTTTTAGTACATGTAAGATACTAGTTTCCCATAAAATCTTTGCAAAGCCTTAAAACTCTTTTAGAAACTAATTCTTTTTGCTAAACTTGAAAGAATCTTCATAATTAAAATTCTCACTTAAGATAAAAGGAGCAAGTCTTGAGCTTAAGAGATTTATGTGATATCTTAGAATCATAAACATGCTATGCAACCTCATTTTAATCTTGTCATTATAAGGTGATAACATGGAATTATAAACATGATATGCAAATCCATTTCTTTATCTTTAAGATTTAAGGTGATGACTTGAAAATTAAACATGATGCAAGAACTTGAAATATAAACATGATGCAAGAAACTTGAGCGGTAGTCACTCGACCAGTGGAAGGAGAAGAGATCTTAAGAAAACTGAGCGCGGTAGTCCACATGTACCGGTGAAGGGAG
>JAMLFY010000001.1:29082550-29222938 GCA_030441495.1 Dalbergia oliveri | reverse complement strand
GGATGAGGTAGGAGTGAAGCGAAAGATGGAACTGGATGCGTGACGGGCGTCCCATGTATGCAAAAATATGAACGGTAATGACATCGAAATGATACGACTGATGCTCAGGGTCAAGTGCACTCCCAAATTGGGGTATCAACGAAGATCACGAACGACGCGAAATCTAAAGATGTACGGAAAAGAAGAAAGAGTGAGAATCTTACTAAAGAATCTAGGGAATCCTCTACACTAATGTCATCGTTTACGTCCCAGGAACCTTGGGTTTATTGTGAAAAGGTGTAACTGCGCAAAGATTCATTATGAGGTTTTATAAAAGCAATTATCCAAGGTCGTGTCTTTTATGATGAATCTTAATGCATGTATGCAAGCATATCAGAGAAACATGAATGCATGGCAATACCTTATACATGTAAACAATTAAAACATGACATAAATAATTTATCATCACATAGTGGCATGTAACTTCTCATGAAAGCCTTTCTCTTTTTCAGCAGAGAAACTTCACATCTTTTCTCTTTTCTCAAACTTGTGACATCAAGGTATCAAGTCAGCCACCCCTAAAACTAGGCTATGAGCTCATACCTCAACTAGTCGTCACTCAGTTCTTACTTATCCTCTTGATAAGCGTAACATAATCACAATCATAATAATCTCGACTCCAAGAGTATAGGCAGGGGCCTAAGGATCACCCATCATGGGACTTTTTCCTTCTCGAAATACGTCAACTTGGTTAAGACAGGATGAGCTTTTGCTGCTTTGGAGGTTATGTGCTATCAGTTTCATGGTTTTACCTTCTCCTAGTCTCAGGAGAAGTACGTCTTGCGTCTTCAAATGCATAAGGGTTAAGCCAGATGACTTGTACGCTTTGGTATGGCTCCACGACCATACCCCAATGGTTTACTTTCTCCTAAGGTAGGGGAGAAATGCGTCTTGACATGTCACATTCAAAATCTTTCTTTTCAAAACTTCTTTAAGTCCCTTAAATTTGATGAAATCGGTAGCATAAAGTTATAGAATTTCCTAAATTAAGTAATGCCATGTAACTTATTCAACTACATGCATATCATTTACAATGTCTCAATCAATCAAATCTTTAAAAGCCATATAAACATATTCATTCATTTCATTATCATACTTTATATCCATATGCATTTCAATCATGGCATGCCGTTTATCACATCAATTCATGATACAAGTTCACACAATCTTATGCATATAACATTTAATACTCTTAGGATAACATAAATACACTCGTTCACTCTCACTTACTCACATTATATCTCCTATCTTGCAATGTCTTATGCTGAGCCTTAGGTTTTAATCTTGTGTTCTCCATTTATCCTAATGCCCATTATGGATCTTGGATACACCTAAATGATCATTACTTGTAACTTCTCTCTAATTTTTATGCCTCTAACTTCTTCCAAACAGCATTGCATAAATTAAGCAGATAGTTATAATTCGATTACGAGGTTCTAGATTCTACTCTTGACCCTTTAAGTTCTGTCTTCGCCTAAGGCTCTATATTAATTCCTAAACCAATTATTAGGGATTCCTACACATATCCACTAATTATAAACCATTTTCTTAAGTTGATTATGCTGGAACGAATTTACATTTCTGCTATCTAAGTGTTCTAGAATTCTCATTTTAAGTCCTTTCTAGTTACTTGTTTTTTCCTAACTTCCCAAATTCGATCCTTGCTTCACTCAAACATAATTTTACACATTTAACACCATAAAACAGAATTAATACAATAAGGTGGCAAACCATAAACAAATAAAAATAATACATATTCTCATAATTTAAATGCATATAAGTTGCTAGTTTTCTCTTGGAATAATTTTAGAACTCAAAACTCTTTTAGAAACCAATTCATCTCATTAAAATCATATAAATATAGGTGAGGTCAGTAGCTAAATTATCTTTCATGAAATAGATTCAAAATAAAATCTTATTCATAATATTCTTTAAGTTCACCTAGTTTAGAAAAATTCCAAGACATTGGCTATAGGCACTTATGATTAGATGAACTCATTCAAGTCCATCATCATCATCACAAGGCCGAAATGGCATTCTTGAAATGCTTCCATTTTCTAAAACTTTACTTGTGATATTTGGGCAAGTCTTAAGCTCTAGAATATTTAAGTGATGACATAAACATAAACATGCTATGCACTTTGTTTTATTCTTCATTATAAAATAAAGTGAGAGCATAAAATAAATATAAGATGCAACCTCATTATTATCTTTAAAGATTAAGTGATAACTTGAAAATAAACATGAAGTGCAAGCTTGGAAATTTAAACATGATATGCAAGTTCATTTATTTATTCTTAGAGCTTAGTGATGGCATCAAAAGTAAACATGATATGCAAGGCATAAACTTAAACATGAATGCAACGTATTTTATCTTAACTAGAGCTCATGCAAGACTTTAGAGGAACATTAATAGCCTTAACCCAACATGTATTTTAACAATATAAAGTGAGCTTTAGAGTTCTTAGCACCAAGTCTTCAAAGAAGTCTTTAGTTTGAACTTCATCATCAAGCTCAAGAAAATGGACTAAGAGATAAAACATCAACACTTATCAAAGCAAACATAAAAAGAACTACTCATATTCTTCATTTTATTGCTTCATAGGCTTCAATCTAGAGTAAACTCTTAGAACGACTATAACTTAAGGTTGGTAAGGGTAAGCTTAGAGCTCTTTGAAAACATATGATTAATTTTCTTAAACAAAAATTTTAGTGAGCTACTTAACATTTTTTCAAACTTTGTACAAATAAAGGGATAGAACTGAAATCATAGAGAGGAAAAGGAAGGAAATTGAAATCTTCAGTAAGGAAAAAAAAAAAGGAAACCGAAATCTTATATAGTCCAAGAACCATTTTCAAGCTTTAAAGGTTTCTCACATGGCATTTGTAACACCCTAATTTTCTAACCTAATTTTCTTTAGAAATTAATGGAGGATTTGTTAATGCGAATATTAAGATTCTGCAGACCCAGTAATGATAAGAATGACTATATGTTCAAGCCAAAAAAAAAATATGAATAGTATTTGCGGGCCCCGTCAGGCAGAGGGAAAGCCGAAACCCTAGATTCAGACCTAGAGGTTCCCAAAATTAGGAAAACATGAGAAATAAGGTTAGAAATAAGTGGAAATGAAAATTTGATGCTTAAAATTTATTTTCGAGTAATATTGAATTAATTGGGTACGGCGTTTACCGTTCGATGAAATTTCAATGTACGAATTAACACGGAAAGCTAGTTAATCCCTACAATTAATGATGTTTATCCTTTTGAAGGCCACATGAATGGCTAAGATTTCATCTTGAATGAAAGATCAAATCTTAGCCATTGATATCAATTCTTTTAACAAGAATTAATTACACTTTGCAACCAACCAATAAGAACCCACCTTATAAGATTAACATAACCCACCTAACCCCATAATTCTCTCCTCATATTCTCGGCCAGCAAAGAAAGATCAGAGGACTCCATTTTCTTCACAAAAAGCTTAAAACCTTAGATTTCAACCCCAAAAATCCTAAGCCTAACCTTGTTGAAACCAAAATTCCCCTTAACCAAACTTGTTCTACACTTCAACTTCTACAAATATAACCGATTAGAATCTCCAACTTCACTCTATTACCTCACTCATCACTGATTAGAGGAGGGTTTGAGTGGGTTTTAAGAGCTTTGGAACAAAGAACTTCCATCTTGGAGCAAACTAGAAACTAGAACACACTAGCTTCCAAGGGTAGGGTTTTTGTTGCCTTTTCTTGTTGAATTTTTCTGATTTGTTTTGGCTTGCCCTAAGTCCGAAAATTCTGGTTGTATTGATAGATATTATGTTGATATTGATGTGTTAATTTTGGTAGTAGGTGGGATGATAAGAATCACTTACTCAAAAAGATGTTAAGTGAGTTGCTGGATTTTCGGGTCTCTTGGCCATGCATGGTCAATTTTTTTGGTATGTTGTGGTCATTTTCATGAGCTGAAAAATTTATATGTTCAAGTTAACAGCTTGGACTAGTTCCACGAATTTTCTTGGGTTCTGATTTTGAGTGAAACTGCTTTAGAAAAATCAGATCACCGAAATTGTAGAGATTGCATCTAATCGCGTTGAAGCTAAACTGTGAATTTGTATAATTTTATTAACATATCAAATGATTGAATTATCCTTTAAAATTTTTACAGGAAGTGGATACACATGGAACTATTATTGTAAATTTTATTGTGAGTTATTTCAATCAGTTTATAGGGTTAAAAATTGTGAGAACCCTGGCATAATCTGTTTATTGGGTGGTCTCTGGCCACTAAATTTGTACAATTTGATGGGGTTTGAGAGCTCCAGGTGTTGAAATTTTCAGGGCATCCTAGACACATTGAAGTGTCATGGAAAATTTTTGTGGCCCTTGAACCAACCATTAGACAGGTACATTAAATATTGGTCCTAAAATAATAAAATCTACCATGTGCTAAAAAGAGTGAAAAAGTCTTAAATTAATGATGACATAATATATAGTTCAAGTATCTAGTATATGAATGCATACTAATTGTTTTAAAGGTTTGTTCACAAGGCATGAATGAGAGACTTAATGTAATTGAATGCCTACATGTATGGTAAGCATGCCTTTGAAAAAGAGAAAATAACATGATGCAATTATATGAGAAAAGAGAATGTATAAACTTCACTTGTGCATGTTTTAACATATGGGGAAAATAGAGCAAGGCTTATACAGGTTAATTGGGAAAGCCAAAGTAAGGACTTCCCTAGGAATTTTTATGGTGAATGGATGTGGCTAGAATAGAACTATGTGTGATTTGGAAATGGAAAAAAATGAAAGTCGATGATCACGAGTAGGAATGAGCTCATGTCCTCAGTCTATTATCCTTTATGGTATTATCTAAGAGGATACCCCGTGATGTGATATTAGGCCTTCCCTATGTTAATAAAAAAGAAAATAGGAATGGGATTCCATGGTTCCAAATGGCAATGCATAATTCATCATGGTTGTATCTTGATTGCACATAATGTACATACTTTAGTGGTGTATGCTTATAATTCTTGCATGAGTATTCGTATATGCATGCATTTAGTGTTGATTTCTGCATCGTATATGAGGGATTACCTTCTAAGAATTTTATAATATTCTCATCCCTATGTACATATATGTTGTATGCATTCAATGCCAGGTGATTCTTCTTCCTTGACTCGCCCCAAGTGAGGTGGCACCAATTCTGGACCTGGACTCCTGTATGTTGTGGCCTATTCCAGGTCCGGGCTACGTATTCTCCAACTTCGTTCATACTTCTGTATTTACCCAAGAGTTAGACCCGATTTTCCGTATGATGGTGTGCCTACTACACATGGCACATCCCGAATGTTTTGTAGCCAGGGACACCACCTGTGCCCCTTCCGCAGATGACCTTCGTCATCATCATCCTCAACTCGGACCGTGAGGCCCACGCCCAGGTGGAGGCGAGGCCATCGTGCCGATGGCCAACGGTTTCCTGTAGGACGATACGAGTTCTCAGAGACTTTTGGCGTGTACATAGTAGTAGTGTGGTGTTAGGACCTTACAGCCTCCAGTTCTAATGTACTATTAAATGTTTAAGGTCGGTTGTATCTATATGTTATTTTGCCGGCCGGATACTTGAGCAGGCTAGGTCTTAGGTGAGGCTGCATCTGCTACGAGGTTTCTAATTAGCTTAGGGGTAGTCTCGTTTATTCCTAAATGTAGTGTACACATGGAACTAAAACCTAATGTTCATATATGTAAAAATGAGTTTTCGCAACATATGTATCTAATCTTTATTACCTTGTATTTCAACTAGTATAGTTTTTGAATGTAAGCAATACTCTGCTAATTTCCATGTCAATACTCGAGTAGAATGTGGTAATTAGGAGGGTGTTACATTATGGTAGAAGGGACTATCCTAGAGCCTGAGGATTGGACCGACTATGCTTCTAGTAATTGTCATGCATTAAGATGCATATATGGATATATGTGTGTGTATGACATTGGTTAGAAATGTTGTGGGTTCCTGCCACACTTGGAATGGTATTGAGCCTGATCAACTCAATATCACGAAGGGGATGTAGAATATCAGAAATTTCCTAGATTTAAAAGGCAAACCCAGCGCCTTCAGGAGCTTTTAACCCCTATGAAGCGGAAGAATGAATCAAGGCGATGGAAAAGATCTTTCTCAATTTATGCCCTCAGGAGATTTAGAAGGTGGCTTTTGCCACCTACATGCTGAAAAGCGGATGCGAAATTTTGGTGGGTTGGCACAGGGGTTATTTGAAGCTTCCAAACTGAAGTTACCTGGGATGTCTTCAAAGAGGCTTTCTACCATAAGTACTTTTCCTCTATGAGGAATGCAAAGGAGTTAGAGTTCATGGCTCTTAAACAAGGACCTATGAGTGTAGCGAGTATATTGCTAAATTTGAAGAGCTTTGCAAGTTTTCTACGATTTACCAACGAGACCAAGACGAAGCTTGGAAGTGTATGAAATATGAAGGGGGTTTACATGAAGAAGACATAGAAGTAGCTAAGCCTCTTGGAGATCGAGACTATCCTACTTTGGTGAATAAGTGTTGGCATGAGAGTGAACAAGAAGCTTGCCAACCTCAAGTATGCACAAAGCAATGTCAGAGGGATTAGCACCCCTAGGGTCCCCAAACCTCAAGCCTATACACCGTCTAGGGGAAGATTTCCACCTAACAACAACAACAACAACAACAACAAGCAACAACAACCGAGGAAGCGCTTCAATCCCCAAGGGACATAAGATAAGAGTGCCCTAAATATGGGAAATATCATGGGAACAGGCCTTGCCTGGACAACACAAATTGTTTGCTTCAACCGTGGAAAACCAGGACACAAGATATTTGAGTGCCTCAACAAGAAAGTTGGCAGCAGCCCTAGGCCACAACAACAAGGGCGCGTTTTTCTATAAGTGCTAAGGAAGCTTCTCAATCGCTGGTCTGGTTCGAGGTAAGTGTGAAATAAATGGTAATATCCTAGATGTACTGTATGATTCGGGTGCCACTCATTCTTTCATATCCCATGATTGTGTACAAAGGTTAAGATTCTCTGTGTTCTGAGTTACCCTATGATCTCTTGTATGGCCCAGTTCCTGGTCCTATAGGACTTGTTATGCATGCATGAATCTTCCTTTCTTATAGGCACTAGAGAATTTACTGCCAACTTAGTTTGTCTTTCTTTATTGGTTTAGAAGTAATCTTAGGCATGGATTGGTTGGTACCCAATTATGTTCTTTTACATTGTCCAAATAAATTGGTGTTTCCTCCTATGCTGCCTTTTTTTCCTTGGTTCCCTTTTCCTTTTATTTAGATCTAGTGACACCTAACCCTAGTAAGGTGAACCGTAAGGAATATGTTCTCCTCTCTGAGTGAAATTAAAAGTAACCAAGACTTGAGCACGATTAGAATGGTGAGGGAGTATCTAGATGTGTTCCAACGATATTACAGAGTTTCCACCTAAGAGGGAGATTGATTCTCCATAGAATTGGTCCAAGGAAAGGTCCTATCTCAATTGCTCCTTACCGGATGTCACCCTTAGAGTTGAAAAAATTAAAGGCACAGATTTGGAAGATGTTGGGAAACATTTCATTAGACCAAGTGCCTCTCCATGGGGGGCCCCTATTCTTCCTGGTAAAGAAAAAGGATGGGGGCATGAGGCTTTGTGTGGATTAGCAATTGAACAAAGCGACTATCAAGAACAAGTACAATTTGCTAAGGATTGACGACCTTATGGACCAGTTTCGTGGGGCAACCGTTTTCTCAAAGATTGATCTTAATCAGTTTATCATCAGATTCGAGTTCGAGACGAGGACATTCCAAAAAGTCTTTAGAACTCAATATGGATATTATGAGTCAGGGTGATGCCTTTTGACTTAACCAATGCTCAAGTGGTATTTATGGATTATATTAACCGAATCTTCCGCCCTACTTGGATAAATTTGTAGTCGTCTTTATAGACAATATACTTATTTATTCAAGAATTGAAGAAGAACATGCGGAGCATCTTCGGACCTGCTACAAATCCTAATAGAACGAAAGTTGTATGCTAAGTTGTCAAAATGTGAGTCTCGATAGAAGAGGTTAGGTTTCTTGGCCATGTGGTAACGAGGAGGAATCTCGTAGATCCAAGCAAAGTAGAATCAGTATTTCATTGAGGACGACCAACCACGTGACTCAGATTTGGAGTTTCCTAGGGTTAGCTAATACTATAGGCGATTTATCATGGGTTTTTCTCAAATAGCATTACCTTTGACTAAGTTTAACAGAAGAACGCTACAATTTAGGTGGACGCTCAAGTGTGAAATTAATTTCCAGGAGTTAAAACAAAAGTTGACCATGGCTCAGATTGTCATCTGTACCCAATCCTCATGAACCTTTGAGGTTTATTGTGATGCTTCTAATAAGGGTTTAGGGTTTGTGTTTAGATGAAACCAAATGTGGTTGCCTATGCCTCTCGGCAGTTGAAACCACAAAGTAAACTACCTAACTCATGACCTTGAACTTGCAATGTCTTTCTAATCATAAAAGCTTAAAATACCTTTTGATCAGAAAGAGAATATGAGGCAAAGAAGGTGGATGGAGTTCCTCAAGGATTCGAGTTTAGTTTAAACTACCACCCAGGCAAAGCAAATGTTGTGGCAGATGCCTTGAAGGAAATCCTTGAGTATAGCATGCATGATGATCAAGGAGACGGAGCTAGTGGAGAGCTTCAAGAGGCTTAGTATGGGTATGTCTCTGAACCTAAAGGGTGTGAGGTTAGGTTAGATGCGAGTAATGAGTGAGTTCAGGAATGAATTTTGGTCACAATCCGAAGATCAAGAGCTTCAAGAGATTTTAAAAATATTCATACAAAGAGTTGCCAGAATTTACTAGAGAGCGAGGGATATGGAGGTATAAGGACAGGGTATGTGTACCTAAAAGCGGTAATCTCATGAGGAGATCTTAAAAGAGGTTCACATAGGCGAATTCACCATACACCCTGGACTAGTAAAATGTATGCAAGATCTTAAAAGGATGTTTTGGTGGCCCGGATAAAGAAAAGACATAATGGAGTTTGTATGAAGTGCCTATGAATGATGAAATTTTGAAAGTGTATTAGAAGGGACTTTAGGGTTGTAGGGATTGAAAGTACATGGCACCGATATCAAGGCGCAAGATTTTGTCCTAACCATTTATTGAAGCCAAGGCAAAAAGTCGCAGGGAATCAGACCCGGTTCCATAACGAAATGGACTCCATGAAATGCGACCTCCGGTGTAAGTAGAGTTGAGGGCCATAGTCATAGCAGATGTCCACATGCTCCTGGGCCTAAGCTCGTAGTGTTGTTTGTAATAGCTTGTTAGTTTGCCTTCATGCTATTTTAGTAACGTTTTCTTCTGATGTTTGTAATAGCTTGTTACTTCATGTTATTTTCAGTAATGTTTCTCTTATTTGCAATAGCTTGTTAGTTTGCCTTCATGTTATTTTAGTAATGTTTTCTTAGGAATCCTATCTAATTGATGTTTCAATCACTGTTATAATTACAATGTATTCTTTTTTATTTTCCTTTTAATTTATTTTTATAGTTTCATTAAAAAAAATTCTAGAAAATGTTTTAAAAATAGAAAACCTATTATTAAATTACTATTGGAGAATGATCTTAAAAATTAATATAACTCATATTTTATAATATTAAAGAGTAAAAGGTTAATTTCTTAAATTTACAGTAATAAAAATTATTTATATAAATGATTTTAAAGGTTATTGTGAACATTTACTTGAAATAATTCTTTTGATTTATTTTTCAATTTTCTATTTGAATAATCCTTTTTAGTTTTTTTTCTTTATTCAAATTATTTAATTTTAGATTTCATTATAATTTTATGTATAAATGTGTGATTTAAAATTTAAAATAATACAATATTAATACAATAACTATTTTTATACTAAAGTAGTATTTTACCCAACAAAAAAATATAACCCACCCAAAAAAATAATACATCACATTTTTAGAACTTTTATGAAAAAAAATCAAATTTAAATAAATATAATTATGGACAAATAAATTATATACAAAAAGAATTTAAAGACATTACAATATTCACATTACATCAAACCACAAAAATGTACATGGCATACAAAAATGATAAAATAAGAATATTAATGACTATTTCCCCTTAGCCGCAACTCACTTACTTGAGGAGACCATTTGGGAGGCGCCAAATCTTTCTCATAACCTGAAATTCAACGTCTTCTAAAAAGATGTGTACCAGGACTAATGCTTTTCCTCCTCTGACTCTCTCCTTCCCTCATCCCTTCCTTCACTTCTCCCTCCCGCTTAGACATCTCCTACAGATTTTAGATTTAGGTGTTGTCACATGGGCAGATGTAGATGTGGCTTCCTCTTGTCCATTCTGCAGATGTATGTAGACTGGGAGGGTGGTTGAGATTGGTACACATCTCAGGTCTACCACAGGGTTACTAACATGGCATTAAGTAGAAGTCACGGTAGGTGGGTGTGGCATCATCAATGTGGTAAGAATTATTCATCCCAATGAAATGCCACTCCTCATCGGTTGCCCTTTGCATCTAAAGACATTTCATGGTGGAATAACACTATATCAACTCACGGGGAAGACGCTGTATATTCCCACTCAAATTCAACCATTGATCCTCATCATCATTTGTAATAGTAAGGGTACAAAATCCTCCTCGTAAGGAGGTGGCAAAGGCACATGGAATGGTCTAAAATGTAGGTGACGTGGTATTGTGAAAATGGCTTATATGTTCAAAATGGATGACACTTATATACCATGACTAGTCCAAGCTGGTAATGTAGGAATGGATGGTGTTCAGGGATTACCTAGCATCCATTTGAGGGGACGGCATAACCAATTTCTACATATTGTCTATAGCTGACGATAATCATCTGATGAGGCATAATTATTAGTGGGTTGTCCCTGTAATAAATGGTCATGTTGGGAGTCCAACAAGGTAACCCACTGATGCTTTTGTCTTGTTCATTGGTTTCTACCACTGTAAGTCCTTATTATGCGATGCTCCTAGATTATGGGGTAAGGAAGGGATTGCTTTATCAAAGTCAAAATCTACGTGCTAGGGTAAGAGCTGTATGCTCTCTTGTCTCAAAACATATGAGTAGACTAACAATTGACCATAGGGGATGCTAAACAATGTGGAAAAACAAAATTGCTGGATCTTGATATGGTTGCCAAACAAATTGTATTAATAAACATGTTACATAAGATATACAAATAATATTTAATTTGACAATAAAAGGAAGTCTTTGTTATATTAATATCTACCTGATCAAATTACATCGTATTAATGCAAGCCTACAATATTATGGAGATCATTGTATGGAATGTTACGTGGATACCGATAATACTTCCATCTGTGAAATATTTTATAGTTTAGATATAATCTTCATAACAATGGAAATATTTATTTAAAATATTTTTACCTCATAGCAAGGGGAAAAGAAAATGGCATAGTTGGCAAAGGAGCAACCATGGGAGCCACTACCATGCCCACACTTGCAATAGTACCATGCAACTAGTAACTTCTTTTGTATTGTTATGTGAAGCACGATCTAGACCATGATAAAGTGCAGAGAGACATGCTAACCCAACTATACAACCCAATATGTTCCAAATTTCAAGTAGTGAGAGGAACTTTCCATGGACCATGCTTGTGCTTTTATTCAGGATTAGGAAATGACCCAACATAGATAGGATATAGCCATGGGCATGGCATGCTATTTGCTCCGCAGTCATATAAAAGTGAATCTAAATGAATTGTAAGACAAATTTTTCATTGGACAGACAATATTTGGCTTGGTCCAGCGACTACCAAGTAGCTGCTCACACATATTCCTAATTACTTTTAAGTTGCCGTTAGTGCTTCCAATAACCGGTAAACCTTTAATGAAGCCCAAGCACAATTGCAACATCCTCTAGTGTAATTGAACACTCCCCACAAGGAAAGTGAAATGTGTGTGTTTCTGGCCTCTATCTTTCAACTAATGGGCTTATAAGATATTTATTTATCCGTATTTGGCAAATCTGTGAAACGTGGTGAAAACTAGCTTGCTTAGATGCTCATGTATCTGCACCATGGGTGGTTCCATAAATAAATGATGGGGCTTCAACAATTTCCTCTCCTATAACAAATAATAATTTTTTTTAGTATTTAATAATAAAATAACAAAATGATTCCTAATAAAATAACAATTCCTTTCTCGTAATTATGTTCTCAATCCCATATTATTATACAATTAACACATAAAATCCACATTAAACAAATGCCAATAAACTAACCCATATAGTAAACTATTTTTAAATATTAGAATGTAATGGAAGAAGTGAGTTTCAATGCATTTTAATATGTAACAAATAAAAATTTTAAAAATAATTCAAATTAAAAATTATAAAACTTATTTTTCATATTACTAATCTAAATTATAAAAATATTTTCAGAAAAATAAA
This sequence comes from Dalbergia oliveri, assembly GCA_030441495.1. NCBI lineage: Eukaryota > Viridiplantae > Streptophyta > Magnoliopsida > Fabales > Fabaceae > Dalbergia > Dalbergia oliveri. The sequence continues at coordinate 29,210,399 of JAMLFY010000001.1, read as the reverse complement.
AATTAACTTACAATATTTCATGAACTTTTTGTACATGCTCACTAGAAATTACTTGTGTTATCAATAAAGATTCTCTTCACTATTTTTTTGTAACTGTCCTACACTGATGACAGACCACAATATGCTATATAAAAGATGAAGACACAGGCAAAGCTTTCACCTTGCTCCTCTTCTTCACTTTTTTGTTATTTGTTGCACTTTCTCCACGGTAGTATTTATACAGGCAAAGCAAGCATAGTGCACCCACATTTCCGCAAGATTCTCACATGCCCGTCAGGAGTGAGGAGACGCATAAAAGTCACCAGGAGGAGCCACGTGGCTTGCATGCGAAGAAAGGACACTGCATGAGGAAACATAGCTTGAAATCTCATATTATGCACGATTTGGAGTGATGTTAGGAGCTGCCGTGGTGTCCACAAGCAGAGAGAGGACCACGTGGCCTGACAACATGACAGTTGAAGAATCTCACACGGTGCGTGATTTTCGGAGTTGCTCATGGCCTAGCTTAAGGGAGGACGAGTCCTGGAGCGATGGGACAGGCCGGAGAATCTTGCATGGTGTGCGATTTTCAGTGGCGAATGACGCGGTGACATGTGGCCTAATGTTGACATGATGGGAGTTCGTTTCACGTGTTGTCCATGCAAAAAATGATAAATCATGAGTTTTGGTGTGTATAATCTCACATAATGCGAGATTTAGACACCATAGTGAGTGTAATTTTCTCCCAAAACTCATATTATGGCTATTTAATTTTCTAAGCTCCATATTAAAACCAATTTCCCTCAAATTGATAACTGGATTTATCTAATATGGTATCAATTAAGGAATAAAAAATAGAAGTTTATATTCCCTTATTTTTATTCCTTCTATCAAGTTTTATTTTTTTGTTATAAAATATCTATCCATTTATTGTATCAACAAGTATTAAATGTTTTATTTCCAATACTATCCCTAATGTAATTAATTATATTTATTTTTAACAACATTGTAATAATGTAAATGTATACTTTATTATAGGTCATATGATCCACTTATATATCTTTTTACCATCAATATATATTTATTATTTTCTTAATTTATGTGTTTTTTTAGAATAGAGTGAAAAGGAAGGAGTACATTGAGGCGATAAGTTTTGATGTTTTCTATACAAGGGATCCATTTACAAACTTTAAATGTATATATTTTTTGTTTAATTAATCATTGTCCTTAGGACACTAGTTAACAAAACCTTAAAAATAAAATGATGAAAAGATTGTAGGTAAAAGCAACGAAAAGGGGGGTTGAATAGTGTGAGTTTCTTTTTTCCTTCTTTTAATCCTGAAAACTTAATCAAAGTACTATCAAGTTGTGAGCTTGAAGTGCCAAAGCCGCATTAAAGACATAAGAAAGTGAGCTTTCCAGAGAAACACCATAAATATGCTAAGTACAATAAACAAATAAAAGATGAAGAAGAAGAAAAAGATACTACACCAAAGATTTGTCCTGGTTCAACCAGCTACCTCATAAATTCTCAACAATAGTTGAGTTCCACTAAACCTTTCTCAGACTAGAGAAAGAATAAGTATAGTCTTTCAATAGCCTTCCCAAGCTCTCACCAATGACCAATAGACAACCCTTCCTGTCACAAACCAAATAGTTATTCGCCAACCTTTTCAAGCTGAACCAAGTAGTTATTCACTAGCCTCTTCAAGCTGAACCAAGTAGTTTTGACTAGCCTTTTCAAGCTAACTAAGAACTAAAACACATTTACTGTCACATTGCAAGTAGTTTTTGACTAGCCTCTCCAAGCTAAGCTCACAGATCACTACTGATTCGAGGATACAAGGTTTGTGCTTAGGTTTGCAACTCAAACAAACATACACTCAAGTTTTTTAAGATTTACAAAGAAAGACTCTAGAAACACTTGAATGACTTCTTTCTAAGTATTCTTCTTTGGAAGAACGTATGAACACCGAATGAACATAGAAAGAAGATTTTTACAACCAAACGAAATGATTACTAGATGTAATGAACTTTACAAGAAGATAAGGAGAAATTTTCACAGAGTTTTTGCTCTTTGTATAGTGTCAAAATCTTGTTCTTTGAAAGCACAACATCTTTATTTATAGATGGTCTTCCTTGTGACCGTTACCTTCATAGATTTCCAAGTGACACGTATTGATCACCCATTTATGTCTTGGAAAAGCGGTTTAGAAGAGTAGCTTGTCTGTTGTCAGACTTTTGCAGAAGCCATTGTAAGATTGAGGTTTCTGATGTTACTTCAGAAATTACTCTTATTTTTTGAACGTGGTTTTTGAACACTTTCTTCTAGAAGCTTAGGTAGTTGACCAAGGTGGCAAAAAGATGACACGCTAGTTTTGTCATTGGGTTTTGACTTTTCAAATTCAAATTTGAATTTCAATCATGGCTTGTTAATGAACAAAACATTGTGAGTGTGATGGTTGAAGATAGTAGAACACTTTGGCTTTAGTGTTTGATGGATATCTTCATTTCAGGTGTACTTTCTAAAATCCCATCCTACTTTTCTAAAGTCCCAGATCTTGGTTTCTTGTGATTGCTTTTCTTCAAATTGTTAGACATTTTAAGCTTGTATTTGGACATAATTATCACTTTCGTTTTGTTCATATCACTTAAAACGAGATAAAGCATGCTTGCACATGTAAAGTAAAATTATTCTTGCTTAAACAAGCCTTGTTATCCTAATGATGGATCCTCTTTGCTAACACAAGAAACTCAAGTAGCCATTAGTCATTCTTCAAAGTATTTTCTTTAGATTGGTTTTGTTGTCATTCAAAACATATTGCCTTCAAGCTTTCCTGAAGGGTTCTAGACCTAAAACTGTTCACAATCTTTTTATTAACAACAAGCTCTGATTGATGACTAGAACACCAAAATTTTATCAAGGAACTAATACTACACATCAGAAAGTTTACTTCACTATGAAATGCTAGAACTTTACTAGAAAAGGAGGGAAAATTTGAAATTCAAATTTAAAGTCAAACCTAGCTCCAACTTAGCGTGTTATCTCTTCTGCCAACTTGGTCAACTATCCAAGCTTGGAAGGAAAAGTTCAGGAACCATGATCAAAAAGTAAAAAGTAGTTACTGAAGGACCTTAGAAACCTAAACTTTACAATGGCTCCTGCAATAGATCTGACAAAAGTCAAGCTACTCCTCTAGTGGTTCCAAGACACAAAACAGATGATCAACACGTGTCACTTGAAACAGATCAAGGGCAATGGTAAAAAATGAAGACCATCTATAAATAGAGATGCTATGCTTTCAAAAGAAAAGAGATTGACGCTATATAGGTGCTGAAAACCTGTGAAAATTTCTCCTCATCTCTTATAAAGTTCATTACATCTTGTAATCAGTTTTCTTATTTGTAAAAATCTTTTTCTATGTTCCTAAGTAGCTTATACATTCTTCCAAGGAAGAATCATTAGAAAGAAGTCATTCAAAATATCCAGGACATTCATTTTATATCTTAAGGAAACTTGAGTGTAGGTTAGTTTGAGTTGCAAATCCAAACACAAATCTTTGTATCCTCGATCCAGGAGTGATGATGTGAGTTTAGCTTGGAAAGGCTAGTCAAAGACTACTTGCAACCAACAGTAAAGTCATTCTCTGACAGAGGTTTATCTTGGAGGGGCTAGTTAAAGATTACTGGTTTAGCTTGGAGAGCAGTCAAAGACTATTTGGTTAAGCTTTGAAGGTTGGTGAATAACTACTTGGTTTGTGATAGTAGGGGTTGTATACTGACTACAAGTTAGAGGTTGGGAAGACTATTGTAAAGACTATGGGTTTCTTTCTCAAGTTGAGAAAAGTGTTAGTTAAACTTAATGTGGTTGAGAACTAGATGTAGGCAAATTGGTCGAACCAATATAAAAATATATCTGCAGTATCTTTCTTCCATTATCTCTTTAAATTTTGTTCCTCTGGTTTATCTTTTGTATTTGCTTAAAGTTTATCTTTTAACTATTTTGTAAACGTTACTGTTATTCTTTGTTTCAGGATGCACTACAAGCTTGAAGCTTGATAGTCTGTGTAAAAGTTTTCATAAGCTAAAAAGGGAAAGAGAGGTGAAGCATGATTCAAGCCCCCTTCTTATGCACTTTTCTACCTACAAATACTACTTAGTTTGTGATAGTAGGGGCTAGATTCTTAGTCACTTGTAACACCCTAATTTTCTTTAGAAATTAATTGAGATTTTGTTAATGAGAGTATTAAGGTTCTGATAGACGTAGAATTGATGAGAACAATTAAACAAAACACCAAAAAAAAATGTGAATAGTATTTTGTGGGCCATCCAAGACCCACCGAGATAGCCAAAACCTTAGATTCGGAACTCGGAGTGCAAAATTAGGAAAACATGGGAATAAGGTTAGAACTAGTGGAAATGAAAATTATACTTAGAATTAATTTTCAGGTAATATCATACTAAGTACGGTGTTTCACCCGTTTGGTGAAATTTAAATATGCGATTTCTAACATTGAAGGCTAGCTAATCTCTACAAAATAATGAAATTTATCCCTTTAAAAGTCAAGTGAATGGCTAAGATTTCATCTTGGATGAGAGATCAAATCTTATCCATTGATATTTATTCTTTCAATGAAAAGAATTTTACTTTATGTTCAACCAATAAGATAACACCTTATAAGATCAAGTTAACTCACCTAACCTCATAAATTCATCCTCAAATTTTGGCCAGCAAGAAGAAAACCAAAACCTCCATGTTCTCTTCACTAAACACCTTGAAAGATTGATTTCCAACATCAAAATCCTAAGCCAAACCTTGTTAAAATCAAAATCTTCCTTCACTAAACTTGTTCTACACCTCAATCCCTACAAATCTAATTGATTAAAATCTCTATTCCTCACCAAACCTTACCTTCCTACCTCATCCTCACTGAGTTAGGAAGGAGTTGGGGTTGATTTGGGAGCTTTAGAGTGGAAGAAAGATATCTTAGAGCACCTTGGGACCGAGGATCCATTAAGTCACTAAAAGTAGGGTTTTCTTTGCCTTTTCTTTTCAAATTTATTCTGATGAGTTCTGATTGAGTTAGGTCTAAAATTTTTTATTTTGGTTGATAATACATGGATATTGATGTATTAATTTTAGCTGTGTGTTTGGATGATGTTAGAAAATCATTTTTGTCAAATGAAGTTTTGACTAGACTGCTAGATTTTTGGTTTGGCTAAAGGAAAAATTCATGAATTCTTAGGCATATTTTTTGTCATGTTTATGAACTAGAAAAAATCTATGTTGAAGTTAACATTCTAGCCTAGTTTCACAAATTTTCTTGGGCTCAGATTTTGACTCCTAATGCCTTAAAAAAATCAAGAACAAAATAGTATCCATGTCTAGACTATTGAACTGAGCTATAAATTTTACCAATTTTATTGCCATAGCAAATGTGTGAATTACCACTTGAAATTTTTATAAAGTGTTGATAACATCTTTAAGTGTAATTGTAAGTTTTCTTTAGAGTTGATTAAATCATTTGCTAGGGTTACAAATTATGCATTTTGAGTTCTAAGTAAGGTTTCCTGTTCCTAACTAAATTGTCTAATTTTTTTAACATACTTAGAGAATTCATTTTGCTCTAAAATTTTTATGAATCTTTCAGACACTTTGAAGTGTCATGGAGAATTTTTGTGGACAAGAAATTTGGTGCGTATATAAGAAATTGGGTGTGCAATATTTTTGTGGAAATAAAATGACTTTTATACAAGCATGAGTAGTCTCAATGCATGCTATGTTATGTATAAATTCATTTATGAGGAATGGATGAAAATTTTATTGTGCATGAACATTTATATGTGACTTGGATGGGTCTTGGGAAAAGCTGAATGCTGATGATTAAGTATATGTGAAACGGTCAAGTGAAATAATTGTGCATACTTTAATATATGGGGAAAATAGAGACAAGACTTATGTTGATTAATAAGGGAAGGCAAAAATAAGGACTTCCCAAGAGGTATTATAAGTCATAGATGTATCGGCTAGGAATAGAATATCAGAGATTTGGAAAAGGGAAATAAAATGAAGTCTAATGATCACGTATAGGAATGGGCTCATGTCCTAATAGCTTTATTTCCATAGTGGAGTTGTCCATGAGAAATATAAAGATTAAGTCTTCCCTATGTTAACGAAAAGTGAAAAATGCGGAATTGGATTCTATAGTTACAAAATAACAATACATAAATTATTCCGTGGTTGCATTTGATTTCACATGATGTACATACTTTAGTATTGATGCATATAATTTTGTATGAATATTCTTACGTGAATAAACTTATTGTCTATATTTCCATTAAATCTCTAGGATTCCTACTAAGAATTTTATAGTATTCTCATCCTACAGTTGCATGTACTTGCATTACTTAGATTCAGTGGATGTTGTCACTAGTATTCTTCTTTGATCCACCATAGTGGGTGTGGCATTACCAACACTTGATTCCCTGTATGTAGGTTACTTACAAGTCCGTGTGTATGTGGTTTGTGGCCATTCCTTTAGTGCATTAGTCTTTATTGTTGAGTTCAACCCTTTTCCCTACGATGGTTTGCCTCTTCATATGGCATACCTAAAGGTATTTCATATCCTGATTGCTCCAGTCACCTCCTCTAAGATGCACCCTCTCTTCATCATCATCCTCAGACTTGGAGCCACCCAAGGGTCCTGATGCCCTGGTGGAGGCGAGGCTATCATACCGATGGGCAATGACTTCTTGTAGGAGAATGCGAGGTTTTCAGGGACTCTTGGCTTGTACATAGTAGTAGTGTAGTGTTTGGACTTTACAGCCTCAGATTGATGTACTATTAGATGTTTTTCAGGTCCGTTTATATCTATGTGTGATTTTGTTGAATAGATACTTGAGCAGCTAGGTTTTTAAGCGATGGTTTGTCCTTTTGATACTAGTCCTTGATTAGCATAGAAAGTGAAACGACTTAACTTATAGTGAGATGTGTATAGGTACAAGTTATGTATGCAGTACTTCCATGTATAGACTTTATTTTCTCATAACCTATGAGTTTAATTTACATCATGCTATTCTCTCACGACTAGTATGCATTGTAGAAAAAGTGATATCCTTCTAATTATTATGCTGATACTTGAGTAATACATGATAATTAGAGGGTGTACATTATGGTATAGAGGATTGTCCTATTAGCCTGAGGGTTGGAACAGCTATGTTTCCTTAGTAATTGTCATGCATTATGATTTTATATATGTGTGTGACATTGGTTAGGAATGTTGTGGGTTCCTGCCACACTTAGCTTGGTATTGAGCCTGATCAACTCAATATTTTTGTTTGGTGTGATAGGAATCAATGACTTCAAATTGGCGTAATAGGATTGAAGCTGGGAATAAAGCTGATATGATGGATATGTTCTGAATGGCTGGCAATGAGAGAAAGGCAGCAGTTGCTAACTAAATGATGGAAAGGTTGGGCAGGAGGAGAAACCGGCTAGTAACCTTAGAGGGAATGAAGTGAATGTGGAATATCAGAAATTTGTTGAGTTTCGGAAGGCAAATCCCCCACCATTTTGAGGAGCCTTCAATCCAAGTAAAGCTGAAGAATGGATTAAAGCCATGGAGAAGATTTTCTCAGTTCTTCCTTGCATGGAGATCCAAAAGGTGGCTTTTGCTACTTACATGTTAGAAGTATATGCCGAATTCTGGTGGGTTGGTACCAAGGGATTGTTCAAAGCATCCAGACTTAAGTTACCTGGGATATCTTCAGGAAGCTTTTTACATCAAGTATTTCCTGTTTTGGTAAAATGCGAATGAGCTGGAATTCATGGCTCTTAAGCAAGGATCTATGAGCATAGCAAAGTATACGGCCAAATTTGAAGAACTCTGCAAGTTTTCTACAATTTATCAATGTGACCCAGATGAAACTTGGAAGTGCATGAAGTATGAAGGAGGCCTATCAAGGATATCGAAGCATCGGTGAGTCTCCTAGAAATTAGAGACTATTCTACCTTGGTAAACAAATGTTGAAGTGTAGAGGAGTCTAACAAGAAGCTCGCAAGCTTCAAGTATGCACAAACTAATGCTAGAAGAGGGTTGGCACCCCAAGGCCCACGATTCAAGCCTCAACCAGGCTAGGGAAGATTTCCACCTAACAACAATAACAATAGAGGAAAGCAAATCTAATCCGCAAGACCAAGGTGGGACGGGAATGCCCTAAGTGTAGGAAAAATCATGGAAACGGGTCCTGGACAATGCAAATTATTTGCTTCGGCTGAAAATCCGGACACAAGATATTCAAATGCCTTAACAAGAAAAGTCAGCCCAGCCCTGGGCCACAACAACAAATGCCATTTTTACTATAAGTGCCAAAGAAGCTTCTCAATCCATCGATCTAATCCGAGGTAAGTGTAAAATAAATGGTAATACCTTAGATGTACTATACGATTCGGGAGCCACTCATTCTTTCATATCCCATGACTGTGTACAAAGGTTAGAATTATTTGTGTCTGTTACCTTATGATCTCCTTGTATCCACTCCTACCGCTGGTCCTATTAAGACTTGTTATGCATGTATGAACCTTCCTTTCGTATAGATACTAGAGAATTTACAGCTAACCTAGTTTGTCTTCCTTTATTTGGTTTAGAAGTAATCTTAGGTATGGATTAGCTAGTACCCAATTATGTTCTTTTACATTGTCCAACTAGAAGTTGTGTTTCTCCCTATATCACTTTCTCCTGTGGTTCCTTTTTGTTTTTTACTTAAACCTAGTGACACCTAACCCTAGTAAGGTGGACTGGGAATATGTTCTCCTCTCGGCTAGTGAAACTGAAAGTAACCATGAATTGAGTACGATTCCAGTGGTAAGGGAGTATCAGATGTATTCCTGAGGATATTCAGAGTTTCCTCCTAAGAGGGAGATTGAATTCTCCATTGAGTTAGTTCCAGGAATAGGTCCTATCTCAATTGCTCCTTATAGGATGTCACCTTTGGAGTTGAAAGAACTAAAGTCACAAATTGAAGAACTACTAGGGAAGCATTTCATTAGACCAAGTGCCTCTCCATGGGGAGCCCTCTTCTTCAGTAAAGAAAAAGGATGGGGGTATGAGGCTTTATGTGGATTATAGGCAATTGAATAAAGTGACGATCAAGAACAAGTACCCTTTGCCAAGAATTGATGACCTCATGGATCAATTACGAACTGTATTCTCAAAGATTGATCTTAATCAAGCTATCATAGAAGATATTCCAAGACTACCTTTAGAACTCGATATGGACATTATAAGTATAGGGTGATGTCTTTTGGATTGACCAATGCTCTGGCGGTATTCATGGATTACATGAATCGAATCTTCCTCCCTTACTTGGATAAATTTGTAGTCGTCTTTATAGATGATATACTTATCTATTCAAGGACCGTAGAAGAATATCCAGAGCATCTTAGGATCATGTTACAAATCCTAAGAGAATGGAAGCTGTATGCCAAGCTATCAAAATATGAATTCCGGATAGAAGAGGTTAGATTCCTTGGCCATGTGCTATCACGAGGAGGAATCTCCGTAGATCCTAGTAAGGTAGATTCAATACTTCATTGGGAACGACCTACCTCGATGACGGAGATTCGGAGTTTGCTAGGGTTAGCTGAATACTATAGCAATTTGTCATGGGTTTTTCTCATATAGTATTACCTTTGACTAAGTTAACCTGAAAGAACGCTCAATTTAAGTGGACAACGGAGTGTGAAACTAGTTTCCAGGAGTTGAAACAAAAGTTGACCATGGCACCAGTATTAGTACTACCTGACCCTCATAAACCCTTTGAGGTTTACTATGATGCTTCTAGTAAGGGTTTGGGATGTGTGTTGATGCAGAACCGAAATGTAGTTGCCTATGCTCTAAGTTGAAACCCCAGAGTAAACTATCCAACCCATGACCTCGAACTTGTAGCTGTGGTTTTTGCTGAAAATCTGCGACACCATCTCTATGGTATACAGTTCAATGTCTTCTTTGATAAAAAAAGCTTAAAATATCTTTTTGATTAGAAAGAGTTGAATATGAGGCAAAGAAGGTGGATGAAGTTTCTCAAGGATTATGAGTTCAGTCTAAATTACCATCAGGCAAAGCAAATGTTGTGGCTGATACACTGGCAGGAAATCCCTAGGCGTAGCATGCCTGATGATTCAGGAAACAAAGCTAGTGTAGAGCTTTAAGAAGCTTAGTTTGGATATGTCTTTGAACCCTGAAGTTATGTTGTTAGGTCAGATAAAAGTAATGAGTGAGTTCAAGGAACAAATTTTAGCTACTCAACACGAAGATCAAGAGTTTCAAGAGATCTTAAAGTCAATTCATACAAAGAATTTACCAGGATTTACTCAAGACCAGTGAGGTATATGGAGCTATAAGGATAGGGTTTGTGTACCTAAAGTGGTAATCTTAGAAATGAGATTTTAAAGAAAGCTCAGGCCGAATTCACCATACACTCTGGGACTAGTAAAATATATGCAGATCTCAAGAGGATATTTTGGTGGTCGAGGATGAAGAGAGGCATAGAGTTTGTTAGAAGGTGCCTAACTTGTCAAAGAGTTAAAATAGAACATCAGAAGCCGGCTTGGACTTGCAAGCCTTAGGAATCCTGGAATGGAAGTAAGAAAGTATCTCCATGGACTTTGTAATAGGTTTGCCAAGGACATCGTAGGTCATGATGCTATATGGGTTATAATGGATAGATAGACCAAGTTTGCCCATTTCTTACCTATCAAGGCTAGTTATCCTTTGGATAAGTTAGCTTCTTTATACATACAAGAAATACTAAGATCCAAATAGAGATCCAGATTTACATCAAGATTTTGGAGAGCTTTCCAAAAGGCTTTTGGAGCCAAACTTTGTTTAAGTACTACATATCTCCCCTAAGACTGATGGCAAAAACAAACACACCATACAAACCTTGGAAGATATGTTAAGGGCATGTGTGATTGAGCAGAAGGGAAGTTGGATAATTGCTTCCATTGGTTGAATTTGCTTATAATAATAGCCATTATGCTAGTATTGGCATGGCCCTGTATGAAGCTTTATATGGAAGAAAATGCCAATCTCCCTTATATTAGTATGACTTGAGGGAGTAGGATTGTTGGGACCCAATCAGTTAATTCAGACAGAAAGGATCCAAAAATCAGGAGTAAAATCCTCATCACATAGAGTCATTAGAAGAGCTATGCTGATGCTCAAAGGAAACCTTTAGAGTTTCAAGAGGGAGAACATGTATTTCTGAAGGTTACACCTACTATTGGAGTAGGTAGAGTCCTAAGAGTCAAAAAGTTGTCACCTAGGTTCATAGGCCCTTTGCAAATCCTTCGACGGATTGGGTCAGGTGCTTATCAGGTAGCCTTACCTCCACATTTATCCAACCTTCATGATATCTTCCACATATCTCAATTAGGATGTATCATCCAGATCCAAATCATATTATTGAACCCGAATCCATACATTTAAGGGATGACTTGACGTTTTAGCCCTCCATTCAGATAGTTGATAGAGAAGTCAGGCAACTTAGAGATAAATCTATGTAACTAGTAAAAGTGGCTTGGGGTGGGACTGAAGAATACACATAGTAGTTAGAGTCAAACATGAAGGAAGATTATCTAGAATTGTTTCCAGGCATAAATTTTGAGGACAAAATTTTTATTAAGGTGGGTGGTAATGTAACACCCTAATTTTCTTAGAAATTAATTGAGGTTTTGTTAATGAGAATATTAAGGTTCTGATAGACGTAGAATTGATGAGAACAATTCAGCGAAACACACGAAAAAAAAATGAATAGTGTTTTGCAGCCTCGCAACTAAGAGCAGCCAAAACCTAGATTTGGACCCAGGTGCCCGAAATTAGGAAAACATAGGACTAAGGTTAGAAATAAGTGGAAATGAAAATTTTATACTTAGAATTCACTTTCAGGTAATATTTGATTACACGGTTAATGTTTCACCCGTTCAATGAAATTTCGGTGTGTGATTTCTAACACCAAAGGCTAGCTAATCTCTACAAAATAATGAAGTTTATCCCTTTAAATGTCAAATGAATGGCTAAGATTTCATCTTAGATGAGAGATCAAATCTAGCCATTGATATTTATTTCTTTCAAATGAAAAGAATTTTACTTTATGTTCAACCAATAAGATAACACCTTTTAAGATCAAGTTAACTTACCTAACCTCATAAATTCATCCTCAAATTTCAGCCAGCAAGAGAAGAAAACTAGAACCTTCATGTTCTCTTCACTAAACACCTTGAAAGCTTGATTTCAAACATCAAAATCCTAAGCCAAACCTTGTTAAAATCAAAATCTTCCTTCACCAAACTTGTTCTACACCTCAACCCTACAAATCTAACCGATTAAAATCTATATCCTCACCAAACCTTACCTTGCTACCTCACCCTCACCGAGTTAGGAAGGAGTTTGGGTTAATTTGGGGAGCTTTGGAGTGGAAGAAAGCAATCTTAGAGAACCTTGGGACCAAGGATCCATTAAGTCACTAAAAGTAGGGTTTTCTTTGCCTTTTCTTTTCAAATTTATTCTGATGAGTTTTAATTGAGTTAGGTCCAAAATTTTTGATTATTTTGGTTGATAATACATGAATATTGATGTATTAATTTTGGTGCTGTGTTTGGATGATGTTAGAAAATCATTTTTGTCAAATGAAGTTTTGACTAGACTACTAGATTTTCGGTTTTGTTGGAAAATTTCATGAATTTTTAGACATATTTGTGGTCATGTTGATGAGCTGGAAAAAAAATATGTTGAAGTTATCCTAGACTAGTTCCAAAAATTTTCTTGGGCTTGGATTTTGACTCCTAATGCCTTAATAAAATTGAGAACCGAAATGGTACCCATGTTGTCTAGACTATTGGAATTGGAGCTATAAATTTTGCCAATTTTATTACCATAGCAAATATATGAATTACCACTTGAAATTTTTAAGAGTGTTGAAAACATCTTGAAGTGTAATGTAAATTTTCTTTTGAGTTGATTAAATCATTTGCTAGGGCTAAAAATTATGCATTTTGAGTTCTAAGCTGAGGTTAACTGTTCCTAAGCACCGAAATTGTCTAATTTTGTTAACATAGTTAGAGAACTCCTTTTGCTTTGAAATTTTTATGGCATCTTGTTACACTTTGAAGTGTCATGAAGAATTTTTGGGACAATAAATCAGGTGTGTAATATAAGAGATAAATCTTGCTACTTGAATTGAAATTCTATTAGTGTGCAGGAAATGAATTAAGTTCTTGGAATGGAAATAAAATGACTTTGATACAAGCATGAGTAGTCTCAATGCATGCTATGTTATGTATAAATTCATTTATGAGGAATGGATGAAAATTTTATTGTGCATGAACATTTATATGTGACTTGGGTGGGTCTTGGAAAACTGAATGTGATGATTAAGTATATGTGAAACAGATCAAGTGAGAAATAAGTTGTGCATACTTTAACATACGGGGAAAATAGAGACAAGACTTATGTTGATTAATAAAGTAAGGCAAAAATAAGGACTTCCCTAGAGGTATTATAAGTTGGTAGATGTATCGATTAGGAATAGAACTGTGTGAGATTTGTAAAAAGGGAAATAAAATGAAGCCCGATGATCACGCGTAGGAATAAGCTCATGTCCTGATAGGTCTATTTCCCATGGTGGAGTTGTCCATGAGAAATACCACTTGGTATAAAGATTAAGTCTTCCCTATGTTAACAAAAAGAGAAAATGCACGGAATTGGATTCTATGGTTACAAAATAACAATGCATAAATTATTACCGTGGTTGCATTCTGATTTCACATGATGTACATACTTTAGTATTGATGCATATAATTTTGTATGAATATTCTTACATGAATGAACTTATTGTCTATATTATGCATTGTATCTAAGGGATTACCCTACTAAGAATTTTATAGTATTCTCATCCCTATAGTTGCATGTACTTGTATTACTAGATTTACGAATGCCATCACTAGTATTCTTCCTTGATTCTCCACTGGGTGTGGCATTACCCAACATTGATTCCTAAGCTATAGGTTACTCAGGTCCGTGTGTATGTGCTTTTTGGCCGTTCCTTTAGTGCATCAGTCTTTAAGCTGAGTTTGACATCTTTCCCTATATGGTGTGCCTCTTCATATGGCACACCCAGAGGTATTTGATATCCCGATTGCTCCCCCAACACCTCTTCCATCAGATGCACCCTCCTTTTCATCATCATCTTTAGACTTGGACCCACTCAACGGCCGAGGGTCCTGACGCCCTAGTGGAGGCAAGGCTATCATATCGATGGCCAATGGCTTCCTGGAAGAGGAAACAAGTTTTCAAAGACTCTTGGCTTGTACATAGTAGTAATGGAGTGTTAGAACTTTACCAGCTTGCGACCTGATCTACTATTAGATGTTTTCAGGTCCATTTGTATCTATATGTGATTTTGTTGGACCGGATACTAGTAGGCTAGGTTTTTAGGCAATGGCTAGTCTTTTTGATATTGGTCTTTGATTATAGGTACAAGTTGTGTATGAAGTACTTCCATGTATAGACTTTATTTTCTCATAATCTATGAGTTTAATTTACATCATGCTGTTCTGTCATGACTACTATGCATTGTAGAGAAAAAGTGATATCCTTCTAATTATTATGTTAACACTCGAGTAATACATGATAATTAGGAGAGTGTTACACACGGTTTAGCTTGGAGAGGCTGATCAAATACTACTCGATTGTGACAGGAGATTGCTCCTGGTCACGGTAAAAGCTTGGAAAGGCTCCTGTGAAGACTATCTTTTCTTCTTAGGTTGAGAAAGGTTTTAGTGGAACTCAAATGTTGTTGAGAACTAGATGTAGAAGGTTGGCCAAACAATATAAAAACTTCTGTAGATATTTTCCTCTCCTTTAACTCATTTATTTCCTCATTACTCTTTTTATTCTGTGTTATCTTTAAATCTCTTATACATGCTGTTATCGTACTTGTTGTTGTTCAGAAAGTAGCTTTCTAAAGTAACTAACGTTGTTTTCGCTGCACTTCAAGCTCATAGCTTGATAGTATATTGCTTAAGTTTTCAGAAGCTAAGAAGGAAAGAAAAAGCGAAGTATAAGATGGAATCTAAGGGGTGAGGGCACTTACAAAATGCGGCGGTTGGTAATTCCTGGCAGCTTTAACTATGTGGAACGAATTAAAAACCCCATTTTGTTATAACTTAAAAGAAAACCTAGATAATATCTATTGCTATTTGCTCTCAATTCCCTTCATTCACTTCCACCGCATTCCTCTTTCCTGTCTCTCTCTTTCTCTTTCTCTCTCTCCCTCTTTTCATTGCACCTCTAGCTCCGTGTGATCTACCGCTTCGTCCTTCTTCTAAGAAAGAACACGCTTTGATTCAAGTGCCACCACCACTGGCATGTTTCTCTTCTTCTTCGTCTTCCACTGTTGCCTTCTGAAACCCTACCTTCCTCTTCTCTTCCACTTCGTGCCTCTTCGATGCTCTTCTCCTCTTCACACCATTTCCTTTTCCCTCCCTTCAATCGCCTTTCTCTTTGATGCTATGCTTCCTCTGGTAGAATCAAGTCACCAATCCCATTGTTGAAATGGATGGTACCAATTCACCGCTTCATCATTGCTCTTTTTATTTTTACTTTTATTATTATTATTATTATCATTATTTTTTTTGTGTTTGATTTTTGTTTTTTTAATTTCCTACTTAGGTGATAAAATGATGAGGATTATATGGAGGATGATAAAGGATAAAGTATATGAATGCCTATTCTAGTGTTGTTTTGTTCTTCTTTTATTTTGGGATGGTTATGGATTTGATTTTAACATTGAAAATGTGGTTTGTTTTATGTGACTGCAGCTTATATTTCCGTATCTGGATTTGAACATAAAGTGTTTTGACTTGGGGGTTCAGAACCGTGATGCTACTGATGACAGAGTTACTGTCAAAAGCGCTGAAGCCAATCTCAAGTGAGTAGTATTCTTCAGTCACTTGAAGCATTGCATTGCATTACTCTTGAATTATTATGTAAGTTTATGGGTATAAATTATGATGAGAATTTGAAAGCCATGTAATAAGAATTGTTTGGTTTCAACAGCTTCATATAAAAATTTCTCATGCTCTCGGCATTTAATTGGAATATCTATATATATTATTTATGAGATTCAGGCAATCAAATAATGTAAAGATATTAAATTTGTTATGATTTTAATATCATTTGATGAAAAATATCGAATTACTATATCAAACTATGAAAAATATTGCTTTCAAATCTTTTTCTAATACTAATTCTAATATATGTAATATCTAATCTAATCTAATAGATTATATTCTAATAGCTAATTCAAATTAGTTTAGTAAAAAATTTATTTTATAAATAATGTATTATATATACTTTACATTCAAATATGAATTATGCATTATTCTAATATATTATAGATTATGCATATGTTATATAAGGCTTTTAAACGTTATGAAAAAATCACCGTAGAAAAGTGTATATTGCCAGATTTATTGCTATAAAATCTTACTCTAATACTAATTCTAACATATCTGATATATAATATAATATATGATATTCTAATAGTTAATTCAAATCAGCATCGTAAAAAATTTACATTATAAATAATGCATTATAAATATTATAATTATATTTTAATATATTATAATTATGCATTATAAATAATTTATGTTTAAATACAAATTATGCATTATTATAATAAATTATAATTATTCTAATTTATTATATATTGTGCATTATATAATATACCTTCAATGATATATTATATAAAGATTTTAAACATTACATTAAAAAAATACTATAGGAAAGTGCATATTGTTGGATTTATTGCTATCAAATCTTATTCTAATACGAATTATGATTGATTTAGTGGTGAGAGATTTGACTAGTAACAATGAGATCCTGGGTTCAAACCTAACTTTGACCATTGTAATTTCAAAAATACCAAAAAGAAAAAGGAAAAACTTATTCTAATACTAACATTGCTATCAAATCTTATCCTAGTACTAATTCTAGTAAGTCTAATACCTAATAATTGTAGGTTGTGTGTAGAAAACATGAGAATGAAGGATGAATCGTACATTCCCAAACCTTTGCTTTTTGAAACACTTAAACAAGTTCTCTTAGGTCTTAAGAAGTAGCGGAAAATACCATAAGTTCAGAAAGCTAGTAAAACAATTATATAACTTACACAATAGAAGATACACACGCAAAGTAAAATGGAAGTTTGAGGAATAGAGATAATCACACAGAGAATTTATAAAATTTGGCCAAGCTTCCTACATTAATCCTCAACCAATAGTGTTGAGACTTCCACTAAAACTTCTTTCTCTTACACAAGAGAACAAGATAGTTTTTCTAGCCTTCTCAAGCTATCATTCGTGAGCAATGTATACAATCAACCCTCATTCACAAGTAGTTTTTGTTCTTAACCTCTCCAAACTATCTCACACTGATCATCCTGGATCAAGGTACAATGCAATAAAAGTTTTGGTGTTTCACTCCAAGAACACACTCAAGTTTCCTAAGATTCAAGAATGGTATAAGGAACCACTTGAGAGACTTCTTTGAAGGCTTCTAATGAATGTTAGCTAATGAATACAAGGAAAAAGATTTTTCTTTTGAGAAACTGAAATTTGATTAAGAACAAAACTTAAGAAAGTATATAGAAGGCTTGAATATCTTGCGTGCAAAAGTTCCTTCCAACTTGAATATGTTGCGCTTTTATACTTGAATTTTGAATAGAACCTTTTCCCTTGATCTCTTCTCCTCTTGACATGTGTTGATCAATCTTTGTGAGTTCTAGGATTATTCTTCTAGATATGTGTATT
This sequence comes from Dalbergia oliveri, assembly GCA_030441495.1. Classification (NCBI taxonomy): domain Eukaryota; kingdom Viridiplantae; phylum Streptophyta; class Magnoliopsida; order Fabales; family Fabaceae; genus Dalbergia; species Dalbergia oliveri. The sequence goes on along the minus strand of JAMLFY010000001.1, from coordinate 29,192,548 downwards.
GAGTTGTGTTAGTGACAGCTATTGTAGTATAGAAAAACCATTGTCCTTTGTTTCTAAAGGTACTTTAGAAACTATTTTTCACAAAGAGCATGGTTTCTAAATTTCTCATCTTGTAAAGACTTCATTGGAGATGGTGAACTTTCAAATATAAAGTTGATACGTTGCAATCATAACTTTCTAGGGCTTTGACTTCATTGAAATTTGAATATTCTTCAATTTCTAATGAACAAGTGTCGTTTCTAATGTATGCTTTAGTTTTTGATGAGCTTCTACACTTGCTAAGCTCTTTATACTCATGTTAAGCTTCTTTCTAAGATGGATGATGATTTTAGAGAGTGTTGAACTTCATAAACTAACATGAACAAAATATGTTGGAGATGTGCTTGAGTTCATCATGAGAAAGCATCTTTGTGAGTTGTTATTTTTCTTATATATAGTAATTCACTTTCTAATGCTCTAGATTACTTTCTCAAGCTTCTTATATACAATAATTCACTTTCTTAGCTATTTTTCATATTCTTAAGAATTGTAATCTCTATGAATGATATTTCTATCATACTAAACCATGATTATATGAAAAAACAAATTAAGAAAATATTATATGTACATGAGAAAGTTCTTGTTTAGCATTTAATAAACTCATGCAAACCATTAGTCTTTTCTACAAAACATTTTGATAAAATTTACTTTATTGTCATTCAAAACTTAAGCTATGATATCTTTCTCAAGGGTTCTAGATCTAACATAATCTAATATATTATATTCTCATACTTAATTCAAATAGGATCGCCAAAAATTTATGTTATAAATAATGCATTATAAATATTATAATTATATTTTAATATATTATAATTATATCTACCTCTAACCTATGATCGATGAATTGAAAGAGTTATGGTATTCAAGTGTAGTAACTTACGATATTTTCACAAAGCAAAATTTGACACTAGAGCAGTATTGATATGGACTATTAATTGAATTAATAATTATGATTATATATTAAAAAAATAAAAATTTGAATTTTTTTTAAAAAAATTCCTATTGCCTATGGATATTCCCATGATAATTTTAGTGTGTAAAAATATCTCAAATTTTTTTCAACATAACTAACGAATATTCCTACAATAATGTTAAACAAATTTTGTTTTAAAAATAAACTTTAACAATTCCTGGAGTAATCATCCATCAATAACATTAAAATATTTGTCTTTCATTAGCATTTTCAACTGATTTATTGGACAAATTAATCTTTAATTATATACAAATAGTTTAAATTATTTGCTAATAAAAATATAAATAAATAAATAAGTTCACTAAAATATTGAGAATAAGTTAATTTGTTCCATATTTTTTATTGTAAGGACCATAGAATATTTAATATAATTTTAGAAACCAATTCATTTTGCACTATTTTTGTAAAACCGACTTTTTTTCATATATATACTTTCTTTTAAATCTTAGATTAAAATCAAAGTATATATATATATAAACACACACACATGTATATTATCTTTTAGTGATTGCCTCCTAAAATTTAGGCTTAACAGCCCCTTCCCTAAAGCAATTTTTACTAGTGATGGTTTTATTGAAGGGTTTACTCCCTTGGTAAATTTGTCAGTAGCAATAATTTCTGACATGTTATGTTTTCAAATTCGTTGGTAATTACATTGGTAAGAGGCTTTTTCTAGTAGTGTTAGTGCATTGAAAACTTAAAAGTTTTATGCCTTGTTTTTTTTTTTTTATCTCCTATTTTTTTTTTATTTCTGTTCATTCATTATTTGGGAGATTTTATGAAAGAAATAGTGAAATTTGGAAATAAAAACTAAAAACCAATTTTCGATTTTCATTGTTTCCTTTACAAAATTTTAAAAGCAGGAAACAAAGTGCAAAAAATAAAATAAAATTGAAACCCAATTCTTTCAATTAAAATTTTCGTTTCATTAGACAACAAGTATTGTGGTAGAAAAATTCTATCCAAAGATTCTCCTAATTGTAGAGTTGTGCAAAAATAAGTTAGCTAGCGTTTTGAGCATTTGTTGATCAATATCTACTACAAAAACATTTTTGTTATGCATTCCACCTTGTTATTATATTAAAAAATTATATGTTAAATAATATTGTTGATAAAGTATCTCATCATATAGGTTCTCCACATTGATTACCTTTAATTTATCATCCTTGGTTTAATATAGTACAATTCTTTGCTTGGTTGGTCTTTTGCTTATATAGCATTATGATTTTAATTTGATTCTTGATTTTTTTTGTTTTTTGTTATTATATATGATTATACTTGTGTAAACATTCATTAAATTTTTAGGTTTGCCCATACTTTGACCTAAAAACCTCCAGTCCTCTAACACACACACACACACACACATATTGGTAAGAAAAAATGAATCAAATTAGCACATACCAGCCAACACACATTATGTGGAAAAGCCAACCAATATAGAAGCTTGATACCCATTGCAACATCCTAGTTTTCTTTAGAAATTGATGGAGGAATAGTTAATAAGAATATTAGGATTCTTACAAACGTAGTTGTGATGGGAACGACCCAAATGATTGAGCACAAAAGAAAAATGAATAGTATTTTAGGCCGCAGGCCGTCGACAGCCAAAATTTGAGATTTGGGACCAGAGGTGCCCGAAGTTAGGAAAATATGAGGATAAGGTTAGAAATGTGTGGGAATGACACTTTTATGCCTAGAATTAATTTCGGGCAATATTGATTTTATCGGGTAAGGTGTTTCCCTTCGGTGAGATTTCGGTATGTGATTTTTAACACGAAAGATATTTCCATCACCACAAATGGATGATATCTATCTAATTAGGACACGTGGAAGGCCAAGATTTAATCTTGGAATCCAAGATTAAATCTTAGCCATCCATTTTGCTTTATGACATAAATAATTACTACTACATAATATCTTCAAGGCATTTAATACAAGGAAACAAATCATCATCTTCTCCTCCAAGGCAAGAAGAAATTCGGCCAGCCAGAGAAAGAGAAAGACCAGCCACCATTGTTGTCCTCAAGAGTTTGTTCTTGAGTTCCAAGCCTAAAAACACCAGCCTAGAGTTGTTGAAACCTCAAAGTTCTTTCATTAAACTTGTTCTGCACCTAATTCTCTACCAATCCAACCGAACAAAATTTCTATTCCTCATAAAACCTTGTCTTGTACCTCACACCTCACTGATATCAGAGGGGTTTGAAGTTGGTTTGGGAGCTTTGGAGGAGAAGGAATCAAGCTTGGATAATTTGGAAGCCAAGGAGCTACTAGGTTACCCAAAGTAGGGTTTTTGTTGCCTTCTTTTGTCATTTTTCTAATATATTTTTGGGTTGAACTAGGTCCGAAGTTTTCAATTATATTGATTTATATTATGTTGATATTGATGTATTAATTTTGGTGGTGGGTTTGGATGGTGTTAGAAAAGGGTTTTTATCAAAGGAAATTGGGACTAGGCTGCTGGATTCCTAGTTGTCCTAAGGTAATTATGCACGAATTTTCTGGTATAGTTGTGGGTAATTTCATGAGTTATAAAAATTATATGTTGTATTTAACATCTTAAAATAGTTACATGAATTTTCTTGGGTGTTAATTTTAAAGTTTAATGCCTCAAAAAAATCAAGAACCGAAATGTGACTGATGTTGTCTTGGTTGTTGAAACTGAAGCAATAAATTTGTCAAATTTATTATCATGGCAATTGATTGAACTAGCCCATGAAATTTTTACACGAAGTTAATAACATATTGAAGTATCATTGTAAATTTTCTTGTGCCTTTATTTCATCAATTACTAGGGTTAAAAATTTTGGGAACTGGGTGGACTGTGAATTGGTGGCCCCTAACCACTAAAATTGTACATTTTACTAAAGTAGCTATAGAGCTCTGTTTGTCCTGAAATTTTTATAGATTATTCTAGACACATTGAAGTGTCATGTAGAATTTTTGTGGCTCTTGAAATGACCATTTGGTATGGAAATTAAAGGTTGTACCTAGAATAGTAATTCTACCAAGGTGCTGGAATGTAAGGATGATTGAAAATTTATGATAGTATGATACCTATTCCAAGTCTATGGCATATGAACCCATGCTAATTATTTCAATTACTTATTCATGAGACACAAAGGGGCCTCTAATATAATTGAATACCTATTTGTAATGTAAGCATGCTTTTGAGAAAGGAAAAAGAAGTACATAATCCAGTTATGTGAGAAAGTAAGAAATAGTATGTATAAATTCTCCTGTTGCATGTTTGAACATATAGGAAAACAAACAAGGCTTAAATAGGATAGAAAGGGAAGGCAAAAGTAAGGACTTCCCTAGAAAATTTATAAGTCGGTACATGTATCGACTAGGAATAGAATGTGTGTGATTCGGAAATGGAAAAAAATGAAGTCGATGATCACGAATAGGAATGAGCTCATGTCCTAGGTCTATTATCCTCTGTGAAATTATTAACTATTGATGCAGCTCTATGTGAAATTAGGCCTTCCTTATGTTGACAACTTGAGGAAAATATGTGGAATTGAACCTATGGTTGCAAATAATAGTACATGATTGATTACAATGGTGCCATTCTAAGTTTCCCTAATCCATTTTAGCATTGATGCCTATGATCTTTATATGAATGATTTATATGCATAAATTCTTTATCTGGATTTTGTATAGTGTTGGGAATTACCCTCCTGAGAATTTTATAGTATTCTCACCCTGAGCTGTATGTATTGTATTACTTAGATTCGCAGATGCCATCACTGGTATTCTTCCTTGACTCGCCACAATGGGTATGGCAGTACGACCCAGCATTGACTCCTTGTATTCCGTAGGTTACTCCAGTTTTGCGTATATATGTTTTCGACCGTTCCTTTAGTACCTTGATTTTATAGGATTTCGACCCGCTTTCCGCTATGATGGAGTGCCTCTCCATATGGCAGATCCTGACGTATTTGAGGTTCCACTTGCTCCACCAGCACACCCGCCAGATGCACCGTTTCTTCATCCTCCTTTTCAGACTTGGACCCTCTAAGGGCCCAAATGCCTTCAATGGAGGCGAGGTCATTGCGCCAATGGCCAACGGCTTCCTGTAGGAGGAGGCGAGATCTTCGGAGACTGTTGGCATGTACATAGCAGTAGTATAGTGATAGAGCTTTACCAGCCAACCGATGTACTATTAGTTTTCTTTTGCTTCGTTGTATCCATATGATATTTTGTTGGGCTGAATATTTGAGCAGGTTAGGTATCAGGTAGGGACTAGCCTCCTTTGCACAAAGCTCTTGACTAGTTAGGGGTTGTTTTTGGCTTTTCTTTTATGATGTATATATTGCAACTCAGACATGATGTTTATATATGTGAATATGGTTGTGGAAATATGTGTCAAAATTTCCTTATTACCTATATTTCGACTAGGATAGATCAAAACGTCAGTAAAACTTTACTAATCACTATGTCAATACTCAAGTAAAATGTAGTAATTAGGGGGTGTTACATTATGGTAGAGGGACTATCCTATCAGCCTTAGGATTGGGCCGACTATGTTTCCATAGTAATTATCATGCATTATGATGCATATATGCTTATATGTGTGTATGATTGCTGGTTAGAAATGTTGTGGGTTACTGCCACACTTAGCTTGGTATTGAGCCTGATTAAGTCAATATTTTGTTTTGTGTGATAGGAATCAATGACTTCAAATCGGCAAACTAGGAGTGAGAGGAAATGATGCAGAAATGATGAATACCTTTCATGAGATGGCTGTGGCAATGAGAGAACAAGCTGCAATTGCCAATTGAATGATGGAAAGATTAACCCAATGAGAAGCAGAACCTAGTTAGCAACCTGGAGGAAATGAAGTAGATGGGGAATACAGAAATTTGCTGAATTTAGAAAGGCAAACCCCCCGCCTTTTCGAGGAGTTTTTAACCCCTGTAAGGAGAAGAGTGGATCAAGGCAATGGAAAAGACTTTCTTAGTTCTACCCTAAGAGATTCAGAAGGTAGCTTATGCCATTTACATGCTAGAAGCTAATGCAGAATTCTGGTGGGTTGGTACCAGGGGATTATTTGAAGCTTCCCAAGATTGAGGTTACTTGGGATATCTTCAAAGAGGCTTTCTACCATAAGTATTTCCCTTTGAGGAACGCGAAGGAGTTAGAATTTATGGCTCTTAGGCAAGGACCTATGAGTGTGGCGAAGTATACCGCCAAGTTTGAAGAGCTTTGCAAATTTTCTACGATTTACCAACGTGACCCGACTTGGAAATGCATGAAATATGAAGGAGGTCTGTATGAAGACATTGAAGCAATGGTGAGCCTCTTGGAGATTCGGGAATATCCTACTTTGGTGAATAAGTGTCGGCGTGAGGAATCCAATAAGAAGCTTGCAAGTTTCAAGTATACACAAAACAATGCCAGGAGAGGACTAGCACCCCAGGGGCCCTGATTCAAGTTGGTAAACCAGCCTAAGGGAAGATTTCCACCTAACAACAACAACAACAGAGGAAAGCAGCTTCAATCCCAAGACCGGAGATAAGACGAGAGTGCCCTAAATGCGGAAATATCACGGAAAGGCCATGCTGGACAATGCAAATTGTGTGCTTCGGCTTGGAAAACTAGGACACAAGATATTTGAATGCCCCAACAAGAAAGTTCAACAACACATCCCAGGCCACAATAAAAAGGGCGTGTTTTTCCTGAGTGCCAAGGAAGCTTCTCAATCTCCGATCTATCGAGGTAAGTGTGAAATAAATGGAAATACCTTGGATGTATTGTATGATTTGGGTGCCACTCATTCTTTCATATCCTATGACTGTGTACAAAGGTTAGGATTATTGTGTCTGAGTTATCTTATGACCTTCTTGTATCCACCCCTATTCGGGTCCTATTAGGACTTGTCAGGCATGCATGAACCTTTCTCTTCTTATAAATACTAGAGAATTTACTGCTAATTGTTTTGCCTACCTTTATCTTGGTTTAGAAGTCATTTTAGGTATAGATTGGTTGGTACCAAATTATGTGCTTTTACATTGTCCAACTAGAAGCGTATTTCTCCATGTATCTCCTTCTATTCCTATGGTTCCTTTTTCTTTTTACTTAGACCTAGTAACACTTAACCCTAGTAAGGTGAACCGTCAGAATATGTTCTCCTCTCGGCTAGTGAAACTGAAAGTAACCATGAAGTGAATATGATTCCAGTGGTGAGAGAGTATCCAGATGTGTTCCCAGATGATATTCCAGAGTTTCCGCCAAGAGGGAAGTCGAATTCTCCATTGAGTTAGTCCCAAAACGGGTCCCATTTCAATTGCTCCTTATAGGATGTCTCCCTTAGAATTGAAGGAATTAAAGTCACAGATTGAAGAGCTACTAGGGAAACATTTCATTAGACCAAGTGCCTTGCCTGGGAGCCCCTATTCTTTTGGTAAAAAAAAAGGATGGGGGTATGAGGCTTTGTGTGGACTATACAGTTGAATAAAGTGACAATCAAGAACAAGTACCTCTGCCAAGAATTGATGACCTATGGATCAATTACGTGGGGCACAAAGATTGATCTTAGATCGGGTTACCATCAGATTTCGAGTTCGGGATGAGGATATTCCCAAAACTACTTTCAAAACTTGATATGGACATTATGAGTATAGAGTGATGTCTTTTGGGTTGACCAATGCTCAGCGATATTCATGGACTATATGAACCAAATCTTCCACCCGTACTTGGATAAATTCATAGTTGTCTTTATAGATGACATACTTATCTATTCAAGACCGAAGAGGAACATGCGGAGCATCTTAGGGTTGTGTTAAAGATCCTAAGGGAGAGGAAGTTGTATGCTAAATTGTCAAAGTGTGAGTTCTGGATGGGAAAGGTTAAGTTCCTTGGCTATGTGGTATCACGAGAGGAGTCTCCATAGATCAGCAAAATAGAATCTACTTAATTGGGGCGACCAACCATGGTGAGATTCAAAGTTTCCTAGGATTAGCGGATACTATAGGCGATTTATTATGGGTTTCTCCCAGCTAGCCTTACCTTTAACAAAGTTGACCTGAAAGAACACTCAATTTAAGTGGACACAAGAGTGTGAAAGTAGCTTCCAAGAGTTGAAGCAAAAGTTGACTATGGCTCATGTTGTGTTACCCGATCCACATGAACCCTTTGAGGTTTATTGCGATGCTTCAGTAAAGGCTTAGGGTGTGTATTGATGCAGCATAGAAATGTGGTTGCTTATGCCTCGCAGTTAAGACCCCATGAGGTGAACTACCCAACTCATGACCTTGAGCTTGCTGTGGTTTTTGCTCTAAAATCTAGCGACACCATCTTTATGGTGTACAATTCAATGTCTTTTCTGATCATAAAAGTTTGAAATATCTTTTTGATCAAAAAAGTTGAATATGAGGCAAAGACGGTGGATGGAATTCCTCAAGGATTATGAGTTCAGTCGAATTACCATCCAGGCAAAGCAAATATTGTGGCTGATGCATTGAGCAGGAAATCCCTAAGTGTAGCATGCCTGATGATCAAGGAAACGAGCTAGTAGAAGGCTTTAAGAAGCTTTGTGTGGGCACGTGTGTGAGCCCTGAAGGTGTGATGTTAGGTCAGATAAGAGTAACGAGCGAGTTCAGGAATGAATTTTGGTGCACAACTCGAAGATCAAGAGCTTCAAGAGATTTTGAAATCGTTCATACCAAGAAGTTGCTAGAATTTACTCAAGACCACGAGGTATATGGAGATATAAGGACAGGGTCTGTGTACCTGCAAGTGGTAATCTTAGGAATGAGATTTTAAAGGAGGCGCACAAAGGCGAATTCACCATACACCCTGGGACTAGTAAAATGTATGCAGATCTTAAAGGATGTTTTGGTGGCCCAGGATGAAGAAAGATATAGTGGAGTTTGTTCGGAAGTGTCTAACTTGTCAAAGAATCAAAATAGAACACCAAAAGCCCTGGAACCTTACACCCCTTAGAAATCCTAGAATGGAAGTGGGAAAGTATCTCCATGGACTTTGTAATGGGTTTACCGAGGACGTCGTCAGGTCATGATGCTATATGGGTTATAGTGGATAGATTGACTAAGTCCGCTCATTTCTTACCCATCAAAGCTAATTATCCTTTGGATAAGTTAGCTTCTTTGTACATCCAAGAGATAGTGAGACTACACGGTGTTCTTTCTTCAATAGTTTCCGATAGGGATCCCGTTTTACTTCAAGATTCTGGGAGCTTTCCAAAGGGCCTTTGGAACCAAACTTTGTTTAAGTACGGCTTATCACCCCAAAGGAGGACAACCGAACGCACCATACAGACTTTGAAGGATATGCTGAGAGCATGTGTGATTGAGCAGAAGGGAGTTGGGATAAATTGCTTCCCTTGGTGGAGTTTGCTTATAATAATAGCCATCATGCCAGTATTGGCATGGCCCCATATGAAGCTTTATATGGAAGGAAATGTCAGTCTCCTTTGTGTTGGTACGATTGGGGGAAGCAAGATTGTTAGGACTCATTAATTAATCAGATGATGGAACAAATCTAGAAAATCAAGGATAAAATCCTCGTCGCACAAAGTCGTCAAAAGAGCTATGCGGATAACGAAGGAAGCCTTTAGAGTTTAAGAAGGAGAACATGTATTCCTGAAGGTCACACCCACTATGGGAGTAGGTAGAGCTTTAAAGGTCAAAAAGTTGTCACCTAGGTTTATAGGCCCTTTTCAAATCCTTCGACGGATTGGTTCAGCTGCTAAAATAGCCCTACCCCTGCCTTTATCCAATCTTCATGATGTCTTCCATGTATCTCAACTAGAATGTATTCCCAGACCCAACCCATGTCATTGAACCCGAATCTATATAGCTATAGGATGATTTAACATTTCAAACGCCTCCCGCTAGATCATGGATAGAGAAGTCAGACAAATGAGGAATAAAGAGGTGCAACTAGTCAAAGTAGCTTGGGTGGGACAAGGAATGGAGATTTCACATGGGAATTAGAGTCAATCATGAAGAGTATAGGAATTGTTTCCAGGTATGAAATTTTGAGGACAAAATTTTTATTAAGGTGGGTGGTAATGTAACATCCTAGTTTTCTTTAGAAATTGATGGAGGAATAGTTAATAAGAATATTAGGATTCTGATAGACATAGTTGTGATGGAATGACCCGATTCAAAAAAAATGAATAGTATTTTGTGGGCCCAGGCCCAAGGACAGCCGAAATTTGAGATTTGGGACAGAAGTGCCCGAAGTTAGGAAAATATGAGGATAAGGTTAGAAATGAGTGGGAATGACAATTTTATGCCTAGAATTAATTTTGAGCAATATTGGTTTATATGGGAAGGTGTTTACCCGTTCAATAATTTCGTGTGTGATTTTTAACATTGAAAGATATTTCCATCACCACAAATGGATGATATCTATCTAATTAGACATGTGGAAGGCCAAGATTTAATCTTGGAATCCAAGATTAAATCTTAGCCATCCATTTTGCTTTATGACATAAATAATTACTACTTTACATAATATCTTCAAGGCATTTAATACAAGGAAACAAGTCATCATCTTCTCCTCCAAGCCAAGAAGAAATTTGGCCAGCAAGAGAAAGAAGAGACCAGCCACCATTGTTGTCCTCAAGAGCTTGTTCTTGAGTTCCAGCCCAAAAACACTAGCCTAGAGTTGTTGAAACCTCAAAGTTCTTTCATTAAACTTGTTCTACACTAATCTCTACCAATCTAACGAACAAAATTTTTATTCCTCATCAAACCTTGTCTTGTACCTCACACCTCACTGATATCAGAGGGGTTTGAAGTTGGTTTGGGAGCTTTGGAGGAGAAGGAATCAAGCTTGGATAATCTTGAAGCCAAGGAGCTACTAGGTTACTCAAAGTAGGGTTTTTGTTGCCTTCTTTTGTCAATTTTTATGATCTATTTTTGGGTTGAACTAGGTCCAAAATTTTTATTATATTGATTTATATTATGTTGATATTGATGTATTAATTTTGGTGGTGGGTTTGGATGGTGTTAGAAAAGGGTTTTTATCAAAGGAAATTGGGACTAGGCTCTGGATTCTTAGTTGTCCTGCAGTAATTATGCACGAATTTTTGGTATAGTTGTGGGTAATTTCATGAGCTATAAAAATTATATGTTGTATTTAACATCTTAAACTAACTACATGAATTTTCTTGGGTGTTAATTTTAAAGTTTACTACCTCAAAAAAATCAAGAACCGAAATGTGACTAATGTTGTCTTGGTTGTTGAAACTGAAGCAATAAACTTGTCCGAATTTATTATCATAGCAATTGATTGAATTAGCCCATGAAATTTTTACATGAAGTTAATAACATATTTAAGTATCACTGTAAATTTTCTTGTGCCTTGATTTCATCAATTACTAGGGTTAAAAATTTTGGGAACTTGGGTCTAGACTATGAATTGGTGGCCTCTGACCACTAAATTTGTACATTTTACTAAAGTAGCTATAGAGCTCTGTTTGTCCTGAAATTTTTACAGGTTATTCTAGACACATTGAAGTGTCATTTAGAATTTTTGTGGCTCTTGAAATGATCGTTTGATATGGCAATTAAAGGTTGTACCTAGAACAATAATTCTGCCAAGGTGCTGGAATGTGAGGATGATTGAAAATTTATGATAGTATGATACCTATTCCAAGTCTATGGCATATGAATCCATGCTGATTATTTCAATTACTTATTCATGAGACACAAAAGCCTCTAATATAATTGAATACCTATTTGTAATGTAAGCATGCTTTTGAGAAAGGAAAAAGAAGTACATAATGTAGTTATGTGAGAAAGTACAGAAATAGTATGTATAAATTCTGCTGTTGCATGTTTGAACATATGGGGAAAACATAAAAAAGGCTTAAATGGAATAGAGAGGGAAGGCAAAAGTAAGGACTTCCCTAGAAAATTTATAAGTCGGTACATGTATTGGCTAGGAATAAACTGTGTGTGATTTGGAAATGGAAAAAAATGAAGTCCGATGATTACGAATAGGAATGAGCTCATGTCCTAGAAGTCTATTGTCCTCTGTGAAATTATTAACTGTAGATGTAGCTCTATGTGGAATTAAGCCTTCCCTATGTTGACAAATTGAGGAAAATACGTGGAATTAACCTATGGTTGCAAATAATAGTACATGATTGATTAAGTGGTGCCATTCTAAGTTTCCCTAATGCATATATTTTAGCATTGATGCCTATGATCTTTATATGAATGATTTATATGCATAAATTCCTTTATGTATTTTGTATAGTGTTTGGGGAATTACCTACTAAGAATTTTATAGTATTCTCACCCCTCAAGTTGTATGTATTGTATTACTTCAGATTCACATATGCCATCACTGGTATTCTTCCTTGACTTGCCACAATGGGTGTGGCAGTATGACCCGGCACTTGACTCCTTGTATGCCATAGGTTACTCCCAGTTTCGCGTATATATGTTTTTTGACCGTTCCTTTAGTACCTCGATTTTAGGCGGATTTCGACCCCACTTTCCCTTATGAGAGTGCCTCTCCATATGGCACACCCTGACGTATTTGAGGTTCCACTTGCTCCCACGCACCTCCGCGGGTGCACGTTTCTTCATCCTCCTCTTCAGACTACCCCTGAGGGCCCAAACCCCTGGATGGAGGCGAGGTCATCGCGGATGGCCAACGCTTCCTCAGAGGAGGCGAGTCTTCGAGATGTTGGCATGTACATAGCAGTAGTATAGTGTTAGGGCTTTAAGCCTAGCCGATGTACTATTAGTTTTCTTTTGCTTTGTTGTATCCATATGATATTTGTGGGGCTGAATATTTGAAGGTTAGGTATGAGGTAGGGGGACTAGCCTTTCGACAGAGCTCTTGACTAGTTAGTTGTTGTTCATTGGCTTTTCTTTTATGATGTATATATTGCAACTTGAGACATGATGTTTATATATGTGAATATGGTTGTGGAAATATATGTCAAAATTTCCTTATTACTCTATATTTCGACTAGGATAGATAAAATGTAAGTAATACTTACTAATTACTATGTCAATACTCGACTAAAATGTAGTAATTAGGGGGTGTTACACCCATATTTTAGAGAGAAACTTCAAAATGACTGGATTCACTCGTTGTTGTCACCATATGCTGTGTAACAAAATTATCTATCTACAAATTATTATCTCATTGCTTTGTCCTATCAATTATTTCTTACTATAATACGGAAAATAAACATTTAAAACTTACTTTAAAAAATTGAAATAGATACAAAATATATATTACTTATCTTTCATGAGGTAAGAAATGATTAATAGAATAGAAAATAAGACATAATTTGAAGATAAAATGATTTTTATTTAGCAATGATTAATGGAACATAAAAGGAGATATAACTTGGATATAGGTGATTTTCATCCCTGCCATTATAACAACTTGTATTATTAGTTATTACACAATTTTATTTTTCATAAAGAATAAAATTAAATGTGTAAAGTGGAGGAAATAATAATGAGACAAGGTAAAATGAAGTTAAAATAAAAAAACACAAATAATAATAACAACAACAACAATAATAATAATGATTAGTATGCATGATAATAGTAATCCTGAAGTAAGGATTGAAAATATATACATTTATATATAATAACAATAACATATGTGTGTGTGTGTGCTACAAAGCCTTAGTAACTTGGATACGGTTAGTCATCCATTAGGCTTGAGTGGCCTTAAAATATAATGACACTACAAAAGAAAAAAAAAATAAAACAATAGCACATACGAAGAAAGGGTGAAAGGAAGTGACACCAAACTAAAACTAAGGCCTATATGAAGACTAATGCAGCTATAAAGCAAGATGAGAAAGGTTAATCATCTAACCTATGCATCTCAAACAAAAGAAGAAGATAAAGAGAGGAGAGAAGGCAGAGGTACAACACTCTGAGAGGGATAGAAAAACAAGGAGCTGCATTTTATAGATTACTAGGGAAGCATAAGCAGGGAACTCATTAGGTAGGAATATCAAAGAGTTCTTTCCTCTTATACTTTCAGTCTGGAAAAAGATTTCATCATCAAGCAAAGAAATATATTATTAGGTCTTTCTACCAATAAAAGGTTGAAGGTGATTAGAGGAAAATTCTAAAAAGAATGCATGTTTAATTATTGATACAATATTAATTTAAGAAGTATCTTTGAAAATGATTTTCTAGAAAAAATTCAATCTTTCCTCTTCCATAGAAATTTTCGTGGTTTTCATTTTCATAACCCACTCAAAATTAGAGTGGTAGTTGCTAAAGATATGTACTGTGAAACAAAAAGGGGCTGGTTATATTGTGCTACTTGATTATGAATTCAAAATTTTCAAGAATAGTATAATGGATAAAGAAACACATGATATGTTCTTGTTAGTGGTTATTGAGATATTTGACTTTATTAATATGTTGTTTCTATGAATCACTTGTCTATGTTTTTATTCATTAAAAAAGAGAAATTCTTGCAATATATGTGTCTTACTTTGTTAAGTACCCGACTATTGGTCATTGAGTTTCGTGGAAAAACTTTCACTGCTGGGACTCCTAATGCATTGTAGGTGTTTGATAAATAGCAATTGTAAGCTAATTGTTACCATTTTGTTCACTAATTATAAACTCCAGAAATTTTGACTAAGATCATTATCTTTATACTTAGTGACATATTTCTTAGAAAATCAACTTTGATAAATTATTTCGAATGGCTATTGACATACTTTTATGAATGCTCTTCATATACCTCTATGTTGGTAGATAAAATTTGAGGAATAGAACCTCTAAGAGAGAAAGAAGACTCCTAAACTCAAAGAGACCATATAAGATGGCTAAAGAATAAGAGAATGAAAGGCATGAGGGGTGCCTTGACACTTGTAAGCTCACATAAAGAAATAAAAACTAGAAAAGGGAGGAGGAAAATTTCCTGAGAGATTTGGTTATAAGAGAATTACTAACTAGAGAAAAATATTTTATATCAAACTTTTTATGAATTTATAAGCGTGAAAGGACATTTTTTGTAACCAAGTTATGGCTGAAAATAACATGTGTTTTTGAAGAATTGACTTATTACTTTGATATTCCTATTGAGATTCTTATCTCACTTTTCCATGTTGTTTTCAAATCAGTAAAGCGTCCAAGCTATAAGATAGTATATGAGGGCCATGGATTTATGTAGGAGTTAGGCATGTATGTTTAAATAATGATAAAAATGGATATGTCTACTTCAGGGACTTGTGAAGTTAGTTAAGAAGTGCAGGATGTAGCACTATAATTCTTCATGCGATATGCGTTCTTCTAGTGTTTTTGTAATTTGGGATGTACTAATGCTACATACCTTAGGTTGCCTACTATTTTATGAACTATGGATGTAAACATGCCACTTTTGAATCTTTGCTATGGAAATTATGAGAGTGGCATGCATGGTATAGATATTTTGTAATCACAGCTATGAATATAATGTTTGGATATGAGCTAAAATTATGGACCTTATTTTAGATTTAATTCTAATTAAACAAATACATTATAAAAGTATGCTTCTTAACTACTGGAAATTCTTTTGTAATATGGTTCTAGCAGCTGTTATATTTACTTTCTTATCTTGCTCTATATAAATTATAATGGCATAAGGTCTATGGCATTTGAAAACTGAGACAAAAGCCTAGCATCTCCTAAAGTTTCATATTTTTATGTGTACTCATGCAACTGCAATTTGGAAAAGAGGTTGTAGTAGAATTCTTGATTTTTCTAGTTCAAACAACTTTTGTATTTATGTTTAGTACTACCTTTATACTTATCCAATTGAGAAGAAATTGGTGCCATTTGAAAGCTAAGATACATGGGTAAATTTATGCCCAATCCTAAACCTTTTGCTGATGCCATATGAAAAATAGGATAGGAAGGAAACTAGTGTACTACTCCTGAAATTGTGTTATACAACATAGAAATATGTGTATCTAAATGTTCTCACTCACATGATTGTTATAACTTCACTATAGTGAATCCATGCCTTAATGATGTTAATTATCTTAATTATCAATAGATTGTCATTGTAAAGGTGAATTAGTGATGCTTGTAGAAACCTGAAAATTCAAATAATAAGAAGAGATGTGTTTAGTGATAGATAATTTTCGTGATGTGAGAAATGCTTCAATCACGTATATTTAAATTTGAATACCATCTTAATAGTAGTATTTTATTTATTTATTTATTTATTAGTTGAAGTATTTATTTTATAACATAGTAAATGAAATCTTTAAATTTCTGAAAATTACACTTACTTTACTTGAGTCATAGTCACAAAGTATGTGAATCAAGGTTCTATTTAGGATACTAAATCAATCCACCTAAATGAATGATACATGGTTTATTTCTAGGTATGTTAAATGATTTTAGCATAAAGAGTAATAACATATACTTCCTTCACATTTAGTCGTTCCTCCAAAAACTTGGGATGCTTTAGATGAATAAGTAAAAAGAAATTAATGTTAGGTTCTCCATAAGGACAGACCCTAGGAAAAAAAATCCTGGAAATATTATGCAATAGTAAGTATTTGGGATTGGATGTTCCAAGTTGTTGTATCAAAGTCCATTTCACAAACTGAGGTGAAGTAAACTCTAAATTCCAAATTTACTTACAAAGTATGTTATGTAGGGAAAAGTTATGGCACTGCCATGACGAAATAATCTCTACCTAATCCCAACACTAATATTGAAAGAATAATTGGAACTCTTGAAGAGATGGCCACTATAAGGGAGCAAGCCACTGCCACCCATCAAGTCCTACAATACATACAAGAAAACCATAACCGAGGACCACACCTACTAGAAGGGATAGAGATGGTCTGGCTCATAACTTTCAAGGACTCTCTGAATTCAAAAAGGTTAAACCTTCTACTTTTAAATGAATAATTAACCCAACAATTGTAAAAGGATGGTTAATGGAATTGGAAAAAAAATTTCACTGCACTAGGCTCCACTAATGAATGAAAGGTCACTTTTACTGCTTATATGCTAGTTGGAGAGCAGAGCATTGGTAGAGAGGGCTTAAAGATTGGTAGAAACTCGAAACATGCCCCTCATGGACACATTCCAGACCTTCTTGATAAGTACTTCCCAAATAGCCTCAAGAATAAGAAGGAGCTTGAGTTTTTGTACTTGCATGAAAGAGGATGACAGTAGACCAATATGATGCAAAATTTGAGGAATTGACAAAGTTTTCATCATATATGAAATATAATCATGATGAAGCTTGGAAGGCCACTAAGTTTGAATCTAGATTGAAGGAAATCAAAAGGGAAGTAGGAACCTTTGAACTTAAGGATTTGTTAATACTAGTCAATAAGTGTAGGATTGCCAAAAAGAATTTTCTAGAATACAAGCAGAAGAAGAAGCCACCATCACCTACCCAGAAGAATAGGAACAAAATAGGTCAATATCATCCTTACCCCACAAGATATAAATAAGGCCAAACAAATATGACTGCCTGTCAAAAATGGAAAAAATTCAATGGAGGTCGACCATGCAGTTGGATAGCGAGTGTGCTATACTTGTGGTAAACCATGGCATATATCCATTGCAAAGCTGGAAAGGGTGCAAGTTCTTCCTCAAAACCTCAAACCAAGGGAAGAGTGTTCGCACTTAATGGTGAAAAAGCATATTAGTCCCTAAATCTAATACAAGGTAAGTACCTCATTAATAATTTTCCTTTAATTGAACTATTTGATTATGGAGCCACACATTCTTTTATTTCAAATGACTTGTTAAGAAATTAGGATTAGTAACATTGGAGTTGTCATATGATTTGTTAATAACAACACCAATTGGGAATCAAGCAAGCTCCTCTCATGCATGTTTAAATTGCCCCATTATGTTTGAACACCAATTGTTGTTGCAAACCTTATATGTCTACCCTTACAAGGATTAGATATTATTTTGGTATGGATTGCTTGTCATCCTACAATGTGACTCTTAATTGCTTAGACAAATCTTTCTCTGTTCCTACAAAGCCATGACTAAGTCAATCACAACTCGTGCTTATTTATGGTTCTTGGGCAAACAAATGTTTAGAGAGAGGAGCTTAGAGATATGTTCTCCTATTTTCATCTATAATAGAGGCCAAGTTAGAATTAGAAACTATTGCTATAGTGAATCAATATCCAAAGACTTTTTATAGAAATTACAAGCTATTAAAAGGGAAATGGAATTCTCAATTGAATTGATCCCAAGAATAAGGACCCTTATTGCACCTTATTGGATGCCCCAAGCCGAGTTAAGTAAAAAAACAAATTGAGGAATTATTAGATAAACAATTTATTAGACCAAGTGTATCTCCTTGGGGAGCACCAATTCTTTTTGTGAAAAAAAACAGCAGTTTGAGGTTATATGTGGACTATAGGCAATTAAATAAAGTAACCATCAAGAATAAGTACCCACTCCCTAGGATTGATGACCTAATAGACTAAGTGAGGGTGCAGTTGTGCTATCAAAGATTGACTTGAGATTTGGATATTACCAAATGAGGATCAAAGTAGAGGATGTACCCAAGACTGATTCCAAACTAGATACGGGCACTTTGAGTATTTAGTCATGCCATTTGGGTTGACAAATGTTCCTATTATCTTCATGCACTACATGAATAGGATATTCAAACCTTATCTAGATTAGTTTGTAGTGGTGTTTAGTGATGATATCCTTATATACTCTAGGAAGAGAAACATGTAGAACATTTGAGGATGGTGTTAGGGGTTTTGAAAGAAAAGCAATAGTTTGCTAAGTTAGAAAAATGTGATTTTTGGATAAAAGAGATTAAATTATTAGGCCATGTGATCAATCAAGAGAGGATGGAGGAGATCCTAGTAAATTTGACGCAGTACTTCGTTATGAACCACCAAAGACCATAACAACAATTTTGAGTTTCCTAGGATTGGCTGATGTTACCATAGGTTCATAAAAAGATTCTCTTTATCAGCATCACCCTTGACTCAGTTAACTATAAATGGAGTTCCTTTTGTTTGGACTCAAGAATGTGAGAAAAGTTTTCAAGAATCAAAGCATAAACTCACCACTTCCCCGATATTAAATATACTTGACTCTTTAGGGAATTTTGTGATTTATAGTTATGCTTCAAAAGGGGACTTAGGATGTGTGCTTATGAAAGATTGTAAAGTGGTAGCCTATGCTTCTGGGCAATTAAGACCTCATGAAGAAAATTACCCAACTTATGATCTAGAATTAGCATCAGTAATGTTCACCTTAAAAATCTAGAGACATTACTTATATAGGGTCAAATTTGAGGTCTTCGCTTATCACAAAAGCTTGAAATATTTTTTTGATTGGAAGGAACTTAACATTGTTAGCTGTAGAACTCTTCGGAAAGCTTTAATGCAAAATGTTTTGAGTGATAACTTAACCAATTTGGAAAATATTTTGAAGTAGGACTAATGTTTCCCTTGAGTTTCTTGAAGCAACAAACATATCATTACGTTAGCATAACACGGTTCTTAAAACGAAAATATTTTCACATGACATGTGCAAACAAGTTTAATCTCGTTGAAGAGATTGGGACTTAATGAAAGTGAAAAATATATCATGGAATAAATGTATATATGCTCAACATACTGAAGAAAATTTTCATATATAAGAAACCAATGCTTAGTTCTTTACAAAGTAGCATGCAACTTTAGAAAGTACATTTCAAGTGAAGATTCCTACCCAAATCTTCAATCATCATTATCGCAATCATATCATCATCTACAAGCTCTGATTGATAACTAGAAGATCAAAGAAATATTCAAAAACTTGATACTGCTATTTAAAAAGCACATTTCATAGTGAAACGATACACTTTATAAGAAAAGAAGGGAATTTTGAAATTCAAATTTAAAGTCAAATCTAGTCATAGATTGACATGACATCTCTTATGCTAACTTGGTCAACTGCCTCGCTTCTAGAAGGAAAAGTTTAGAAACCTCATTCAGAAAGTAAAAATAGTTTCTAAAGGTGGCCTTAGAAACCTCTTTTTCACAATGGCTTCTACAATTACTCTGGAAGCACCAAGCTACTCTTCTAGACTACATCTCCAAGACACAAAAAGAAGATTAACACGTGTCACTTGGAAGACAGATCAAGGTCAATGGTCATAAATGCAGATCATCTATAAATAGAGATGGTGTGCTTACAACAAAGACTTTCATTGATATAGTGTTGAAACGCTAAAAAAATTCTCCCTCATTCTTTATAAAGTTCATTGCTTCTTGTAATCAATTTCGTCCTTGTAAAAATCTTCTTTCTACATATTTAGTATATCACACGTTCTTCCTAGGAAGAATCAGAGAAAGAATTCATTAAAGTTTTCTAGATCTGTTATTATACATCTTACGAAAAATTGAGTATTGATTAGTTTGAGTGTTAAACCCAAACACAAACCTTTGTAACCCCAATTCAGTAGTGATTGTTATAAGTTAGCTTGGAGAGGTTAAGCAAAGACTACTTGTAACATGATAGTAGAGTGAGCAACTGGTCACGGTATTAGCTTGAAGAGGCTTGGGTCAAATACTACTCAGTTGTGATCGTAGAGTGAGCTACTGGTCATAGGTTTAACTTGGAGAGGCTGGTAAAAAGCTACTCAATTGTGATAGTATAGTGAGCTATTAGTCATTGGTAAGAGCTTGGAAGGCTACTAAAGAATATCCAACTTTCTCGGGTTGAGAAAGGTTTTAGTGGAGCTCAATGGTGGTTGAGAACTGGATATAGGCAAGTTGGCCAAACAAATATAAAAACACCTAGGATTTTCTTTCCCTTAACTATCTCTTATTTACTACTTTGTGCTCATTATATTGTGTTTGTTTGGAAACTGTTTACCATTTTAATATATATCTTTGAGTTCAGAAAGTTACTTTCTAATGTAACTAATGCTTTCCGCTTATTTCCAGTTAATACTTGATAGTTATTGTTTAAGTCTTTCAGAAAACAAAAAGAAATCAAAAGGAAAAGCATGAAAGTTTAAAATGACAAATCAAGAAAGTATTGATGATATGACCACAAGGTTTATGCACATCATAAATTAACTTAAGGGACTTGGAAAAAGGTATTCTAACTCGAAATGGTTAGAAATATCTTAAGAAGCCTCCTTGCTAAATGGCTACCTAAGGGCATTACCATTATCCTGAAGCTGAAGACCTACAAACTCTTGGCCTGGATGTACTCATTGGTATAGGTAGAAAAGCACACAAGAAGGGAGGGGGTTGAATCATGCTTTGCCGTTTCTTCCCTTTCTTTTCTGAAAAAGTTTAAACAAAAACTATCAAGTGTAGAACTTGAACTCTAGTAGAAAAATGTTAGCGATGTCAAAAAGTAACTTCTGACTATAACAAATATAATAAAAACGCATTTAAGCAGTTTATCAGGACAACACAGGATACAGCAGAAGGCAAAAAGATAAAAAAGAGACAAGGGAGAAGAAGATACTACATAGGTATTTTTATACTATTTCGGCCACCCTACATCAGTTCTAACCACTGTTGAGCTCCATTAAAAATCTCTCACACATCAGAGAAAGTTAGATATTCTTTACCAACCTTCCCAAGCTCTTACTAGTGACCAGGATACACACATTACTGTCACAACCGAGTAGTCTTTGACCAGCCTTTCCAAGCTAAATGATGACTAGCAAGTGCACTCTCCGTTACACACGAGTAGTCTTTAACCAGGATTCCAAGCTAAACCCGTGACCTAGATCACACTACTATCACGTTACAAGTAGTCTTTGACTAGCCTCTCTAAGCTAACTCTCAGTGATCACTAATAGATCGGGGTTACAAAGGTTTGTGTTTGGGTTTATCACTCAACACTAGCACATGCTCAAGTTTTCATAAGATATACAATGGCAGACCTGAAAAAATTGAATAACTTCTTTCTATGATTTTTCCTAGTAAGAAGGTATAATATACTAAGAGCGTAGATTTTCCAGACAAGAAATTGATTACAAGAAGTAATGAACTTCATAGAAAAAATGAGGAGAGATTTTCCCAACATTTCAGCTCTTTTGATTAAGCAAAAGTCACTTTCTTCATTGATAGCACAGCATCTTTATTTATAGATGATCTACATTTATGACTATTGCCCTTTGATCGTTGTCTAAGTGACACGTGTTGATATTCTTTTTGTGTCTTGGAGATGTAGGCTACAAGAGTAGCTCAATGCTGCAGAGGCTACAAAAGCCATTGTGAGATAGAGGTTTCTGATATCACCTTTAGAAACTATTTTTTACTTTCTGAATGAGATTTCTGGACTTCTTCTTTTAGAAGATAGGGCAGTTGACCATGTTGGCAGAAGACATGTCACATAAGCCTATGACTGGGTTTGACTTGAAATTTGAATTGCAAAATTTCCCCCATTTCCTATTGAAGTGGATCGTTTCACTATGAAACGTGCTTTTTGAAGTGCGATATGAGTTTCTTGAATTTTCTTCAATTTTTTAGTCTTCAATCAAAGCTTGTAGATGATGATATGATTGCGATCATGATAATTGAAGGTTGTAGAACATACTTGCTTCAAGAGTTGAGTTGAAATCTTCACTTGAGACGTTCTTTTTGAAGTTGCATACTACTTTATGAAGATTTGAACCTTGGTTTCTTGTACTTGAGAAATTTCTTTAGTACATTGAGCATTTGTTTGTTCATTCCACGATGTATTTTTCACTTTCATTAAGTTCCAATCTTTTCAAACGAGGTTAAATATGTTTACACATGTCATGTGAAAATATTTTCGCTTTTAGAACTTGTGTTATGATAACGTAACCACCTGGTTTATGCTTTAAGAAACTCAAGAAAAATATTAGTCTTTTTTCAAAATATTTTCTCTAAAATGGTTGTGTTATCACTCAAGACATTTTACACTAATATCTTCTTAAGGGTTCTGGAGCCAACAATCTCCCCTTTTTGATGATGACAAACAAATTTTTAGAAAATCTTTTGAAGATATTTTCAAAGAAAAAAAAATAGGATATATATCTTGATAAACCAATTTTCTTTCAAAGCAACATATGATATGATTCTAGAGTGTCATTTTCTTAAGGCATGATATGTATGAAATGATGAGTGCTTCAATACCTTAAGTGACTTCAACTGTTTCTATTTTTCATAAGGTTTATGAATTTGATCAAAGTGCTTTCTGAGATGTATCAGAGCAAGTTAGGAAAAAGATATGAGTGTCTAAACTTTCTAAATAAACACAGCTTGATTTTTAGTCATTTTGACTTCTTTGAAAATTCATCAGTTTTGAATAAAGCGAGTAATACTTGTGATATAATCTTGACTTTGAATCCATACTTAGCATATCTTTATTAAACAAATTTTTGAAGCATGATGTAGTTTTTGTTCATAAAACCATGTAACATATAGACTTTGCATAGAAAGAAGCTTCTGAAGCTCATAGGATCCTGATCATAATTGTATCTGAGCATGTTTTTCAGAGCTTATGATATGATTCAGAAAGCTTCGTATTTGAGTGACAGAAAACATAAAGATTGTGTAACATGACATACATATTAGCGCACAACAAAGATATATATATAATGCATATTATAGAGCTTAAAGATATGTGCCAAATCTAATCATACAAATAGAATACCGATGTAGCTAAGAATTAGAGCATGCTAATGATTTGATGATAATATATGTGTGCCATGTATCAAAAGAAAAAACTTATTAGAGCAAATCATAGAAAGAAAAGAAATACTTGAATTTTAGCAAGGTATCAAAAAACAAATTATATTAGAACAAAACTTAAAACAAAAACAAATGTACAAAAATAAATGTTCAATAAAAAAAGATGCAAATGCTAAAAAATATCTCTAGCTTCTCCCTTCAGCATAATGCTCCTTTGAATTCCTTAGCACAGATTTTCTTATCTCTATCTTCTCTCCCTTTTGTCATCACAAAAAGAAGGTGTGGAATCCAGGAATCACCATCATCAGCCTCGACGCCTCAATTCTTGAAGGATTTCTAACAACAGTGCTTTGTGTCTTCATGATTGAGCTTCCAAAAGACCTAGTCAATCAAGCATGTGACGCGGTTTCCTAGGAGCAACTACACTTTAGAGAAGCTCAGGAGGTGGGTGAGGTTGAAGATGGCTTGGTGAAAGATCAACATCAGAGCGTGAGGTGGTTTGGAGGGAGAGTAGGAATGTGAAGTTCATCGGAGAGGCGGTGATGGAAGAGTAGCTTGAGGTGAGTTGATCACATGATCTTCATTTACCTGCTCACCCTTAAGGTTCGTCCTTAGAATTTAAAGGCTTAGATGAAAAGGATGATTTTTCTTCGTCGTCTGAATCTTATCCTGGCTTGTAATGTCTTCCAGCTCCATAGGTTAATTCATGCTCAAACTAGAATGATTCTGCATTTCCTCAAGTTTTGTAGAGTCTTCTAAGTGTTCTGTATTTCAATTACTTTTCTTTCTCTTTCCCTTTTCTTAGCATCGGAGCAACCTTTTCAAGAATAGTATCTCTTATTCTTAAGGTCTCTCTCCTTACTTCTGTGGTAGCACCGGAGGTTTCTAGAGGGTCTTGAAGGAGTTTGGAGTGTACTCAGGACCTTCCATATACTCGTACTATTCATTTGCCAATGGATATTTAAAGCGTTGGAAGATCTTGGTCAACAGGACTCTATAAGGAATAGTAGCAGCTGTCCTTTTTTGGAGAAATGGCATTAAGCATGTAATCAAAGATCAGTCTAGGCAAATTTACCTTCCTTTGCCAAAGAAGGACAATAACATGAGGTCCATCCTAACCGTAGGTGAGTGCTTCCTAGTCTTGGGAGAAAAGAGAACTGGATTAGGGTGAAGACTTGTCATGCCCTTAAGCTTAGAGCTAATTGTTATCTCATTGAGTTGGTGTTTGGGAGAGTTCATGAGACACCTGGAGACCTCCTCAGACTCCAAGAGTTGTAAACCAGTCTCCTTCTTATGAGCATCTAAGTACCATGTCAGGTGCTTGGATGATGTTGGAGAGGTTCATTATGCCAAATTCCAAGTCAATGTCCCTGATAGAAGACATCAGCACACATTCAGATACTTGCACAAGTTGTGAGTAAAAGCAGTCACCATCCTAGTAAAAGACTCGGTAGTGATGTTAAAGAACTTTTCTTATCCTTGAAAATAGATAACTTCTAGTAGGATGAAAATCTAGTCATCAGCTCCCCTAAGTCTTTTCTTAGGAGCTATGACATCCGAGAAAAGTTTTCATGTAGAGTTGCTGATGTAGTGGGTCTTGGTACATGAGCAAGGTGCCCATGTGAGCAATGCGACCATCAAAATGTTTTCCTTCAGCCATTATTGGTTTGTGCGTGTGAAGATTGAATGAGAGAAAAGGGGATTGAGAAAGAAGTTAAGGGTTTGTGAGTGAGAACGGTAAAGTTACAAAGAAGGTTTGTGAGAGAGAAGAATAAGAAATGGTTGGGGTTAGGAGTGTATGAGGTTAAAGATGAATGTAAAAGAGTGATGTGTGAGGAGTGTGAGTTTATTTAAGTAATGGGATGTAATGACTAAAGGTGAAACAATATGGGAGAAAGAAACTCAAAACAAGTGGGAAATATCCCGTCCTTTTCA
The DNA here is from genome assembly GCA_030441495.1 of Dalbergia oliveri. NCBI lineage: Eukaryota > Viridiplantae > Streptophyta > Magnoliopsida > Fabales > Fabaceae > Dalbergia > Dalbergia oliveri. The sequence continues at coordinate 29,166,959 of JAMLFY010000001.1, read as the reverse complement.
TTCTTTTAGAAAGAGTGGTTTACGAAGCATGGAATCACTTTTTGACCTCTACTCCACTTTCTTACCCATCAATATAGCACTTTCTCACACCAAACATAACTTTTGATTCTGAGCCTCGTAGAGCATATACCCCATTTTCTGATCCTCTAATCTTCTTTCTAACATCTTATCTTCTCTGAGTTTGTACATGACTTTTGACTTGTAGCTGATTCCTGATCTTGCAAATTGATTTTCTGGTCTTGCAAATTGATTTTGGCTTGCAAACTGATGTCTTCATTTTGGAGCCATGAAGGGGATGTCTAGAGATGTTTATGCATGAATGCTTATGCAGATTTAAAAACTTCTAAGGTTCAAAAGCATTTTCAAAACACCAAAATGATTTCAGTTAATGGTTTTGTGAATATATCAAACACTTGGTCCTAGGATTTACAAACATTAACTCAACATCTCCTTTTTTAATATGATCAAAAAATGATGTTTAACATCGATGAGTTTGGATCTAGAGACTGGATAGGATTCTTAGCAAGATTAATAGCACTGGTATTTGAACGGAGGTTATCACCTATCTCTTCAAATTAGAAATTTATTTTAATTTATAAAGTGCTAAGTTGCACAAAAAATGTAGTAAAAGGCACAACCTAGGTCACTCTCAAGGAGACTTCAACACTTAGTTGGAAAAATTGGGATTTTAAAGAATAAGAATTAATAGCAATTGAAATTAAAAGACAATAGCAACAGGATAAGAAAGTGAAGAAGACACTAGTCCAAGGTAATCCTAGGATTGGAAATTAATTATCATTGACCAAATATTAAACCTATTAGTGGATATTAGTAATAAATTATTGGCAATTCTACTAATGATCGAATGACCTCTGGAATTTGATCAATGCAAAGAACTAATAAATGAAATCTCAACTGATTTAGAAATCACATTAATTTAATAAACCAATTGCTATAGCCTAACCGCAATCGAAAAGTTACTTTTAGTGTTCTCCCCAAACATAAACTAATGATCTACCAATTTATGCCCAAAGGGTTTCCCTAAACGCGATTGCCAATTTAGTTATTCCAATAAAGATTATAGCAATCAACACAATAATTATAGGAATAGAAATTGCAGAACATTAAGAAAACCAATGCATTTAATATCAAAAGAGGTCTCAAACATCATCCTAATCCATCCGGAAACCCTTACATTAGTAAAGAAATCTACTCCTCCATCTTTGGAGTATTACAACAATGAAGATAAAAGAGAACTAGAAAATAATAGCCATAATCCTTGCCATAATCTCCAAGACAAAGCACCTTCACCAATGGAATCCCTAAGAGAGGGAAGAAAGAGAAGAAGATGTAGAGAGAAGATGGAGAAGAGAATAATAGCAACCTAATTCTAGATCTAAACTAAGTCTAAAAGCTAGGGTAAAAGTCTGTCAATCCTTTATATATTTCTCTAAAAGGGTCAAAGTGGGGCCTAAAACTGATTAAATGAGTTGTTTTGCGTCATCGCATAAGGATTGGCACTAATAAGTGCTGCAGTGGTTGTGAGCTACACTAATTAAAATCATTTAGCTCATGCTAAGCATTGCAACACTCATTTATCGTTAACATTGGACATGTAACACCCTAATATTTAACCCTACACGCATAGGACGTATTAAGATTAATTATTACTTATTACTCCTTTAAAATTCATTTATAAAATACCTTAGCGGAAAATACGGGTAAAATGTTTTTTTTGAAATGGAATATGTAAAACAAAGTGCGAGCCATCGCGTACAACATAAACGAAACGTAAAGTAGAAGAAATAAATAAATCATACAAAACAAAAGCATTAAAGAACACCTCAATCATGAAAACATTCATCATAACATTAATTAACATAGTTTAGTACATAACCACTTGAATATAAAAGAAATGCATAAAGTCTTACCCATATACGTGGGTAGAGCTTGTAGTACATAGAGACTGAAAATACATAAATGGAAAGGAAAATAAAAGCAAGTACATGGTAAATCCCCAAAAGATAAGACTCCCAACTATCACTACCCTCACCCTCCACGCCTATTGATGATGCTGACCTCGGATGGGGAGATGTAGCCCACGAACTGACGGAGCTCCTCGGATGTAGCCCAACGAAGCGGAGATCTAGGCATGGGAATCGAGGGAACGGTGTGGCCTCCACGACGTGGTCGCCTCTAGGCTGTGAACACGCCTCGCATGCCTCGGCTTGGTGAGTGCCTCGCTACCTCCACCGAGATCCATGGGGAACGAAGGGGAAGAGCCTTCCGAAGGATCGGCCTCCGATCGAGAACGGGGGACATACTCGGGGTATCCGTGTGCCGCGATGAAGAAGGACGGACAACCTGTCTGCCCATCTCCTGGTCGCGTCCTCTCAAAGATCAGGTCGTCGCCAAAAGGTGAAGTCGGAGTGAAGCAATAGCTGAGACGGGGAAAGCAAACGGGCGTCCCACGTACACAAATGGGCGGGTCAATGAAGACTGATGCTCGGGGTCGTAGTGCACCTCCCAAGTGGGCGGGTCAATGAAGATCACAAACGACGTCATCGATGTCTGAAGACGTAATGGAAAGAAAGAAGAGAGGGGTGAGAATCTTGCTAAAGAATCTCAGGAGGAAACCTCTATCCTAGTGTCATCGTTTACGTCCCAGGAACCTTGGGTTTATTATGAAAAGGTTAAACATGCAAAGGTTCATTATGAGGTTTTTCATAGAGATAATTATCCAAGGTCCATGTCTTTTATGATGAATCTTAATGCATGTATGCAGCATAGTAGAACATGAATGCATGACAATACTTTAGGCAAACCTAACAATAATTAATCATCATATAAGTGGCATGTAACTTCTCATGAACAGCATTCCTTCTTCTCAAACTTGTGACATTAAGTATCATAATAGTAACCGCACCCTAAAACTAGGCCATGAGCTCATACCTTAACTAGTCATCACTATTTTTACTTATCCTCTTGATAAGCGAATCATAATCATAATCATAATCATAATAATCCTGACTCCTAGAGTGCGGGTAGGGGGCCTAAGGATCACCCATCATGGGACTTTTTCCTTCTTCGAAACGCATCGACTGGTTAAGACCAGTGACTTTGTCCGCTTTGGCAGGCTAATGTCAATACCCTCATGGTTTTACCTTCTCCTCACCGGGCAGGAGAAGTACGTCTCGGCATGTCATATTAAAATCTTATCTTTCAAAACTTTCTTAAGTCCCTCAAATTTAACGAAAATTTGGCAGCATAACAGCTACACTCCGAATTTCCTCAAATTTGAGTCATGCCACATAATCTCAATCACACATATCATTCTTATGGAACTTTTTCAATTAATAACTTTCTAGTTCACATGAGCATACTCTTCTAACTTATTCATATTTCGAACCTCATGCATCTCAAATCATGGCATAACACTTCATCACATCAACACGCCAATTATACTCATAGAGTTTCATGCTCAATATGTTAACAAAACCTTATCATTAAGAATATGCTCACTCGATCTCATGCTCACATCACACCTCCTATCTTATGGTGTTTTATGCTTTGGCCCTTACAGGTCTTAAACTTGTGTTCCAATTATCCTAACCTTTATTATGGATCCTATAACACCTAAGGGATCATTACCTATAATTTTTTTCTAACATTTATGCTCACTAACTCATCCAATCAGCATTGTATAGATTAAACATCACGATCATTACTCGACTATGGGGGATTCTAGGATCTACACCTTAGACTCTTTTCCAAGTTTCGTCTTGGCCTAAGATCCTAGGTTCAACTCCTAGGCATAAACACTAATTATGAGCCATCTTCCTTAAGCTCAATTATGCTGGAACAAAAGTTATTATTCTCGTGTCTAAGGGTGTTAAGATTTTAGTTCTCAAACCTTTCTATTTACTTAGTCCTTCCTAACCGTCAAAATCGTTCCTTACTTCACTCAAACATAATCTTATGCATTCTAACTCCTTGAAATAGAATTCATAATGGCCAACAAGATAGAAAACCAAAAGTATGTATCACGCACAATCGCATAAAATCATGTTATAAGTGCATACAAGTTACTAGTTTTTCTCTTGGAATAATTTCATGAGCAAAAGGGTGTTCTGGTAATCGATTACATGTGCCTGGTAATCGATTACAGGGACTAAATTTTATCCTGGGTTCAACAACCAGGTAATCGATTACATAGGATGGTAATTGATTACCTAGGGTTAAATCTATTTCCGAAAAATAAAAAACATTAGAGTAATCGATTACACAAATAGGTAATTAATTCCAGGGTTTTAAGGACCCTTTGGGCATGAAGAATAGCCATGGTAATCGATTACATTGTATGGTAATCAATACCAGAACCAAAAACCTTTGAAAAACCACTTTGGTAATCGATTACATAATCTGGTAATCGATTACCAGAACCTGGAATTTGAGAAAACATGATTTTTGACACATTCCAAGCTATTTAAACACCTTGAGACCTCATAAAACATTTTTCCAACATTTTCCTGAAATCATCCTTACATTTTACAAAATCAAACCAACATTATATCATACTAAAACACATCCACTTTTTTTATGGTTAAAGTTTCCCTTTGAAGATACTTAGGGCAGGTCTTTGAGCTCTAGGGTATTTAGGTGATAACATAAACTTAAACATGCAATGCACTTATTTTACTTTTTTATAAAATAAAGTGAGTGCATAAAATAAATATGAGATGCAACCTTATTATTATCTTTGAGTTTAAGTGATGACTTGAAATGTAAACATGAAATGCAAGTTTGGGAAATTAAACATGACGATGCAAGTTCACTTAGTTGTTCTTGAGAGTTTAGTAATGGCATCAAAATAAACATGCTATGCAAGGCATAAACTTAAACATGAATGCAACTTGTTTTATCTTTACTAGAGCTCTTGCAAGACTTTTAGAGGGACATTACTAGCCTAACCCAACATGTATCTTGAACAAATGGGGGATGGGCTTTAGAGTTCTTAGCACCAAATCTTCAAAGAAGACTTTGGTTTGAACTTCATTATCAAGCTCATGAGTGTGGACTAAGATGAAAACACCAACACTCAACAAAACATCATAAATAAAACTACTCATATTCTTTATTTTATTGCTCATGGGCTTCATTCTAGAGTAAACTCTTAGAACGGCCGACCAACTTTAAGGTTGGCAAGGGTAAGCTTAGAGCTCTTTGAAAACATGTGATTAATTTTTCTTTAACAAAGCTTTTGTGATCTACTCAATATTTTTAGCAAACTTTATTCAAACAAAGGAAAAGGAAACCGAAATCATTCAAGGGGAAAAGAAAAAGGAACCGAAAAATAAAACCAAGGAAAAGAAAGAAACACAAGCATGTATGGTCCAAGACCAAGTTGTTTCAAGCTTTAGAGGTTTCTCACATGGCGTCACAAGTCCATTATCTTGAAACCTCATCATCAAGCCAAATTTTTTCTCAACAAAGGCTCTAGGCTGAAAAAAAAAAAAAGGAGAGAAGAAGAACTTGGAAAAACCAAGAGAAACACTAGAACTCTTCCTTAAAGGAAGCACACAAAACTTGGAAAATAAACCCCTACCTAAAGAAGTCTTGAAGAGGAAGGAAAGCTTTGTTTCTTGAGAGGAAAAGAGAAGGAAATCCTTCTTGGAAACTTGATGAAGAACTCGGCCAAGGGAGGAGGAAAGAGGTTCCTTGAGTTTGGGAAGAAAGCTTAAAGTTTGCTCAAGTGTGTAAACATTCAAAGAGCTTTCAAGCTAGTGTATTTATAGAAGATTGAGAGCTCATGGATGGCCTAGAGGAGGGAGGAGTGGCCGGTTGCTTAGGGGAAAAGGAGAGAAAAATATCTCTTGAATGGGTATGGGTGCAAGCATGGTTAAGGCATGGTGAGGTATGGGCAAAGCATGGCTTTAAGTATGGCCTAGGCATGGCTCTTTGAATGAGAATTAAAACAACATGTGGCACAATTTGGGGATGGGAATTTCGGTCAGCATATCAGCCAAGGGGGAAGGGATTTTGTTCATGTAATTGTGGTTTAAGGATGTGTTTAGGTGTTTCTTTGATTAAGGTTTTGATTACGAGTTTGTAAGAAGGTGTTTAGGTAAGGTAATTGGCTAATTAAGGATGTCAAGACTTGATTAGGGAGTGGTCATACTAGATTAACAAATTAAATTCATTTTCTTAGTCAAATGAGGTATGGCACAATTCCTTAATTTAAGGAATTGGAGAGAAAACACTATTCAAGATTCCATGACTAGGAATCTTGAATTAAAGAATGCAATTAAAGTTTATCTAAGTAATCTTAGGTTCTAATTAACCTTAATAAATTATTTTGACTCTAGATTAATTATCGAAATAAATTAATCTTCGATTAGAGCCTAATATTGCTTAGGTTTGCTTAATTGCGTCATTAGGCTCACTGTACACTATTCTAGGGGCAAAATGGTAATTTTACACTAACTGCCAGACCTTTGGCCAACTAAACATCAAACATCACTCAAAAAAATCATTCCAAACTTCCTGGAAAAGTTCCTGCTCAAAGGCACCTTTTACCGTGTAGAACACAGGGTATTTTGGTCATTTTGAGCCGAGTTTGAAAACGAGATTTTCACCTCGGATATCAAACATAACAAATATAATCCCCTTCAAACATTGAGTTAACCCATTAAGGACTCCCACAACTGTACTTTTAATTCTGGTAAATGACCTTAGGGACATTTTAGTCATTTGTACTCAAACAGCAAATTCGGGCGTTACAGGACAGAATTGATGTCTTCACGTATTTGGTCATTTTGGCCTCTTGAACATTCGAATTTATCCTCGGCACTAGAAATAGAGATTGTAGCCTTTTGAATAAGCTTTAATCGTGCAACTTGATTTTCACCAAGATGCTCTTAAAACTAGGTTTTGAGTTGAACATGAAAGGTTTAGAGAATTTCTTGAGCTTTCCAAAACATCTTTATTTATCTCAATCTAATCCCTAGAGAGAAATACATATTTTCCATTACAATGCTTTTTTTACAAATGTGCTCAAATGAGCTAAAGAGCTCTTCTATCTAGCTCCTGAATTCTCCCAAATTGATCATTGCTACAAGCTCCATGTAGATAGTTCCCAGCTTTATTCTTGACATTTTGCACTCTATGCAAAGCTCCTGATACAAAAACCATACTTAAAGAGACGGGTTAAACACAATAGGCTCTAATCCAATAATTATTCCAAATTCAATGTAATAGTCATTGATTCTATAAAAATGTGCAATGAGACACATGTCAAAATCCTAATTAATTACATCAATAACATAGTAAAACTCATGCGAAAGCTAAGGTTTGGTTGCAAGATAAGTGGCATAAATGTCTCTTATTAGGATTATCACAGAAGATAGAGATTTTGGAATAGCTCAGGTGATAATCTTTTAGCTAGTTCCTTCCATAACATCTGGTGTAGCACGTAGGAACTAAATATTCAACTTCATTCATAGAGAGAGTAATGGTATTCTGCCACATGACCAAGTGATGAGGCTTTTTCCAAAGAAATAACAGGATCCACTAGTGCTCTTTATCTCTACTCGTCTCCAGGAAGTCAACATCATAATACCCTACAATCTCGTAACATGTACCTTTCTCATACCATAGGCCAAGATTATTAGTACCGGATAAATATCTAAAATTTCTTTTAACAACATTTAAGTGTGATTGCTTTGGATTAGATTGGAATCTAGCATAAATCCCCACACTTAAGTGAATATTTGCTTTACTTGCTGGAAGATACAAAAGTGAACTAGTCATTCCTCTATAGCCTTTCTGATACCTTTTCACCATTCTCATCAACATCAATGACTTGAGATTGATGCATGGGGGTACTCATAGGCTTGGCTTGATCCATGTTAAACTTTTTCAAAAGCTCTTTTTTATACTTTTCATGATGGATCAAGGTTCCTACCTTTTGTTGTTTTATTTGAAGACTGAGGAAAAACTTAAGTTCACCTATCATGCTTATCTCAAATTTACTCTGCATTAATTTTGAAAAATTTTCACAAAGAGAATAATCAATGGCGCCAAATATGATTTCTTTAATAATATTTGGACTATCAGAAAGTGATTATCATACACAAAAGTAAAAGTGTAGTGTCAACATTGCCTCTCTGAACCCATTCTTTAGCAAGAAGGTACTTAGCATTTCATACCAAGCTCGAGGAGCTTGTTTTAGACCATAAAGTGCCTTTGTTAGCTTGAAGACATGGTTGGGAAAGTTTTCACTCTCAAAACTAGGAGGCTACTTCACATATACTTCCAGAGAGGAATCCCTTTTTGGAAAGAGACTTGACATCCATCTGGTAAAGAATAAATCCTTTGTATGTAGCAAAAACAAGTAGCATTCTTGTGGCTTCGAGCCTACCTATTGGTGCAAAGGTTTCATCATAATTAATTCCCTCTTGTTGATTATAATCTTAACCAATCTTGCTTTGTTCTTGATGACCTTTTCAGCTCCATCTAACTTGTTTCTGAATGCCCATTTTGTTCGATGATGGTCTTTCCCTTGGGTTTCTCAACTAGTGTCCAACTTTGCTTCTGACTTGGTCAAGTTTTTTTGCATAACATCCACCCAACTTTGATCATTCAAAGCTTCTTCAATGCATTCAGGCTTAATGGTGGAGATGAAGGCATAGTTTGACATATTTCTAAGGCAAGATCTTGTTCTCACATCCTTAGAAATGTCTCTAAGAACTTTGTTCTAGATACTACTTTAGATCAAAAACTCCCTTGTAGTTTCTATGACCTTGAAGTTCTTCAGCATCTCTTTTATCTTCAGATTACTCTTCTTCATTATCAGAAATGTCACTTTCTAATGGCTTTGGAGTCCTGAGTAAGCTTTCTAAAGCATCCTTGTTCCGGAGCATACTTTCTAATGGTTGCGCTTTCATTTGCTTGCTTTTGAAGGGTCCTTGAGACTCAACTTCTCAATGTTCTCTTCTAGCTCTTCAAGATCATCGGCAAAGTCCTTCTTGTGCTCTTTGAACTTGATATGGATGGTCTCTTCAACCCATAACATTCTCTTGTTGTATGCCCTGGAAGCTTTGGAGATAGAGTAGTATCCTAGGAAAATTTCATAATCATATTTATGATCAAACTTTGTGAGTTTGTGTAACACCCGAGGTTATTTTAGAAATTTTATTTAGACTTTATTAATCAAAATTTTATGATTCTGATAGGGTTAGTCAAGATATGAACGACTTGATAAGGGCAAAAAAAATGTGAATAGTACTACCACAGGCCCCACTGCCTCCAAGACCACCAAAGCCCTGAATTGGGCCTAGAGAAGCTTAGACTGAGAAAATGTGAGATTTAGGTTGGGAAGGATTAAAAATGAAAAGGTTAGGCCCAGAATGAAATTTCAGGTACTATATGTTTTACAATTATGGTATTTTATCCGTCGGTTAAATTATGATGTGTAGTTTCTCACAACATAAGAAAATTACAGGATAAGAAAGACACCTAGCAAGACAAGTGTATGGTTTAGAGGAAGCCACACCATTGTCTTCTCTAGGAACCAATGAGAAGCCACCAAAATTGCATGCAATTATCTTGAAGAAAAACCATTTTCCTAATTTCATTTATTACCCAAAATACCAATATATTACAAGACAACTTTCTACACATTTCTCTTAGTAATTCTTGGTTAAGCAACCTCAACTTTCAGCCATCTTCATCTCCTTTCTCTAACAAATACAAGAACCTTAGCTAAGAACACTAAACTTCACCCAAAATCCCATATCAAAAAGCATAACCTATGTGCTACCTCTAATGAACTCAAGATCAACTCCTTATTACAAATCCCAACCTCTTCATATTATCAAGTTAGCTGTTAGTTTCAATGTTATAAGAGGATTAAAAGGGAGTTAGATCAAGAAATTGGTGGAGAATCATTAAGGAAAGTTAAGAACAAGAGTTTAAGCTTTAAAGAGCCAAGTAGGACTTTATTTTTCCACTTTTCTTTCAAAATTTACTCTGGACATTCCTAATTGATAAAGCACAAATTTTTTTATTTCATTGCTTGATTATATATGAATATTGATATGTTGATTTTGGTGGAGAGTTTTGATGAAGTTAGGAAACCTTTTGTGCTAAAATATGTTATGAGTCATGCTGCTGGAAATACCGAATTTAGTAAGCACATGAAATGTTTTGATTTTACTCACTAAACTGAACCAGTCAAGGGTTCTGTCCAGCCAGTCAAGTTTGTAGTACTAAATCTATATAATTTTGTTACCCTAGCAAATGATCAAATTATTAGCTAAAATTTTTACAGGATGTTGAGGACATATTAAGGACCAACTCCAAATTTTTGTATGAAGTTCTGGGTTCATTTGATAGGATAGAAATATTGAGATTTCTTGTTGTTGGCTAAGAGTGTATAGTTTCTAACCTCCAAAATTGTGAAATTTTACAAATATAGTTTGAGATCTTTTCATTCTTTGAAATATTTACATGACCTCATTAACACATTGAATTACCTCCAAAAAATAGTTTTACTATGTTCTAATGATGTTTGATAATTTAACCATAATTTCCCTTAGGACTGAAATTCTGCAACAAGCATAGTTGGCTGAAGAAATGCCACAATGTTTATGACTTGATCTCATTATGACATGTAAATTTATTAATGATGTTAGGCACATATAAAAGTGACTATTTATTACAATTGCTCATATATATGTGAGACAAGCATGAGACTATGTCTTATTGGATGGAGAACAAATCTAGTTAGTTAGGGAGTGAACCTAACTCCCTTGAATTGAGTCAGGAGCGAACCTAACCAGAAATAGATCTACGTGTGAATTAGAGAGAAAATCCAAGGATGACGCATAGAAAAGAGCTCAGTCCTAAAAAGGTTATTACCCTAGAGTGGTGTAAGCCACCATAGTCAAGGCCAAAATAGTCAAAGTAGCAATTTGTTTTAAGTTAATTTTTTTTCTTATGTGCTATAGAAATAATGCTTTAATATTTGATTGAGATCAAGATGTTTATGTGATAAGTTACTATTTTAAGTTTAAGAATAAGATCACATAAAATGGACCTGCTTCGAATAAGAATTTTGATAATTGTTATTAGTTACTTACTTGCATGCAAATATTTTTGCAATTAAACGAAGCTTGGTAAATAATGATGATAGTTATATGTATGGGAGTACCCTACTGAGGATTTTAGAATTCTCATCCCTATTTGTATTCCATGTCTACCCCAGATCTAGGCGATGGCATTGATGGTCTTCCTTCTTGAGTTGCCATATGTGGAGTGGCACTACAACCCTACTTTAGACTTCTTCTTCGCCCTTGTACATGCGCAGCTACGTGTATATATTTTCTTCTGTCATTCATTTGCTAGTCTAGTTTTGAGTCCACTGTTTGACCCGAATTTTCCATTTGAAGGAGTCCCCTTCGTATGGCACATCCCGTGATTATCCAGCCACCACCCGCACTACTGGTACCCAATGTGGCTATGCCTCCTCCTCATGACCCTTCAATGCCAGCACCGTTACCCCTAGTGACAGCTTAGCTTTGACCCTGACTCTCCTCTAAGAGGTGATGCCATTGCTTCGATGGTGAATGGTTTTTTGTAGAGTCATATTGTATCTTGCAGGATCTGCCAGATGTTTATCTTATGTTTTAGTAGTATGACACATGCCTGTTGTCTGTTGGATTGGATTGATAGGAAAACCTTTTGTACATGATTTTTTTTTATGGGTTTTCTTTAAAGTAGGAGTATGTTTTAGTATTTTGATGTATGTTGGTAGTTCCTGTGAGGACTTGATGCTTTTATGTACTATATCCTAATTGTCTGTATGTTATATGTTTGTCCTGAAATGGCCATGAGCCCTTATGTTCATAAATAAAATTACTGATGTTTGTAGTAGTAGTCACAGAAAATCATATGATACTTTATTTTACATTACTTTCTTCCTGATATTTCGATGTACTAATGCTCCGTAATACTACGAGGAGAATACTGAATAATTAATTTGAATACGATCTTACAACTAAATAACTATAATTGTATTTCACAATACACGAATATAGAATGTAGTAGCACAATCTTAGTTAAGGTGTCACAGCCTAGGTGGAACACTACCATTAAGAGGATGTTACATTTTGTCCTTGGTGTTACGAATAAAGCAAGATGAGCCAGATATATGGAAATAAGATATGTTGGGTTTTCTACCCTTCCACAACTCATAAGGGATCTTCTTGAGGATTGGTCTTAGAAAGATTTTGTTTTGGATGTAGCACGAGGCATTTATAGCCTCTGCCCAAAAACCTTTTGATAAACCACTTTCTAAAAGTATGGTTCTAGCCATCTTTTGTAAGCCCATGTTCTTTCTTTCTACAACCCCATTTTGTTAGGGAGTTCTAAGTGCAGAGAACTCTTGAAAGATGTCATGTTTTTCACAAAACTCTTCGAAAATATGATTTTCAAATTCTCCTCCATGATATGATCTTATAGAGGTAATTTAAGAATCTTTTTTGCATAAGCTCGTTTTGCAAAAACTTTGAATATTTCGACTACCTCATCCTTAGAAGCTAAGAAGATTACCCATGTGAACCTAGAAAAATCATCCACTATGACAAGACAATGCCTTTTCCCAGGAAGACTTGTAATATTAGTTGGTCCAAAAAGATTCATATGTAAAAGTTCAAGCGGCTTAGTAGTTGAAACCATATTTTTGTTGTGGAAAGAAGGTTTGGTTTGCTGCCTTTTCCATAGAAATCACAAGTTGAATCCTTGTCAAATCTGATCTTTAGTAGGCCTTTAACAAGCTCTTTTTGAGATAGCTCAGAAATAAGCTTTATATGAGTATGTCCAAGCTTCTTATGCCACAGCCATTTATCATCCATAAAGGATACGAGACATTTTGCATCTTGATCTCAATGGTCATCCAAGAATAACACGTATGTGCTATCATGCCTCTTGTTAGATAAGATGACTTGTCCATAAATAGGATTTACAATATTGCAGGCATAAGCATTAAATACAATATTAAAGGCTTAGTCAGAATTGGCTGATACTCAACAAATTATGAGTTAGACCATCAACAAGCAAAACATTGGAAATTTGGTAGGATTCATCCTTGCCATTATTTCCTATCCCTATGACTGGTACCACTTATTGTCTTGATCAACATGCGTTCTTAGACACATGAGCAAAAAAGATAGTTTTTAATTTAGGTACCGACTTTCTTAGGTCCTTTTGAGTTAGATCTTTGAAGCGGTAGTTTCCTAACCATTCTGATAGATTTCTTTCTCATGAAACACTTGTCAAGTGGGTGTCCCCTCTTATGAGATAGTACAAGAGACTTTATTCTTAGTTTTCTTTGATGAGGTTGTCTTTGCTTTCTAATCTATTTCCTCTTCATATCCTAATCCCATTTTTTAAAAATATGGCATTTGTCTCCAAGCATTAGTTCAAGATTCTTTGAACCATTAACCATCTTTTCAAGGCCAGATTTGAGAAGCTTTGAAGTTCTCCAGTTTAGAAATAATTTTCTAATTTTTCTCATTCTTCAGAGACTTCAGCTTCAAAGGCATTGAGCTTTGTATTTAAAACTTTGTTTTCTCTTTTTGTTTCTTCCATCTCAAGCCTTAGATTTTTAGCTTCTTATTTGGCCATTTTAAGTTCTAAAACAAACCTTTGATGATTCTTCTTCAGGTTATGATAGTGAGAGGAAAGAGTTTGAAAGTTTTCAAGCAACTAATCATATAAAGCAAGTAATTCATCATATGAAAGGTAAGATTTAGATATTATTACCTCAGGTTCTCCATCTGAAGCATAGTCTCCATGAAACACAGGTTTACAATGTCTTCCAGCTTATCATGGCTTTCTGATCCTTCCTTCTTCTGAGTCACTATAAGTGGCCAACATTCCTCTCTTCTTGGAGTGAAACTTCTTCTATGGTCCTTTGAGCTTGGGAGACTCAAGCTTGAAGTGACCCTTTTAACCACATTTGTAGCAAGTGATGCTTTCTAGCTTTCCCTTGCCTTTCTTGTCCTTCTTAAGGTTGATGTCTCTTCTTTCTTTGCTTTGCCTTTCTAGGCTTTGGATATCTTCCTCACTAGCATGGAGATTTCATCGCCATCCTCATCTTCAGTCTTTTATCATCCTTCCTCTTCATCAAAGGTTTCAGCAATTTTCATTGCTTTAGCTTTATTTTGCTTTTGATAAGATGACTTCAGGGCCATGTACTTACTCTTCTTAATGGATTCACCATTCACTTCAAAAAGCACTACCTCATGAGTTTTGAGTGACCAATGAGTGCATATAGGCCAAGAGTTTGAAATTCTTTGGCTTCTGTAATGACTTGACCTTGGGCACCATTTTGTAGGAAGGCTTCTTGAGATTTTTCAAATAATTTTTGAATTAGAATATCTTTTGCCTAGACCTTTTAGTTAGTTTATGATGTGCATAAACCTTGTGGTCATATTATCAATACTTTCCTTGTTTGTCATTTTAAACAATTCATATTGATAGACCAGCATACTGATCTTTGTTTCTTTGACATGATCAGTTCCTTCGTGTAGCATATGCAGGATGTCCCAAATCTCCTTTGTCATGTCACAACTGAAGTCCCCACATTGGCTTGGGAGGTGAACGAAGAATGCCTTATAAGGGTGTGGATACCTCCTCCTTGCATGACGCGTTTCCCCTCGAGGGGGAAGAACAAAACCTTGAAGGATGGAGTCCGAGTAGGCCTTGAACCCTAAAGAGGACAATATCAAGTAATGCCTGGGTGATGGGCTGTTACAGATGGTATCAGAGCCCTCTGGGTTCGTGTGCCAGCGAGGATCTGGGTCCCAAGGAGGGGATTGTGAAGTCCACATCGGCGGGGAGGTGAACGAAGCATGCCTTATAAGGGTGTGGATATCTCCTCCTTGTGTGACGCGTTTCCCTCGCTAGGGAGGAAGAACAAAACCTTGAAGGGGGAGTCGGAGTAGGCCCTAAACCCCAAAGAGGACAATATCACGTAATGCCGGGGTGCTACGCTTTACAACAACCAATGATTTTATCATATTCGGTTTTGTTTAGTGCACATATGAGTAGGTACTTAGCTTTTGAGTTCAACTGAACTCTAGCTTTATGTTATTCTATCCATATGCTCCAGGGACTTTTCTAGTTAAAAGATGCTTCTTCGTTCTGGAACTTCTTCTATGGAAATGTAGTATCCTTCTTGGATGATCTCCTACAAATCAAGACTTATGAACTTTATGGACAACTCTATACGATCTCTCCAATATGCATAGTCCCCACTATCTAACACCCAATTTTTACGTCATTTAGAAATTATCAAATTACTCTAGGTAATTCTTACATAAAATTTGAGACCGACAATCCTCAATAAAGGAATATAACATTAGAAGAAAGGTTAGGAGCAATTTGTGCGAGAGTTGCAAACCCAATTTTGTACGTGTAAAATGACCAAAATGTCCTTGAGGTTATTTTACTCAGAAAATGAGGATCGTGGGCCCCACCCATTGTCAAGGGGATGTTTTGATGATAATAAGGGATTGTTTGTGTTATGTGTGTTAATAGAGGAGAAGAATCCTAATTTTGAGCTCGCGTCTATGGCCGTTTTAACTCCAATTGCGTGCCGACTAACCCGAACCTCACTAAAATATTTTAAAACATGTTTCTAAGTTATGATTGTCCATTGGTTAAGCTCGGGTGGCCTCGGCAGTTTAGCGAAATGACCATTTTGCCCCTCTTTGTGAGTTTTGCGAATTTTTAGATTTTCGATTCGTCTAATGAAACCTAAGCAATATTAGGCTCAAATTAAAGTTTATTAAATTCTAATTATTAATCTAGAGTCAAAATTATTTATTTAGATTGATTAGAACCTAAAATTGCTTAAAAACACCCAAATTGCTTACTAATTCACCTAAGCCCTTAATTGCAAATTCTCTAATTGCAAAGATACCTTACCTACACCTAAATAATACATGGAACACACAAATTACTCTTCCATGGGCTGTAATGGACAAAATAATGGAGCCATAATGCATCAGAATATTGTCCAAATTTTTGTGCAAAGAAGAAAACAAAAATACCATAAAACATGCCATAAAACATGCATTTAACAAGGAAATGATTTTCCTCCCTTTGTCCTCCCTAAAATCAGCCAACTATGCCTCCTCCATTTGTCCATTTATGAGCTTCAAATCCTCTATAAATAGGCATGCTTAAGGAGTCTTAGAACCTTGCTCATAATTGCACAACTTCAAGTTTTCCAAAGCTAAAAAAAAAGCTTTTTTCTTCCTCCCCTTGGCTGAAATTCTTGCTTCAAGTTTTCAAGAAGATTTTCTTTCATTTCACTCAAAGAAACCAAGTTCTCTTCTTTTCCTTCAAAACAAATTAGGTAAGGAGTTGTCTTTAAGCTTATTTCTACGCTTTGATAAGTGTTGTTCTTGGTTAAAATGATGATTTTATGTACTTTCTTCTTGCTTCATATTTCGGTTTTCCTTCTCCTTTTCTTGTATATTTCGGCCTTATGGCCTAGATTATGATAAGACCATGGTTTGATGATGAGGTTCTTGAGTGTTGGTTGCAAAGCCTTCACAAGTTAGACCTCTAAAACTTGAAGGTTTCATTAGTTTTTAAAGTTTTGAAGCAACTATGTTTTTATGATAAAGGTCTTGAGTTTAGAACTTGAAAAATATATTGACACTTATGTTTCATTTCTTGTTAAGCTTTGTTTTTAGTTTAAAATGATGTTTAACAATTTTTCATTTCTAGATGACTCTTGAACTTCTCCTTTTCTTGCATTTGATTTCAGCCCCAAGGCCTAAGAAAGTTTTCTAGGATAACTCAGTAATGAAATCTCTAAAGTTCACTTTGTCTTGCTAAGATATATATTGGGTTGAAATTGTAATTCTTTAAAGTCTTGAAGGAGCTCTAGTAAAGAAATAAAAATGAACTTGCATCCATGTTTAAGTTTATGCCTTGCATATCATGTTTACTTTTAATGTCATCACTAAATTCTCAAGAATAAATAAATGAACTTGTATACCTCATGTTTAAATTTTCAAGCTTGCATTTCATGTTTATGTTTCAAGTTGTCACTTAATCTCTAAAGATAATAAAAAGGCTGCATCTCATATTTATTTTATGCTTTCACTTTATTTTATAATGACTAAAAGAATCAACGCATGGCATGTTTATGTTTATGTCATCACTTAAAGATCCTAGAGCTCAAAGACTTGTCCAAGTATCACAAGCAAAGTTGGAACCATGGTAATAAAAACTCTAAAACTTTCTTGAGATTATTGGAGTCAAGAATTCATTCTTTAAGAAGTCTTGAGTTTGGAGCTTAATAAGATGTAATAAGAGTTCTCTCTCCCTTCACCGGTCCAGTGCGGACTACCGCTTTGGTTTCATAAGATTCTCTCCCTCCACTTGTTCCGTTCGACTACCACCGTTCCAGTTTCTTGCATCATGTTTATATTTCAATTTCTTGCACCATGTTTAATTTTCAAGTCATCACCTTGAATCTTAAAGATAAAGAAATGGATTTGCATATCATGTTTATAATTTCAAGTTATCACCTTATAATGACAAGATTAAAATGAGGTTACATAGCAAGTTTATGATTCTAAGATATCATATAAATCTCTTAAACTCAAGACTTGCTCCTTTTATCTTAAGTGAAAATTTTAATCATGAACATTCTTTCAATGTATAAAACAACCTCATGATTAAGGAAGACCTAAAGTCCTATTATTTCTTTCAAGTTTAATAAAAAGAATTAGTTTCTAAAGGAGTTTCGAGGTTTTACAAATATTTTACAGTAAACCAGGATCACATGTGTACTTGAAATGTGACTTTAAGCAATTATATGAGGTTCATGATTCGGCCACTAATCTGAGTTTAGGACTACTATATGATGATGGTTTAATATGTTTGAAGTGTGATAATTATGGTTTATTGCTAAAGGAATGATTCTATGCATGTTAGAGATAAAACTAGCTTCCTAGAAAACCGTAAAAGCAAGATTTCTAGGACTCTAGAGAATGAAATTTATGCATTCTGTTCAGAACCTTTAGTGGCCTTAAGAACCAGATTTTATTATGTTTTGATAAAGGACAATGATTCATAATTGGTTTAGTAATTAATTTTAGCATCATAGGGAAAGCCGAATGAGAAAGGGTTAAAAACGTAACTTCTAGCACACGTAAAACCTTAAGAACAACTTACTGTCTATGCTACCCCATATAGTCTAATAATGTTATTAAGGCTTATAATTGATGGTAATAAATCCCTTAGATGCATAAGTAATTAGTTTGATAATTAAGGTTACCCAATTTTAGAGTTCGGTTATTTAAGGGAGCTTACTGAGAATTTTAGATGACATCTTTTGATGCTTTGGAATGTCAGTTATATGATGATGTAATGCCTACTGAGAATTTGATATTATTGAATGATTTCATGGCTTGCATGTTATAGTTGCTGTTGGAAACAATGAGAATGTTCATTCATCTTGATGATTATGATATAACATGCTAAGACTTAATGGTGACTTAAACTTATGAGGAAATGATCCTTTGGACCCATCAGACTATAGGTGGTGAAAAGGTGATTCTTGCCCCTAGCCCGTTCTCTCAAAAGGGTAGAGTTTGGATTTTAACTTATCAAAAGGGATAAGTATATGCCAGTAACGACTAGTAAAGTATGAGCTCATAACCTAGATTACTCCCAAAAGGGTGGAGTATAGGGTGGCCCCAAGGAAAATAATGATGATGATGACAAGATTTTAAGTCACCTAGGACACTGAAGAAATGAAATATGTGCACCATGTCTTGTGCATAGCTATTATGGTATGATGTTCTTTCTGCATAGCATTTATGAGATGATGATGAGAAATATGATGTTCTTCTATGCATGTTATTATGATATGATAATGAGGAATATGATGTGTTGATAAAAGGAAAAGTTCATTATAAATATGACATGCTAAGTTTATGATGCATTATAAGACGCATGATTAAAATCAATGAACCTCGGTAAAGTATTTTTCCAAACTTAATAAATGAATCTTAGAATGCTCACTATTTTATAATAAACCCGAGGTTCCTGGGATGATGATGATGACACAATGCATCATGAGGTGAGTACCCTACTGAGATTCTTTTTATAAGTTTCTCACTCCCTCTTTTTTTCTTTCCATCTCGTCTTCAGAAATAGAAGGAAGTGTTCGTGAATCACGTTGAGGCTTTTACCTGGTAGTGAACTTGATCCTGCTAACTTCGCTCGTATATTCAGATATCTATTTCCCCTTGGAGTGTTAGTGGTAGATGTCATTGATGGATGTTTTTCCATACATATACTATTTATGTATTGTTCGATTAACTAGACCTAGCCCAACTCTATTGGTGGGCATAATATCTATTTGTTGTGTATTTTGATATCTATGTGGAACGAGTATTGTTTATGTTATAATTATATGTGATGATGTGATTATTCATGTTATTGTTGGGCAAATAGGTGATTAATTTTTATTTCATGCAAGAAGGACGATGGGTTTACTTAGTATGCGTGGCTCATGTTTTATTTTCAAAGTTAAAAACAAAATTTTTTTTCGTATTTTCATTAAAGTATTTTTAAGAGTTTAGATCAAAGAACAGAAGCAAAAAGTAAAGTCTAGTAATTAATCAAATACAACCTAGGTGTATTGGGTTAATTATTAGGATGTTACACCATCAAAGAATGGTGGTCTATTGATAGAGTGTCCTTCCCTGTGAATGTGCTGTGCCATAACTCCTCAGGATATTTGACCTCTATAGTCATTAGAGTGCTCAATCCCCTAGAAGCCTGAACTTGATGCCACTTGTGTAACACCCTCCCAATTACCACATTCTACTCGAGTATTGACATAGCAATTAGTAGAGATTACTGACATTCTGATTCAATACTAGTCGGAAATTAAGTGAGAAAAGAGTTTTAATACACATGTTGCCACAAACATATTCACATACATTAACATCATGTCCCAGTTACAATCTATACATCATGATAAAAAGACAAATACGAAACAACCCCTAACTAGTCAAAACTCTGTAGCAAACGACGCTAGACCCCCTACCGAATACCTAACCTACTCAAAGATTCAACCTGACAAAATATCCTATAGATACAACGGAGCAAAAGAAAACTAGTAATACATCGGTCGGAGGCTGGTAAAGCCCTAACACTACACTACTGCTATGTACATGCCAACAATCTCTAAAAGTCTCGCCTCCTCCTACAGGAAGTTGTTGGCCATTTGCGATGACCTCACCTCCACCGGGGGTCTGGGCCTTTGAGAGGTCGAGTCGGACGAAGAAATGGGTGTGTCTACTGCGGGTGTGCGGGTGGAGCAAAGGGAACCTCAAACACATCAGGATATGCCATATGGAGAGGCACACCCTCGTAAGGGAAGGCTGGGTCGAAGTCTACGGCAAAACTGAAGTACTAAAGGAGCGACCGAAAACATATATATATGGAACTGGAGTAACCACGGCGTACATGGAGTCTAATGCCGGTCGTATTGCCACACCCATTGTGGCGAGTCAAAGAAAAACACCAGGGACGACATTGGCAGATCTGAACAATACAATATACACAACTGGGGTGAGAATATTGTAAAATTCTCAGGAGGTAGTTTCCCCCAGAGGCTACACATAGTACAATATAAGAAGTTCATGCGTATACAATATTCATAAAATGGGCATGAATAGCAATCCTAAAATCTATAAATCGCGAGAACTTAGAATGGCACCACAGGAGTGTCAGGTACTATTATGTACAACCATAAACTCAATTCCACGTATTTTTCTCAATTTCTCAACATAGGGAAGACTTAGTTTCACATAGAGCTGTATACACATTTAATAATTTCATAGAGGACAATAGACTACTAGGACATGAGCTCATTCCTATTCGTGATCATCGGACTTCATTTTTTTCCATTTCCTGATCACACATAGTTCTATTCCTAGCCACGTCTACCGACTTATAATTTTCTAGGGAAGTCCATACTTTTGCCTTCCCTCTCTATCCCTCTAAGCCTTGTTTTTGTTTTCCCCATATGTTCAAATATGCAACAGCATAATGTGTACATAATATTTCTGTGTTTCACATAACAACATCATATAATCCTTTTTCTTTTCTCAAAAACATGTTTGCCTTACAATTAAATATTCAATTATATTAGAGGTTCATGAATAAGAAATTGAAACAATTAGTGTGCATTCATATGTCATAGACTTGGAATAGATATCATACTATCATGAAATTTCAGCCATTTTCACATTCTAGCACCTTGGTAGAATTTCTGTTCTAGGCTCAACATTTAATTGGTGTATTCAAATAGCCATCCCAAGAGTCACAAAAATTATATATGACACTTAAATGTGTCTAGAATAACATTTAAAAATTTAAGGACAATCAGAGTTCTATAATTACTTCAGTAAAATATACAAATCTGGTGGTCAGGGCCACCAATTATAGGTTATTGGGTTCCTACAATTTTTAACCCTAGAAATTGATGGAACCAATGCACAAGAAAATTTATAGTGACACTTCAATATGTTATTAGCTTTGTGTAAAAATTTCATGAGCTATCTCAATCAATTGCTATGATAATAAAATTGGACAAATTTATTACTTCTTTACAAAGCATTAGACACATTTTGGTTCTTGATTTTTTTGAGGTAGTAAACTTTAAAATTAACACCTAAGAAAATTCATGTAGTTGGTTTAAGATATCCACTAAACATATAATTTTTGTAGATCATCTAATTAACAGAAATATACCAGAAAATTAGGAATCCATGCCTAGTCTAGATTTCCTTTAGTGAAAACCCCTTTTTAACACCATCCAAACTCACCACCAAAATTCACACATCAATAACAATATATCATCAACCAAATACAATCAAAATTTTGAAATAAAACCAGGCAGCAGGTTAGCAAAAATTTCAAGAGAAAGGACTATAGAAGACCCTACTCTTGAAGGCTAGTCTATCTTTGTCTCTAGCTTGCTTCAAGATGAGAGTCCTCCACTCCAAGACTCCCAAAACATGTTCAAACCCTCCTCTGACTAGTGATGGATGAGGTCAATATGATGAGGTTTGGAAATTCTAATCGGTTGTATTGGTAGAGATTGAAGTGTAGATCAATTTTAGTAAAGGAAGGTTTAGGTTTTGATGGCTCTAAGCTAGGGTTTATGGAATTTGAAAGCCAACTCAAGCTCTTGGCTATGGAGGAACCAGCCGCTCTCTCTCCTGAATGGCCGAATTTTCTCTTGATTTTGGAAGAGAAATTGGTGACTAGGCTTCTTATAATAAAGCATATAAGATATTTAACAAAAATAATCATTACTTATGTCATAAAGCAACAATGGATGGCTAAGATTAAATCTTGGATTCCAAGATTAAATCTTGGCCCTCCACATGTCTTAATTAGATAAATATCACTTATTTGTGTTGATGAAATATCTTTCGGTGTTAAAAATCACACACCGAAATCATCGAACGGGTAAACACCTTACCCATAAACCAATATTGAAAATTACTTCTAAGCATAAAGTTTTCATTCCCACACATTTCTAACCAAATCCTCATATTTTCCTAACTTTAGGTATCTTGGGTCCCAATCTCCAGTTTCGGTTCCGGCTGGCCTAAAACACTATTCACAAATTTTTTTTTTCTACTCATGGAGTTGTGCTCATTATAACTATGTCTGTCAAAATTCTAATATTTCTATTAACCATTCCTCAATCAATTTCTAAAGAAAAACTAGGATGTTGCAACTTGTAGCTAGAAAAGTGCACGAGAAGGGGTCGAATTGTGCTTTGCCTTTTCTTCCCTTCTTTTGAAAAGTTTAAACAAAAACTATCAAGTGTAGAAGTTGAAGTATAGCGAAAACAATATTAGCAATGTAGAAAGTAGCTTTCTAAGAATGACAAATATAATTAAAATGCGTTTAAGCTATTTATCAAACAACACAATATAACAAGCACAAGGCAGAAAGATAAAAGAGAGATAAGGGAAAAGAAGATACTACACATGTATTTTTATACTGGTTTAGCCAACCTACCTACATCCAGCTCTCAACCACTATTGAGTTCCACAAAAACATTTCTCATACTAGAGAAAGTTAGATATTCTTTACAGGAGCCTTCCCAAGCTCTTACTAGTGACCAATAGCACACACTACTCACAATTGAGTAGTCTTTGACCAGCCTTCTAAGCTAAACAGTTAAGCAAGTACACTTTGCTGTCACACACATGTAGTCTTTAAGCATTTCCAAGCTAAACTTGTGACTAGTATATCACACTACTATCACTTTACAAGTAGTCTTTGACTAGCCTCTCCAAGTTAACTCTAGCGAATCACTAATGGATTGGGTTACAAAGGTTTGTGTTTAGGTTTATCACTCAACAATAACCAACACTTAAGTTTTTGTAAGATATACAATGACAGACTTGGAAAACTTTAATGACTTATTTTTATGATTCTTCCTAGGAACAACGTATGGTATACTAAGAATGTAGAAAGAAGAATTTTTACAGACAAGAAACTGATTACAAGAAGTAATGAACTTCACAAAAAAATGAAGAGAAATTTTCACAGCATTTTGTAACATCCTAATATTTAACCAACACGCCTAGGACGTATTAAGATTAAGTATTAGTTATTACTTCCTTTTAAACTCGTTTGTAAAATTACTTAGCGGAAAATACAGGTAAATTTTTTTTTTTTTTTTGAAAACCTAAATCAAAACTAGAGCCATGAGTGCACTACCATGAGCGAATCAAAACATCCAAGAGCTTAAACACACAATATAAAAGCAATAAAGGGCATATCCATTCATAGAAG
Organism: Dalbergia oliveri; assembly: GCA_030441495.1. Taxonomy (NCBI): domain Eukaryota; kingdom Viridiplantae; phylum Streptophyta; class Magnoliopsida; order Fabales; family Fabaceae; genus Dalbergia; species Dalbergia oliveri. The sequence goes on along the minus strand of JAMLFY010000001.1, from coordinate 29,143,034 downwards.
CAAATATCATAGTATTAGATATAATAGTTGAACACATGTTCCTGAATACACTAACTAAAATAAAGACTAAATAAAGTCATACCCATATAAAGTAGGCAGAGCTTGCGATGTATAGAACAAGAAAATACATAAACAAAAAGGAAAACATAAACAGCAAGTACAGGGAAGCCGAAAAAGATCAAACTCCAGCTATAGCTATCCCTTCCTCGAAACCTACGGTGAAACCGGTCCTCATCCCTGGAAGGTACATACCAAATGAACTGGGCGAGCTCCAAGTGTGTAGGAGAAGGGGGACGGATGTGACCTCCTCGACGTGGGCGCATCTCTGGGCGTCGAGCTAGTATCCGCTGATCACGTTTCCTTACTGCCTCTCCCGATGTCCATGGGGGCCGTAGGGCAGATCCCTCCGAGTAGATGTGGTAGGGGAGTCCTTCGATGGCCGGTCTCTGAACACCTCGAGCGAGGAACATACTCAGGGAAGTCACATGCCGTTGAAGCCGAAGGCGGGCACGATGACTCCGCTCGTCACAAGGTCGAGTCCTCTCGAAGATCAGGTCGTCGCCATATAGTGAGGTAGGAGTAAAGCGAAAGCTGGAAACTGGATGCGCGAACGGGCGTCCATATACGCAAAAATACGGACAACACATCGACCCTTGAAATGATACGACTGATGCTCTGGGTCAAAGTGCACCTCCCAAATCGGCGTGTCAATGAAGACCACGAACGACGCCATCGAGATCTGAAGACGTAACAGAAGGAGAGAAAAGAGGGTGAGAATCTTGCTAAAGAATCTCAGGAGGGAATCTTCCTATCCTAATGTCATTGTTTATGTCCCTAGGAACCTTGGGTTTATTATCAAAAGATTTAACATGCAAAGGTCTATTATGAGGTTTTATAAAAGTAATTATCCAAGGTCCGTGTCTTTTAAGATGAATCTTAATGCATGAATGTAGCATAACGAAACATGAATGCATGACAATACTTTATGCAAACAAACCAATAAAACATGTCATTAGTAATTTATCATCAAATAAGTGGCATATAGTTTTTCATGAACAACCTTTCTTTTCTCAAACTTGTGACATAAAGGTATCAAACTTAGTATCAACGCCACCCTAAACACTAGGCTATGAGCTCATGCCTTAACTACTCGTCACTAGTTCTTACTTATCCTCTTGATAAGCATAACATAATCATAATCATAATAATCCCAACTCCCAGAGTACGGGTAGGGGGCCTAAGGATCACCCATCATGGGACTTTTTCCTTCTTCGAAACGCATCAACCGATTAAGACCAGTGACTTTATCCACTTTGGTAGGCTAATGTCGATGCACTCATGGTTTTAACTTCTCCTTACCGTAGTAGGAGAAGTACGTCTCCTTGAAATGCATCAACTGGTTAAGACCAGTGACATTGTCCACTTTGGTATGGCTCCACGACCATACCCCCATGGGTTTTCTTTCTCCTATGTAGTAAGAGAAATGCATCTCGGCATGTCACCTTTAAAATCTCACTTTCAAAAACTTTCTTAAGTCTCACAAATTTGATGGAAATTCCATAGCATAATGGCTTACAATGAATTTCCTCAAATTTGAGTCATACCACATAACTCACCAAATACATATTTTCTCACGCAATATCTCAGTTAAGCAAATCCTTTAAAGTCATATAAACATATTCCTCCACTCCATCATCATCTTATATCTTTATGCATCTCAATCACAGCATGCCGCATTATCATAACAATCACGTCATAAATTCACATATTCTCATACACATAACATGAATACTATCACATGCTCTCAACATAACATAAATATATGTTCACTTGATCACTCACTTACATTATGTCTCCTATCTTATAGTATTTTATGCTTTGGCCCTTACGGGTCTTAAACTTGTGTTCTAGTTATCTTAATGCCCATTATAGATCTTTGATACACCTAGGGGATCGCTACTTGTAATTCTCTCTAATGTTTATGCTCACTAACTCTTCCAAATAGCATTGCATAAATTACGCAGGATAGTATAATTCGATTGCGGGTTCTAGATTCTACGTCTTTGACCCTTTCTAAGTTATGTCTTCGCCTAAGGCTCTATATTCAATTTCTAAACCAATTATTAGGGATTCCTACACATATCCACTAATTATAAACCATTTTCCTTAAGTTCAATAATGCTGAAACAGAATTTACATTTCTTGTGTCTAAGTGTTCTAGAATTCTCATTTTAAGTCCTTTCTAGTTACTTATTCTTTCCTAACTTCCCTAAATCGGTCCTTGCTTCACTCAAACATAATTTTACACATTTTAACTCCATAAAACAAAATTAATACAGTGGCCAAAGGAACAAGGCAGAAACCGAAATGTATATCACACATAATCACAAAAATTCATGTTTTAAGTGCATATAAGTTGCTAGTTTTCTCTTGCAATAATTTTAGAAACTCAAAACTCTTTTATAAACTAATTTATCTCATTAAAATCATGTAAACATGAGTAAGGGCAGTAGCTAATTTATCTTGCCCATAAAAAAGGATTTAAAACATACAATCATGTTCATAAATGCTTTCTAAGTTCACCTAAGCTTAGAAAATTCCAAGACATAGGCTATTGGTACTTATGATTAGATGAACTCTTATCAAGTCCATCATCATCATCACAAGGCTGAAATGGCACTCATGGAAAGCTTCCATTTTATAAAACTTTACTTGTGATACTTGGGCAAGTCTTTGAGCTCTAGAGTGTTTAGGTGATGACATAAACATAAACATGCTATGCACTTTATTTTACTCTTTATTATAAAGTAAAGTGAGAGCATAAAATAAATATGAGATGCAACCTCATTATTATCTTTAAAGATTAAGTGATAACTTGAAATATAGACATGAAATGCAAGCTTGGAAATTTAAACATGAAATGCAAGTTCATTTATTTATTCTTGAGAACTTAGTGATGGCATCAAAAGTAAACATGATATGCAGGGCATAAACTTAAACATGAACAAACTTATTTTATCTTAACTAGAACTCATGCAAGACTTTAAAGGAACATTAATAGCCTTAACCCAATATGTATATTAACAATATAAAGTGAGCTTTAGAGTTCTTAGCACCAAGTCTTCAAAGAAGTCTTTGGTTTGAACTTCATCATCAAGCTCAAGAAAATGGACTAAGAGATAAACATCAACACTTATCAAGGCAAACATAAAATGAACTACTCATATTCTTCATTTTATTGCTCATGGGCTTCAATCTAGAGTAAACTCTAGAATGGCCGACTAACTTTAAGGTTGGCAAGGGTAAGCTTAGAGCTCTTTGAAAACATATGATTAATTTTCTTAAACAAAACCTTTAGTGAGCTACTTAACATTTTTATCAAACTTTGTACAAATAAAGGAATGAAAACTAAAATCATTAAGGGAAAAAGAGATGAAAATCGAAATATTTGAGCAAGGAAGAGAAAGGAAATGAAATCATATATGGTCCAAGACCAAGTTTTCAAGCTTTGGAGGTTTCTCACATGGCATCACAAGACCATTATCTTGAAACCTCATCATCAAGCCAAAGTTTTTATCATCACAAGGCTCTAAGGCCGAAATGAAAAGAGGAAAAGGAAGAGCTTTGAAAACCAAGAGAAAACTAGAACTTTTCTTAAAGAAAGTAAGCAAAACTTGGAAAATAAACCCCTACCAAATGAAGTCTTGGATGAGATGATAGAAAGCTTGAGTTTTTTATGAAGTGAAAAAACAAAATCTTGTCTTTGATGGTGATGATGATTCGGCCAAGGTGGAAGCACAAGGAAGATGAATTTTCCTTGAGACTGTGAGCTTGGAAATGAAAATGTTTAGTGTTTGATAGGTGGTTTAAGGTAGGGAGTGCTGGTTCAAGATTGTTTATGGTGGTGGAAAGATTTCTTTGGTGGTGGAGGAAGAAGAACAAGACGAAAAGAATTTCAAAGGAAAAAGAGAGAATTGAAAAAAAGTTTGAACTTGGCAAAGTTTCTAAAGTGTAACCAAGTTCACTAAAGCTTGGTATTTATAGAAAATTGAAACAATGGGGCTGCAAAGGAAAGGAAAGGGTGACGGTCTTCATGGCCTTTGGGGGAGGAAAATATCTTCAAAAATTTGTCATTCAAAGGCATGGTTGGAAGTATGGCCAAGTATGGTCCAAGCTATGGCTTAAGGTATGGTCTTTGTGTAACACCCTAATATTTAACCCAACACGCCTAGGACGTATTAAGATTAATTATTAGTTATTACTTCCTTTTAAACTCGTTTGTAAAACTACTTAGTAGAAAATACAAGTAAATTTTTTTTTTTGAAATATGTAAAACAAAATGCGAGCCGTTGCGTACTATTATGAGCGAAATGTAAAGCAACAAAAGATTAAAACATACAACTGAAAACAATAAGGTACACATCCATTCAGAAACAAATGTCATAATATATTAAATAACATAGTCTAATACATAAACGGAAATATAAAAAAAAACATAAAGTCATACCCTCATAAGAATGGGCAGAGCTTACAGTACATGAAACATAAAGCACAAAGTAAACATAACAACAAGTACAAGGGAGCTCTAAAAGATCAAACCCAGCTACCCTACTCTCCCTCGAAAACCTCCTGGTGATGCTATCCTCTCACGATGGGGAGATGTGTCCCACGAACTCGAGCTCCTCCCGTGGCCCAATGAAGAGGGGGTGTAGCATGCGGAACGGGGAACAACATGGCCTCCTCGCGCGGGTACCTCTCGAGCTGTCGGACTCGCCTCGCAATCCTTGGCTGGGTGACATGTCCTTGCTACCTCTATCCACATCCATGGGTACTGAAGGAGCAAACCCTCCAGTAGGCGTAGGCAGGAGAGTCCTTGAACAAGTTGACCCTTGTGCGAGGTATGAGCGGGACGTACTCGGGTAGTCTCTAACATGAGGATGATGGACGGACACGGCGAGTCGCTCGTCGTGGGTCGGGTCCTCTGGAAGATCAGGTCGTCACCATACAGTGAGGTAGGAGTGAAGCGCGAAGCTGGAAACGGATGCGTGAACGGGCATCCATGTACGCAAAAACACGAACAACACAACGACCCTCGAAATGATATGAATAGTGCTCTGGGTCGTAGTGCACCTCCCAAACCGGCGTATCAACGAAATCACGAATGACGCCATCGAACAGGTAAAGAAGAAAGAGGTGTGAGAATCTTACTAAAGAATCTCAGGAGGGAAATCCTCCTACACTAATGTCATTGTTTACGTCCCCAGGAACCTTGGGTTTATTACGAAAAGGTGTAACATGCAAAGGTTCATTATGTGGTTTTATAAAAACAATTATCCAAGGGCCGTATCTTTTATGATGGATCTTAATGCATGTATGCAGCATAGAGAAACATGAATGCATGACAATACTTTATGCAAACAAACCAATAAAACATGTCATCAATAATTCATCATCATATAAGTGGCATGTCTCTCATGAAAACATTTCTCTTTCATAAGTAGGATACTTCACATCTTTTCTCGTTTCTGAAACTTGTGACATCAAGGTATCAAAAATAGTAACCGCACCCTAAAACTAGGCTATGAGCTCATACCTTAACTAGTCGTCACTAGTTCTTACTTATCCTCTTGATAAGGGTAATATAATCACAATAATCCCGACTCCAGAGTACGGGTAGGGGCCTAAGGATCACCCATCATAGGACTTTTTCCTTCTCCAAAATGCATCAACTGGTTAAGACCAATGACTTTGTCCGCTTTGGCAGGCTAATGTCGATGCCCTCAGTTTTACCTTCTCCTCACCGTAGAGAAGCACGTCTCAATCTGCGAAACGCATCAACTAGTTAAGACCAGTGACTTTGTCGCTTCGGATGGCTTGGTGTCCATATTCCTCACGAATTTACTTTCTTTCTAGTAGGAGAAATGCATCTTCGCATGTCACATTTAAAATTTTACTTTCAAAAGCTTCTTTAAGTCCTCAAATTTGACGGAAATTTCAGCACAATGGTTGTACACCAAATTTCTCAAATTTGAGTCATGCCACATAACTCGTTCAACTCATACCATCTCATTCAATATCTTAATCAATCAAAACCATATAAACATATTCTCTCATTTCATCAAGTGCATCACAATCATAGCATGCCGTATTATCACATTAGTTACGTCATAAGTTCACACAATCTTATGCACATAACCTTAATACTTTCAGTATAACAATAAACACACTCGTTCACTCGATCACTTACTCACATTATATCTCCTATCTTGCAATGTCTTATGCCTTGACCTTTGTGGGTTTTAATCTTGTGCTCTGATTATTCTAATGCTCATTATAAACCTTGGATACACCTAAAGGATTATTACTTGCAAGTTTCTCTAATTTTTATGCTTACTAACACCTCCAAACAGCATTGCATAAATTAAGCAGGATAGTATAATTCGATTCGGGGTTATAGAATCTATGTCTTTGACCCTTTCTAAGTTCTGTCTTCGCCTAAGGCTCTATATTCAATTCCTTAATTTCAATTATGCTGGAAAGAATTTACAATTTTTGTGTCTAGGTATTCTAGAATTCTCATTTTAAGTCCTTTCTAGTTACTTATTCTTTTCTAACTTTCCTAAATCGTTCCTTACTTCACTCAAACATAGTTTTACACATCTTAACTCCATAAAATAGAATTAGTGCAGTGGCCAAGGGAACAAGACAGAACCCAAAAATGTATGTCACTCATAATCACATAAATTCATGTTATAAGTGCATATAAGTTGCTAGTTTTTCTTGGGACAATTTCAGGAGCAAAAGGGTGATTGGTAATCGATTACATGGGCCTGGTAATTGATTACCAGAACCTAAATTTGATTCTGGTTCGAAGAACAAATAGGTAATCGATTACATAGGATGGTAATCGATTACATAGGGCTAAAACTATTTGGAAAATGAAGAACATCATGGTAATCGATTACATGAACAAGTAACCAATTACAGGAGTTAAAAACGGTTCTGGGCATGAGAACAGCCTCAATAATCGATTACATTGTTTGGTAATCGATTACCAGAACCTAAAATCCTTCGAACAACCACTCTGGTAATCGATTACATAAGCTGGTAATCGATTCCAGAAATTTGAGAAAACATGATTTTTGACACATTCCAAGCTATTTAAACACCTTGAGACCTCATAAAACATCTTTCTAACATTTTCTCGAAAACATCCTCACCTTTTTACAAAATCAAAACCATCATTGTATTAAAACTAAAACACTTCCACTTGACATGGTTAAAATTCCATTTGAAGATACTAGGGCAAGTCTTTGAGCTCTAGAGTATTTAGGTGATAACATAAACATAAACATGTTATGCACTTCATTTTACTCTTCATTATAAAGTAAAGTGAAAGCATAAAATAAATATGAGATGCAACCTCATTATTATCTTTAAAGATTAAGTGATGACTTGAAATATAAACATGAAATGCAAGCTTGGGAATTTAAACATGATAATGCACGTTCATTTATTTATTCTTGAGAGCTTAGTGATGGCATTGAAAATAAACATGGTATGCAAGGCATAAACTTAAACATGAGTGCAACTTATTTTATCTTAACTAGAGCTCTTACAAGACTTTAGAGGAACATTACAACCTTAACCTAATATGTATCTTAACAACATAAGGTGAGCTTTAGAGTTCTTAGCACCAAGTATTCAAAGAAGTCTTTGGTTTGAACTTCATCATCAAGCTCAAGAAAGTGGACTAAGAAAGCAACATCAACACTTTATCAAAGCGATCATAAAAGAACTACTCATCTTCTTTATTTTATTGCTCATGGGCTTCAATCTAGAGTAAACTCTTAGAATGGCCGACCAACTTTAAGGTTGGCAAGGGTAAGCTTAGAGCTCTTTGAAAACATATGATTAATTTTCTTAACAAAACTTTTAGTGATCTACTTAACATTTTTATCAAACTTTACATAAAAAAAGAAATAAAAGCCGAAATCTTGAGAAGGAAAAGGAAAGAAAAAATGAAATCATATGTGGCCCAAGACCAAGTTTTCAAGCTTTAGAGGTTTCTCACATGGCATTACAAGACCATTATCTTAAAACCTCATCATCAAGCCAAAGTTTTATCAACACAAGGCTCCAAGGCCGAAATGAAAGAGGAAAAAGAAGAGCTTTGAAAACCCAAGAGAAAACTAGAACTCTTCCTTAGAGGAAGCAAACAAAACTTGGAAAATAAACCCCTACCTAATGAAGTCTTGAATGAGATGGAAGAAAGCTTAATCCTTTGAGATGAGAAGGAAAGAAAATCTTCCTTAGAGCTTGAAGAGGAAGTTTTCAGCCAAGAAGGAAAAGAGAAGAAGAGAGGTTGTGTTTGGGAGAGTAAGGAAGGAAATGGGCTTCTTTGATCTTTGAGGAGAGAGCTCAAAGTTTGCAATGTGTGTAAAGGATTCAAAGGGATTTCAAGCTTGCATGTTTATAGAGAAATGAAAGCTCATGGATGGCCTAGAGGAGGAAAGAGTGGCCGGTCACTTTGAGGAAGAAGGAGAGAAGAAATATCTCTTTGATTGGTATGGTGGAGAGCATGGGCAAGGTATGGTGAGGTATGGGTTTGGGTATGGCTTAAGGCATGGGCTTTGGAGTGAAACAAAATCAACATGTGACACAATTTGGGGGGCATAATTTCGGCTAGCATATCAGCCAAGGGGGAGAGATTTTGTTCATGTAATTGTGGTTTAAGGATGTGTTTAGGTGTTTCTTTGGTTAAGGTTTTGATTAGGAGTTTGTAAGAAAGCATTTAGGTGAGGTAATGGTTAATTAAGGTTGTCAAGATTTAATTTAGGAAGTGGTCTTGTTTGATTAACAATTTAAAAACCATTATTTAGTCAAATTAAATTATAGACACAATTCCTTGATTTAAGGAATTGGAGAGAGAAATCACTATTCAAGATTCCATGACTAGAAATCTTGAATCAAAGAATGAAATTAGAGTTTAACTAAGCAATCTTAGGTTCTAATTAACCTTAATAAATTATTTTGACTCTAGATTAATTATCGAAAAAAATTAATCTTCGATTAGAGCCTAATATTGCTTAGGTTTGGTTAATTACGTCATTAGGCTTACTGTACACTGTTCTAGGGGCAAAATGTTAATTTTGCACTAAACCTCGGGACCTTCAGGCCCGACTAAACATCAAAAACCACTCAAAAACATCATTCCGAACTTTCTGGAAAAGTTCAAGGGCTCAAACCGCACCTTTATCCACATAAAACGCAGGGTATTTTGGTCATTTTGAGCCGAAAGTTCGAAAGACGAGATTTTCACCTCAGAATATCAAACATTACAGATACAATCCCCTTCAGACATTGAGTTGACCTATTGAGGACTCCGGGTAGGCTATCCTTGAATTCGGTAAAATTGACCTCAGGATCATTTTGGTCATTTGTGCTCAAATAGAGAAAATCGAGGCATTACACTTTGAGTGAAACAAAGTCAACATGTGACACAATTGGAAGGGTATGAATTGGCCAGCATTTCAGCCAAGGGGGAGGAGAGGTTTTGTTCATCTAATGGTGGTTTAATGATGTGTTTAGGTGTTTCTTTGATTAAGGTTTTGATTAGGAGTTTGTAAGAAGGTGTTTAGGTGAGGTAATGGTTAATTAAGGTTGTCAAGACTTGATTTAGGGGTGATCTTACTAGATTAATAAATTAAAAACTATTTTCAAGTCAAATTAAATCATAAACACAATTCCTTGATTTAAGGAATTGGAGAGAATTTACTATTCAAGATTCCATAACTAGGAATCTTGAATCAAAGAATGAGATTAGAGTTTAACTAAGCAATCTTAGGTTCTAATTAAGCTTAATAAATTATTTTGACTCTAGATTAATTATCAAAATTAATTAATCTTCGATTAGAGACTAATATTGCTTAGGTTTGGTTAATTACATCATTAGACTCATGTACACTGTTCTAGGGGTAAAATGATAATTTTGCACTAAAACTTCTTGACCTCCCAAACTAACCATCATAAACCACTCATAAACATCATTTTGAACTTTCTGGAAAAGTTTCGGCTCAAACACACCTTTACCCACGTAAAACGCTACAAGGGTATTTTGGTCATGTTGAGCCAAAAGTTCAAAAAATGAGACTTTCACCTTGGATATCAAACATTACAGTTATAACCCCCTTCAAACATTGAGTTGGCCCATTTGAGACTATCGGGTCATATCCTCAAATTCCAAGTAAAAATGACCTCAGGGGCATTTTGGTCATTTGTACTCAAATAGAAAATTCGGGCATTACATTACTCCCCTTCTTAAAAAGAATTTCGCCTCGAAATTCGTTACCTTAGAAAAGCTTGGGATACTTCGTCCTTATCTCGGATTCTAGCTCCCACGTGTATTCTTTCGTCTTGTCTCGCCCCCACGCCACTTTCACCAAAGGGACGGACTTGCTCCTTAGTGCTTGATGCCACGGTCCACGATCCTCGTTGGTGGTAGATTGAAAGTTAGGTCCTCCCTTAACTGGACATGCTCTGGTTCTAACACATGACTAAGATCATATTGGTATTTTCTCAATTGGGAGACGTGAAAGACGTCATGAAGATCAGACAGGTTAGGAGGTAGAGCTATTATGTAAGCTCCGTCCCGACTCTCGAAGAATTTCAAAAGGATCGAGAAATTGGGGACTCAACTTTTTTACTCGCATGGCTCTACCTATACCTGGGGGTAATCCTTAAGAAAACATGTTCGCCCTCTTGGAACTCCAACGGCTTTCGCCGCTTGTCCGCATAGCTCTTTTGTCGACTTTAGGCAGTCAAGTTTCTATCCTTAATCCTTTTGATTTGCTCCGTGGTTTCCCTCACTACCTCCAATCCCAACATGCTTTATTCTCCTGTTCGTGCCAACACAAAGGGGACTGGCACTTCCTTCCATACAAGGCTTTGTACGTGCCATACCGATGCTCACGTGATAACTGTTGTTATATGCAAACTTGATAAGTGGCAGGTACTTATCCCAACTTCCCTTTCTATCCAAAACGCACGCCCTCAACATATCTTCCAGGTTTGGATAGTTCTTTCTGATTGGCCATCTGTTTGAGGGAGGTAAGCCATGCTTAAACACAGCTTTGAACCAAACGCCTTTTGAAAGGCTCCCAAAAAACGTGACGTAAACCACGAATCTCGATCCGAGATTATCGTCGATGGGACTCCATCCAACCTTACTACCTCTTGTATGTATAACTGGGCTAACTTGTCTAGGGAAAAGGTGATCTTGATAGGCAGGATGGGTCGACTTGGTCAATCTGTCCACTATTACCCAAATAGCGTCATGGTCGGCTTGGGTCCTGGGTAGGCCGGTCACAAAATCCATAGAGATGTTATCCCACTTCCACTCCAAGATAGACAAGGGTTGCAACATTCCTAAAGGCTTTTGGTGCTCGATCTTCACCTTCTGCAGACCAAACACTTACTAACCCAGGCAACTACATCCTTTTTCAATCCTGGCCACCAAAACATCTTCTTTAAATCCTTATATATCTTGGTAGTACCAGGATGAATGGTGAAATGGCTTTTGTAAGCCTCCTCCAAGATGCTTTCTTGGAGGTCACCATCCTGCGGCACGAGATCCCCTCAAACCTCCATAAACCATCGGGTCCTTTCTCAAAACCTTTTAGTTTACCTGCCTTAACCGCCTTTAGGGTCTCTAAATTCCTCATTCTCTACTTGTGCTATAATACCCTTGCTAAACCCACTGGTCACACTAAGGTGACACATCTTCTTACTCCTATCCAGACATCCCAAATTCAAATCCCTAAACTTCTCTATTAACTCAAATTCTTTAACCATCATGTGAGATAGACGCAATGATTTTCGACTCAAGGCATCGGCGACCACATTAGCCTTGCCGGGTGGTAACTTAAGCCGAAGTCATAGTCCTTCAAAAATTCCATCCACCTTCTCTACCTCATGTTTAACTCCTTTTGATCAAAGAGATGCTTAAGACTCTTATAATCGAAGAAAACTTCAAACCTTACACCATACAAGTGGTGCCTCCATATCTTCAAGGCAAACACTATGGCGGCTAACTCTAGGTCATGGGTGGGGAGTTCACCTCGTGAGGCTTGAGTTGTCTAGACGCATAGGCTACCACTTGCCTATTTTGCATCAACACACAGCCTAAACCCTTGCCCAAGCGTCACAATATACCTCGAAAGGTACATTGGGGTTGGGTAAAACCAAAACCGGGGTTGAGGTTAACTTTCTTTTAGCTCCTGGAAGCTTTTCTCACACTCGGATTCCATAAAAATGGGTGTTCTTCTTAGTGAGCTTGGTTAGGGGAAAGGCAATATGAGAAAATCATTTTTATGAACCTACGTAATAGCCCGCTAAACCCAAAAGCTCCGTATTTCCATTATGGTGGTTGGCCTCTCCAAATTCATTACGACCTTTATTTTACTGGGGTCAACGGCTATACCTCCCTTTGACACTACGTGTCCTAAGAACTTCACCTCCTCCAACCAAAATTCACACTTAGAGAGCTTCGCATACAACTTTTTCTCCTTCAAAATCTCGAAAACCAACCTTAGATGACGTTCATGCTCCTCGTGGGTCTTTGAATAGATGAGTATGTCATCTATGAAAATGACCATGAACTTATCTAAATAGGGTCTAAAGATCCTATTCATATAGTCCATGAACACGACAAGAGCATTCGTCAATCCAAAAGACATCATGGCAAACTCAAAGTGTCCGTACCGTGTTCTAAAGGCGGTTTTAGGTATATCTTGATCTCTCACCCTAATCTGGTGATATCCTAACCTCAAATCAATCTTGGAGAATACCACTGCTCCTTTAGTTAGTCCATGAGATCATCAATCCTAGGCAAAGGGTATTTATTTTTCACCATTACTCGATTCAATTGCCTATAATCTATGCACAACCTCATGCTTCCATCCTTCTTTTTAACAAATAAGACCAGGGCTCCCTACGGTGAAGCACTAGGTCTTATGAAATTATTCTCCAAAAGCTCCTCCAACTGGGTTTTCAACTTGGCCAACTCCAGGGTGACATTCTATATGGGCCTATAGAGATAGGTCCCATTCCCTGAACTAACTCAATGGAGAACTCCACTTCTCTCTGAGGGAACTCTGTATCTCATCTGGAAATACCAGGATAATGTCTTACTACCGGTATATCATCTATATCTCAAAATCTACCTCGCTAGTGGCTAGAAGGACATATCCCTTAGTTTTCTCCCACTCAGGAGACCTCTACGGAATTCACATAAAGCTTAAAGTTTGCTAGTTTTGCTAGGGGAAGACAAAAGATAACAGTTTTGGTATAACAGCTTAACAATACATGGTTGGCGTAGAGCCAATCCATGCCAAGAATTACTCCTATATCTTTCAAGGGTAAACAGATCAAATCCATGACGAAAAACCTATTTTCAAGGAGATGACAATGCAACAACAATTACAGGTATGTATAGGATGATTTGTAGGGTAGAAACAATAAGATCAAAAGGAAGTTTAGAAACTTTAAGCTTCAAAGACTCGACACTAGCATGTGAGATGAATGAATGGGTAGCACCAGAGTCATATAGTACAGTTAAGGTTCTACCATTTAATTCACACTTACCTTCGATGAGGTCGTTAGATTCGGCGGCATCTTCCACATTGACGACGAAGACCCGTCCTTGGTGTTGCGGCCTGGGTTCTGACGATGGCCCTCCGCTTCGCAATCCTTGGCGTAGTGACCGGGCTTGCCACATCTGAACAGACTCCTTGCCCAGCTTGGCAGGGTGATTTCCATGATTCCTTCCAGGGGGGCATACCACGGTGGTGGTTGGGAGGAGGAGGGCTCCTTGGGCGCCTTGTTCTTGGCCTCGCTGGCCCTCCTTGGTTGTTGCGAGGACCGCCGATCCTCCTTGTTGGTTGTTACAGTTCCTGCCGTTGTGGTTGAACGGTGGCCTCTGTGTTGTCAGAATGGCTGATTTGGGTCTTTGTTGTTGTTGTTGTTGTTGTTGCTGATGCTTGAACTAGTTAGAGTGGTAGGGATTGTAGTGGCTCCTTGACAGGTTCTGATGTTGTGGCTTGAATCCTCGAGCTCGAGGTTCCAACCCACGGGGCGCTCCACTCTCGCGGCACTCAACTTCTTATGCCCCTCCTTTATGATTCTGCACTTGTTGACTAGGGTGGGGAAGTCCCTAATCTCAATATGCGCCACCGCCACGTTGAGTTCGGCCTCAAACCAGCCTCAAACTTGACGTATTTCCACACTTTATCGGGATTCCCTTGGAAATCTCGAAAAACTTAATCAGCCTTCGAAACTCGCCATACTGGGCGTAGGAGATCCGCCAGGTCAGCGCATGAATTCGATGTCCTTTGTATTCCTCACAGGCTCTGATAGTACTTCTCGTAGAAGTAGGTCTTGAACAACTCCCAGTTGATTACTATGCCAGGAGCTTCAAGCAACCTTTGGTGCCGATCTACCAAATTCACATCGGACTCCATCATATGCAGCAAAGGTGACTTTCTATTCTTTCGAATAGGCGACCACCAAGTAGATCTTCTCCATATTCTTGATCCACTCATCCGCCTTGTCTGGGTTCAAGGCTCCTCAGAATGTTGGGGGATTGGCCTTGTGAAATTCCCCAAATCGGGTTTGCTCCATAGCTCTAAAGGGGACCTTGTGCAGCATCCCTCTGTTGGTTCATGCGATCGAACATGCGTTCCATTACTCTCGCCATTTCACAAATAGCAGCTACGATTTCGTTCCCTTGATTACCCTCGTTTGCATTCCTATTTGCCCGAGGTGCCATTGGTCCCTAACACACAAGTCAACAAACACTGAGGTGATCAACTCAATATTTTATGCTAGATGAGCTAGTTACCATGGCATAAGCAAGTGGACAAGGGTCATGCATGCCTATCCTATAGCTTATCTCTATCAGCTAAGCACTACACATGACATACTATCGTATCATGCCTATAAAGCATGGTTAGTCCAATCCTCAGGCTTCGTGAGAATCGAATCTTATACCATAATGTAACACCCTAATATTTAACCCAATATGCCTAAGACATATTAAGATTAATTATTAGTTATTACTTCCTTTTAAACTCGTTTGTAAAATTACTTAGCGAAAAATATAGGTAAATTTTTTTTTTTAAACCTAAATCAAAACTAGAGCCATGAGCGCACTACCATGAGCGAATCGTAAAACATCCAAGACCTTAAACACACAATATAAAAGCAATAAAGGGCACATCTATCCATAGAAGCAAATATCATAATATTAGATATCATAGTTGAACACATGTTCCTGAATACACCAACTGAAATAAAGACTAAATAAAGTCATACCCATATAAAGTGGGAGAGCTTGCGATACATATAACAAGAAAATACATAAACAGAAGGAAAACATAAACAGGCAAGTACAGGGAAGCCCCAAAAAGATCAAACCCCAGCTACACTACCCTCCCTCGAAACCTCCTGGTGAAGCTAGTCCTCATCCTTGGAAGGTACGTACCCAATGAACTAGGCGAGCTCCTTGGGAGTGTATAGGCAAAGGGGATGGACGTGACCTCCTCAATATGGGCGCATCTTGGGGTCGAGCTAGTCTTCGCGTGTCACCGTGTCCTCACACCTCTCCTAATGTCCATGGGGGCCGTAGAGGGCAAATCCCTCCGAGTAGATGTGGGTGGGGGACTCCTCTGAGGTCGGTCTCAGAACGCCTTGAGCGAGGAACATACTCAGGAAGTCACTACCGAAGCCGAGGGTGGGCACGACAAGTCTCTTCATTGCGGGGTCGAGTTCTCTCGAAGATCAAGCCGTCGCCATACGTGAAGTAGGAGTGAAGCGAAGCTGGAAACGGATGCGCAACGGGCGTCCCATGTATGCAAAAATACAGCATATCGACCCTCGAAATGATACGATTGATGCTCGGGTCAAAGTGCACCTCCCAAATCGGCATGTCAACGAAGACCACGAACGACGCCATCGAGATCTGAAGACGTAACGGAGAAGAGAGAAAAGAGGGTGAGAATCTTGCTAAAGAACCTCAGGAGGGAATCCTCCTATCCTAATGTCATCGTTTACATCCCAGGAACCTTGGGTTTATTATGAAAAGATTTAACATGCAAAGGTCTATTATGAGGTTTTATAAAACTAATTATCCAAGGTCCGCTTCTTTTAAGATAAATCTTAATGCATGTATGCAGCATAGCGAAACATGAATGCATGGCAATACTTTATGAAAACAAACCAATAAAACATGTCATTAGTAATTTATCATCAAATAAGTGGCATATAGTTTTTCATGAACAACCTTTCTCTTTCTCAAACTTGTGACATAAAGGTATCAAACTTAGTATCAATGCCACCCTAAACACTAGGCTATGAGCTCATACCTCAACTAGTCATCACTAGTTCTTACTTATCCTCTTGATAAGCATAACATAATCATAATCATAATAATCTCGACTCCATAGTACGGGTAGGGGCCTAAGGATTACCCATCATGGGACATTTTCTTTCTTCAAAATGTAACATCCTAGTTTTCTTCTTTTTAGAAATTGATTGAGGGATGGTTAATGAGAATATCAAAATTTTGACAGGGGTAGTTATGATGAGAACGACTCCAGCGAGTAAAAAAAAATGTGAATAGTACTTTGCGGGCCCGAGGCCGTCGGATAGCCGAAACTTGGGATTTGGGACTCAAAGTGCTGAAGTTAAGAAAATATGAGAATAAGGGTAGAAATGTGTGGGAATGACAAATTTATACCTAGAATTAATTTTCGGATAATATCGGTTAGATTGAGTACGACATTTACCCATTCGTGAGATTTCGTGTGTGATTTTTGACATCGAACGATACTTCCATTACCACAAATGGATAATATTCACTTATTTAAGACATGTAGAGACATGTGGAAGGCCAAGATTTAATCTTGGAATCCAAGATTTAATCTTAGCCACCCATCATTGCCTTGTCACCAAAATCATGATTTCTTGGCAAAATATCTTCATTTCCTTTATTAAGCAAGCCTAGTCACCATTCTTCTCCATCAAGACACATCATATTCGGCCCTTTGTAAGGAGAGACAGCAGCTAGTTCTTCCTCCATAGCCAGGAGCTTCATCTTGCTTTTAATTCACATAAACCCTAGCTTAGAATCATCAAAACCTAAACCTTTCTTCACTAAAGTTGATCTACACTTCCATCTCTATAACTATAACCAATTAGAATTTCAAAACCTCATCCTTTTCATCTCATCCATCACTGATTATAGGAGGGTTTGGGGGTGTTTGAGGAGTTTTTAAGTGAGGAACTCTCATCTTAAGCAAGCCAAAGACAAAGAGACACTAGCCTTCACAAGTAGGGTTCTTTTGTTGTCTATTCTTGCTGATTTTCTGTTCTATTTTGGGATGACGCATATCCAAAATTTTTGATTATTTTGATTGATATTATGTTGAAATTAATGTATGAATTTTGGTGATGGGGTTGGATGGTGTTAGTAAATGGTTTGGTATTAAAATAAGTTGGACTAGTATGCCTATTTTTCAGTTGCTTGCAGGAAGCTGGAATCATGAATTTTCTGAACATGTTGTAGACTTTTCGTGAGCTAGAAAAATGTATGTTCAAGCTAACATCTTGGGCTAGTCCATAAATTTTCTTGGGTATTTATATTGAAGTTTGCTACCTCAAAAAAATCAAGACCCAAAATGTAACTTGATGCTGTCCTGGTTGAAATTGAAGCAATAAATTTATCTGAATTTATTATCATAGCAATTGGTTGATCTAGCCCATGAAATTTTTATGAGAAGTTAGTAACATATTGAAGTGTCACTGTGAATTTTCTTGGGTTTTAAATCAATCAATTTCTAGGGTTAAAAATTATGAGAACCCAAATCTGTCTTGAATTGGTGGCACCTTACCATTGGATTTGTATATTTTACTGAAGTAGCTACAAAACTCTGTTGCCCTAGATTTTTACAGGTTCTTCTAGACACCTTGAAGTGTCATGTTGAATTTTTGTGGCTGTTGTGATGGCTGTTGGTTATAGCAATTAAATGTTGTACTTAGAACATCAATTCTGCCAGGGTGCTGGAAAGTGAAAATGAATGAAAATCATGATGATATGATAGCTATCCCAATTCTATGGCATGTGAATGCACACTAATTGTTTCACTTTTTGATTCATGAACCTCTAATGGGAGTGAATATTTAATTGTAAATTAAGCATGCTATTGAGACAAGAAAGAGAAGTATGTAATGCAATATGTGAAAGAGTGCAGAAATAGTTGGTATATATGCGGATTGCATACTTGAGAATACGGGAAAAGAGAAACAAGGCTTAGAGAGGATAGAGAGGGAAGGCAAAAGAAGGACTTCCCTAGAAAGTTTATAAGTCGGTGGACGTATTGGCTAGGCATAGAACTGTGTGTGATCCGAAATGGAAAAAATGAAGTCCGATGATCACGAATAGGAATGAGCTCATGTCCTAGCAGTCTATCATCCTCTATGAAATTGTTACATACTGAAGTGGCCCTATGTGAAACTAAGTCTTCCCTATGTTTATAAATTGAGAAAGATATGTGGAATTGAGCTTATGGTTGTACATGATTTATCGCTGGTGCTATTTTAATTTCCCACGATCTAGAGGTTTTAGTATTGATACCTATGATTAATATTTGAATGTTTTACATGTATGGATTCATTACTTGTACTATGTTTAGCATCTGGGAACTACCTATCTGAGAATTTTACAATATTCTCACCTGAGCTGTGTGTATTATATTGTTCAGATTTCAGAATGCCACCTAGTGTTCTTCTTTGACTCGCCACAATGGGTGTGATACCCAACCTTGGACTCTTTGTACGCTTCGGGACTCTACGTTCGTATATATATGTTCTTCGGCCGATCCTTTAGTACTTCCGTTTTCGCCGCGACTTTGACCCCACTTTCCCTTATGATGGTGTGCCTTTCCACATGGCACATCTAGACGTTTCGAGATTCCTCTTGCCCCATCCGCTCACCCGCGGAGGAGCACCAGTGTCTTCATCCTCCTCTTCCGATTCGATCCCTCCGAGGGCCCAAATCTCCCTGGAGGTGAGGCCATTGCACCTATGGCCAATGGTTTTTGGAGGAGGAGACGATCATCAGTGGTTGACATGTATAGAGTAGTAGCGTAGTGTTAGGACTTTACCTACCTGGAGACTATGTACTTTTGGTTTCCTTTTGCTCTGTTGTATATATGTATATGCTGTTTTGTAAGCTAAGTATTTGAGCAGGTTAGGTATCAGGTAGGGGGATTAGCCTTGTTCGCACAGAGTTCTGTACTAATTCGGGTCGTTTTGTTGGTTTTTGTTCTTATGATGTATATACAGTGACTGTGACATGATGTCCCTATATGTAAATCTTGTTGTGATAGCATATGTATTACGACTCTCTTATCACTTACTTTTCGACTAGTATAGACCAGAAACGCCAGTAATACTTACTAATTACTATATCCATACTTAAGTAAATGTGGTAATTAGGAGGGTGTTACACGAAACGCATCAACTGGATAAGACCATGCCTTTGTCCGTTTTGGCAGGCTATTGTCGATGCTCTCACGATTTTACCTTCTCTCATCGTAGCAGAAGAAGTACATCTCCTTGCAAAACGCATAAACTAGTTAAGGCCAGGAAATTGTCCGCTTCGGATAGCTCCACGACCATACCCCCCACGGGTTTTCTTTCCCTCACCGTAGCAGGAGAAATGCATCTCGGCATGTCACCTTTAAAATCTCACTCTCAAAAACTTTCTAAGTCTCAAATTTGATAAAAATTCGACAGCATAAACCTTGTACAATGAATTTCCTCAAATTTGAGTCATGCCACATAACTCACTAACACATATTTTCTCACGCAATATCTCAGTAAGCAAATCCTTTAAAGTCATATAAACATATTCCTCCACTTCATCATCATCTTATATCCTTATGCATCTCAATCACAGCATGCTGTATTATCATAACAATCACGTCATAAATTCACATATTCTCATATACATAACATGAATACTATTACATGCTATCAACATAACATAAATATATCTTCACTTGATCACTCACTTACGTTATGTCTCCTATCTTATAGTATATTATGCTTTGGCCCTTACGGGTCTTAAAACTTGTGTTCTAGTTATCTTAATGCCCATTATAGATCTTTGATACACCTAGGGGATTGCTACTTGTAATTCTCTCTAATGTTTATGCTCACTAACTCTTCCAAATAGCATTGCATAAATTACAGGATAGTATAATTCGATTCCGGGTTCTAAATCTACGTCTTTGACCCTTTCTAAGTTTTGTCTTCGCCAAAGGCTCTATATTCAATTCCTAAACCAATTATTAGGGATTCCTACACATATCCACTAATTATAAACCATTTTCCTTAAGTTCAATAATGCTGAAACAGAATTTACATTTCTTGTGTCTAAGTGTTCTAGAATTCTCATTTTAAGTCCTTTCTAGTTACTTATTCTTTCCTAACTTCCCTAAATTGGTCCTTGCTTCACTCAAACATAATTTTACACATTTTAACTCCATAAAACAAAATTAATACAGTGGCCAAAGGAACAAGGCAGAAACTGAAATGTATATCACACATAATCACAAAAATTCATGTTTTAAGTGCATATAAGTTGCTAGTTTTCTCTTGCAATAATTTTAGAAACTCAAAACTCTTTTAGAAACTAATTTATCTAATTAAAATCATGTAAACATGAGTAAGGGCAGTAGCTAATTTATCTTGCCCATAAAAAGGATTTAAAACATACAATCATGTTCATAATGCTTTCTAAGTTCACCTAAGCTTAGAAAATTCCAAGACATAGGCTATTGGCACTTATGATTAGATGAACTCTTATCAAGTCCATCATCATCATCACAAGGCCGAAATGGCACTCATGGAAAGCTTCCATTTTCTAAAACTTTACTTGTGATACTTGGGCAAGTCTTTGAGCTCTAGAGTGTTTAGGTGATGACATAAACATAAACATGTTATGCACTTTATTTTACGCTTTATTATAAAGTAAAGTGAGAGCATAAAATAAAATATGAGATGCAACCTCATTATTATCTTTAAAGATTAAGTGATAACTTGAAATATAGACATGAAGTGCAAGCTTAGAAATTTAAACATGAAATGCAAGTTCATTTATTTATTCTTGAGAACTTAGTGATGGCATCAAAAGTAAACATGATATGCAAGGCATAAACTTAAACATGAATGCAAACTTATTTTATCTTAACTAGAGCTCACGCAAGACTTTAGAGGAACATTAATAGCCTTAACCCAACATGTATCTTAACAATATAAAGTGAGCTTTAGAGTTCTTAGCACTAAGTCTTCAAAGAGGTCTTTGGTTTGAACTTCATCATCAAGCTCAAGAAAATGGACTAAGAGATAAACATCAACACTTATCAAGGAAAACATAAAATGAACTACTCATATTCTTCATTTTATTGCTCATGGGCTTCAATCTAGAGTAAACTCTAGAACGCCGACCAACTTTAAGGTTGGCAAGGGTAAGCTTAGAGCTCTTTGAAAACATATGATTAATTTTCTTAAACAAAACCTTTAGTGAGCTACTTAACATTTTTATCAAACTTTGTACAAATAAAGGAATGAAAACTGAAATCTTTGAGCAAGGAAGAGAAAGGAAATTGAAATCATATATGGTCCAAGACCAAGTTTTCAAGCTTTAGAGGTTTCTCACATGGCATCACAAGACCATTATCTTGAAACCTCATCATCAAGCCAAAGTTTTTCTCATCACAAGGCTCTAAGGCCGAAATGAAAAGAGGAAAAGGAAGAGCTTTGAAAACCAAGAGAAAACTAGAACTTTTCTTAAAGAAAGTAAGTAAAACTTGGAAAATAAACCCCTACCAAATGAAGTCTTGGATAAGATGAAAAAAAGCTTGAGTTTTTTATGAAGTGAAAATGCAAAATCTTGTCTTTGATGGTGATGATGATTCTGCCAAGGTGGAAGCACAAGGAAGATGAATTTTCCTTGAGAGTGTGAGCTTGGAAATGGAAATGTTTAGTGTTTGAGAGGTGGTTTGAGGTAAGGGAGTGGTGATTCAAGATTGTTTGTGGTGGTGGAAAGGTTTCTTTGGTGGTGGAGGAAGAAGAACAAGATGAAGAGAATTTGAGAGGAAAAAGAGAGAATTGCAAGAAAGTTTGAACTTGGCAAAGTTTCTAAAGTGTAACCAAGTTCACTAAAGCTTGGTATTTATAGAAAATTGAAACAATGGGGCTGCAAAGGGAAGGAAAGGCCGACGATCTTCATAGCCTTTGGGGAGGAAAATATCTTCAAAAATTTGTCATTCAAAGGCATGGTTGGAAGTATGGCCAAGTATGGTCCAAGGTATGGCTTGAGGTATGGTTTTTGAGTGAAAATGGACACTTCAAGATTGAATGTCCAAAGCTCAAGGGTCCATAGAAGAAATTCTACTCTAAGAGGAAAGGGATGTTGGCTATTTGGAGTGACTTAGAAGAGGAAAAGGAAGGATCAGAAAGCCAAGATGAACTGGAAAATATTGCAAATATGTGCTTCATGGCTAGCTATGATTCAAAGGGAGAACTTGAGGTAAAAACTTCTAAACTTGAACTCTCTTATGATGAATTACTTGCATTATATGATAATTTGCTTGAAAATTCTCAAATTTCTTATCTCATTATCTCAACTTTAAAAGGAAGCATTAGAAAATTGTTTTAGAACTTGAAATGGCCAAAACAGATGCTTAGAATCTAAGGCTTGAGAACAAAGAAATAAAAGGAGAAAATAAAGTTTTAAATTTTAAGCTCAATGCTTAGAAGTTGAAGTCTTTGAAAAAAATGAGAAATCTCATAAAGTTATTTCTGAACTAGAGAGGACTTCAAAGCTTCTCAAATCTGACCTTAAAAATATGGTAAATGGTTCAAAGAATCTTGAACTAATGCTTGGAGGTTAGAGGCCATATTTCAAAAGATTGGGTTGGGATATGAGGATGAAATGATAAGAAAGGAAAGACAACCTCATCAAAGAAAGTAAAGAACAAAGTTTCTTGTACTTTTTGTCATAAGAAAGGACATGAGGAAGAAATGTCAAAATGGTTGGGAAACCTCCTCCTCGAAGACTTGGAGGTATGGCTGAGAACACATGTTGATCAGGGCAACAAGTGGTACATGGATGTGGTTGTTCTAGACACATGTCCGGATCCATGAAGTGGTTCAGAAACTTAAAGTCAAAAAACTCCAAATTAGTCAAGTTCACTGATGGAGGTAAAGCTAAGGTCATAGGCATAAAACATGTTGGTAAGGATGACTCTCACCAAATTTTTGATGTTTTACTTGTTGATGGTTTGGCTCATAATATGTTGAGTATTAGCCAATTCCTGACCTAGGCTTTAATTTTTTATTTAATACTCATGCTTGCAAAATTGTCAATCCCACTTCAGGACAACTCATCTTATCTGGCAAAAGGTATGCTAACACTTATGTGTTATTCTTGGATAACCTTCTAGATCAAGATGATAAAATGTCTCGCATCTTTCATTGAGACAAGCAAGCAAACCAAAGCTTCTTTCCACAATAAAAATGTGGTTTCAACCACTAAGCCACTTGAGCTTTTACATATGGATCATTTTAGACCAATGAAGACTATAAGTCTTACTTGGAAAAGATATTATCTTGTCATAGTGAATGATTTCTCTAGATTCACATGGATTATCTTCCTAGCTTCTAAGGATGACGTAATCAAAAGATTCAAAGTTTTTACAAAATGAGTATGTACTAAAAAGATTCTCAAATTACCTCTATAAGATTAGATCATGAAGGAGAATTTGAAAATCATGTTTTCGAAGAGTTTTGTGAAAAAATGGCATCTCTCACGAGTTCTGCACTAAGAACTCCCCAACAAAATGGGGTTGCTGAAGGAAGAACAAAAGCTTATAAAAGATGGTTAGAGTCACGCTTTCAAAAATTGGTTTATCGAAAGACTTTTGGGCAAAGGCTGTAAACACCTCATGCTATATCCAAAACAGAATCTATTTAGGGCCAATCCTCAAGAAGACCCCTTATGAGCTATGGAAAGGTAGAAAACCTAACATATCTTATTTTCATATTTTTGGCTCATCATGTTTTATTCTTAAAACCAAGGAAAAATTTGCAAAGTTTGATCCTAAATCTAATGATGATATTTTCTTAGGATACTCTTCAATCTCCAAAGCTTATAGGTTATATAACAAAATAACGTTATGCATGGAAGAGACCATCCACATCAAGTTCAAAGAGCTTAAGAAGGACTTTGTTGATGAGCTTGAAGAGTTGGAAGAAAACCTTGAGAAATTGAACTTCAAAGAACCCTCAGAAAGCAAGCAGAATGAAAGCAAAACCTTAAGAAAGTAAGCTCCAGAACAAGGACTCTTCAGAAAGCTTGCTCAGGACTCCAAAGCCATCAGAAAGTGATAGATCTAAGCATGAAGAAGAGCTATCTGAAGATTAAAGAGAAACTAGAGAACATCAAGGCTATAGGAACTACAAAGGAGTTTTTGATCTAAAAGCAATTTCACAGAAGAAGGTTCTAGGAAACATTTCAAAGGGTGTGAGAACTAGATCATCCAGTAGAAATGCATTTAACTAAGCTTTCATCTCCACTACTAAACCTGAATGCATTGAAGATGCTTTAAACGATCAAAGTTGGGTGGATACTATGCAAGAGGGACTGGACTAGTTCAAGAAAAGCAAAGTCTAGACACTCGTGGAAAAACCCAAAGGGAAGAACATCATTAGAACCAAATGGGTGTTTAGAAACAAACTCAATGAAGTTGGAAAAGTTATCCAAAACAAAGCAAGATTGGTTGCATAAGGTTATAATCAACAAGGGGGAATTGATTATAATAAAACCTTTGCACCAGCTAGGCTTGAAGTCATAAGAATGCTACTTACTTTTACTTACAAGAGGTTTACTCTTTACCAAATCGATGTCAAGTCTATGTTCTTAAATGGATTCCTCTTTGAGTAAGTATATGTGAAACAGCCTCCTTCCAAGTTAAAACCTTCCCAACCCTATCTTTAAGCTAAAAAAGTCACTTTATAGTCTGAAACAAGCTCCCCGAGCTTGGTATGAAAGGCTAAGTACCTTCTTATAGAAGAATAGGTTCAAGAGAGGTAATGTTGACACAACTCTTTTGACACTTGAGCAAGATAATCACTTTTTGATGGTCCAAATTTATGTTGATGACATTAAATTTGGCGCCACTAACCATTCTTGAAAAGTTTTCAAAATTAATGCAAAGTGAATTTAAAATGAGCATGATAAAAGAACTCAAGTTTTTCCTCACCTTCAAATAAAACAACATAAGGAAGGAACCTTCATTCATCAAGAAAAATATACAAAAGAGTTTTTGAAAAATTTTAACCCATGAGTACCCCATGCATCCATCTCAAGTGATTGATGCTGATAAGGATGGTGAGAAGGTATCAGAAAGTGGTTGTTGGGGAATTATTGGTTCACTTCTATATCTCATAACAAGTAAACCAACATTCAATTAAGTGTGGGAATTTGTGCTAGATTCCAATCTAACCCAAAACAATCACACTTAAATGTTGTTAAAAGAATTTTTAGATATTTATCTGGTACTACTAATCTTGGCTTATGGTACGAGAAAGGTACATCTTATGAGATTGTAGAGTAATATGATGTTGAATTCACTAGAGACAGAGTTGAGAGAAAAAGCATCAGTGGATGCTACCGTTTCTTTGGAAAGAGCCTCATTACTTGGTCATGTAAGAAGCAAAATATCATTACTCTCTCCAGGTGAAACTAAATATGTAGTTGCTACAAATTGCCTACGTAGATGCTATGGATAAGGAAACAGCTCGAACATTATCACCTGAGGTATTCCAAAATCCCTATCTTTTGTGATAATACTAGGCCACTAATCTTGCTATGAATCATATCCAGTACTCTAGATCCAAGCACATTGATGTCAAACATCATTTTATTCAAGATCATGTTCAGAAAGGTGTTGTTAATGTTTATGGATCTTGAAGACTAAGTGTTTGATATATTCACAAAATCATTAGCTAAAGATCGCTTTTATGTTTTGAAAATGCTTTTGAACCTTAAAATTTTTTAAATTTGCATAAGCATTCACACATGAACAATATCTGGATACTCCTCTTCATGGCTCTAAATTGAAGCCCATATGAAGATAATCAATTTGCAAGACCATAGGATCAGTTTACAAGATCAGAAAATCAGTATGCAAGATCAAGAAGTCAGTACACAAGGTCAACAAGAAGGACAAAAGATCAGAAATTGGGTATAAGGTTTCACGGGGTTTAGAATTTGAAGATGTATATGGTGTGAGAAAAAAGTACTATTTTGATGGGTCAGTAGACAGCGTTTAGAAAGTGGTTCTAAGTTTCATAAACCACTTATTTTAGATGAAGAAAAAAGGTGGGATAATTCCCAATCTTTTTTACTTTGTCTTTCCCACATCGCTTCGCCTTTAATCTTTACATCCCATCACTTAAATAACTCCCTACTCTTCACTTGTCATATTTTACTCCCTCATCTTCAACCTCAAACACTCTCACCTTTACCCAAAACTATTTCATTTCCCCCCTCACACAAATATTTTCTTTAACTATATTCAAACCCTAAACTATCTTTGTTCAATCCCCACATACACAACCTAAATGGCTGAAGGCAAACATTTCGACCGAAACATTGCCAACATGAGAACTCTTCTCATGTATGAAGAACCACTCTAACAATAGCACTACACTGAAAACTTTTCTCAACAAAAATGGCTCTTGGGAAAAGGCTCAGGGAACTAATGACTCAGGTTCTCATCCTGCTAGAAGTTATCTCATTTCAAGGATGGTGAGGGTTTTTTAACATCATAAATCGAGTCTTTACTAGGATGGTGACTACGTTTTACTCCCAATTGGAGCAGTGCCTGAATCTGTTGAGGTGCTCAATTAGAGGCATCGACATGGAGTTAGGCATAACTAACCTTTCCAACATCATTCAAGCACCTGCCATGGGACTCAGATGCTATCTGATGGAGATTGGTTTATGACTCTTGGAGTCTTGGCTGAGGAGGTCTCTAGATGTCTTCCTGGCTCTCCCAAGTACCAACCTAGTGAGATAACAACGCATTACTAAGTTCTAGGGCATGACAAGTCTTTACCATTGTCCAGTCTCTTCTCCCAAGGTTAGGAAGCACCCACCTACTGGTTGGGATGGACTACATGTTACTCTCCTGTCTTTGGCTAAGAGAAGGGTAAACCTGCCCATATTGATCTTTGACTACATGCTCAGCACCATCTCTCCAGGATAACTTGTTGTCCCTTAGAGTCTTACCTACCAAGATCTTCAAACACTTAAACTACTTGTTGGTAAATGAGTGGTACAAGTATATGGAAGGTCCTGAGTACACCCAGAAACTCATTCAAGACTCTAAGGACAGCTGCTAGTGTTACCACAACTAGTGTTAGTAGAGAGAGCCTAAGGATAAGAAATACAATTCTTGAAAAGCCCATTGCGGATGCTGAGAGGAGGGAAAGGAAAAGAAAAGTGATCGAGATTGAGAGCTCAAAGGACACCCAAGAATCTAAGGATGAATCAAACTCGAACATAGTTGAGTATTTACCAACAATTCAAATCAAGCATTTAGATGAGGAAGCTTCTTCTTCTTCATCTGTGTTTCAGATTCTAAGGAAAAATGCTCTAAGGATGAGCAACTAAATGAAGATCATGTGATTAGCTCACCTCAAGCTGTTCCATCGCTTCTGCTTGAAGAACCTTTCATCCCTCTCTTCTGTACTTGAACCATCTCCTACTCAGGATGCTGATCTTTCTTCAAATTAACCTCAACTTGCAACACAGCCAAGCTACTCTAAAGTTCAAATATTGCTGCAAAATCAATGCCTCATGACTAATTTGCTGGACCGATTGGAAGCTCAGTCGCAAAGACATAA
The DNA here is from genome assembly GCA_030441495.1 of Dalbergia oliveri. NCBI lineage: Eukaryota > Viridiplantae > Streptophyta > Magnoliopsida > Fabales > Fabaceae > Dalbergia > Dalbergia oliveri. The sequence goes on along the minus strand of JAMLFY010000001.1, from coordinate 29,114,996 downwards.
AGTCCTGCTATTGGAAATACTTCGAGAAGTAAGGCACTGGGGATAATAATGGTGGTTCCTCGATTCCAACACACCTTTTTTTGTTGATGACAAAAGGAGGAGAAGAAAAGAGATTGGAAAATCTTATGATGAGGAATTAAGGGGAGCATGCTGATGGGAGGAAGCTCAAAGATACTTTTTTTCTTTAGCATTTGCATTTTTTTTGAACAATTAGTTTTCGTTTTAATTATTGCTCTAATATAACTTTTTTTTAGTACATTTGCTATATTTTTAGTATTTTCTCTAGTACGATGTTTTTTTGACACATGGTACATACAATCTATGTAGGTGGAAAAGCACATGAGAAGGGGTTGAATCGTACTCTACTTCTCCTTTCTTTTTCATTTCTAAAACATAAACAGAATACTATCATCCATTGAGCTTGAAGTACAATGGAAACACAGTTAGGTTCGTCAAAAGTGACTTTCTAAACTATAGCGTTAGTAACAAAATAATAACAAGAGAGCAAAAGGTACAGACTTTAAGTAAATATTCCAAAAAAAAAAACTCAATATAGTAAAAGTAAAAGATATAAGGATAAGAGAATCATGCACAATATTTTTATACTGGTTCGGCCAACCTGCCTATATCCAAGTTCTCAACCATGTTGAGTTTCACTAAACCTTTCTCTACCCGAGAAAGAAAAACAAGATAGTCTTTGTAGTAGCCTTCCCAAGCTTTTACCTGTGACCAATAGACAATCCCTATTGTCACAAATCAAGTAGTTATTGACCAACTTCTCCAAGCTAACCGAGTAGAATTGTACTAACCTCTTCAAGCTAACCTGAGTAGTCTTGTACTAGTCTCTCCAAGCTAAACCGTGACCAGCAAGAACACTTTATTGTTGTGTTGCAAGTAGTTTTACTTTAGCCTTTCCAAGCTATCTCACACAAATTACTACTAGATCGAGGTTCCAAGAAGGTTTGTGTTTGGGTTTGCCACTCAAACTAACCTATACTCAAGTTCCCTGAAGATTTACGATAAAAAGAACCTGGGCAAACTCGAATAATTTCTTTCTAATAATTCTTCCTAGGAAGAATGTAAGATCTATTAAGGATATAGAAAGAAAATTTTTATAGACAAGGAAACTGATTACAAGAAGTAATGAACTTAACAGAAAAGGAGGATAAAAGCTTGAGCGTCAGCACTTTATAATGTTCAGCTTTACTCCATTTGGAGTCACAACATCTCTATTTATAAAAGATCTACCTTTGTGACCGTTGCCCTTGATCAGCTCTCCAAGTAACACATGTTGATCAGCTGTTGTGTCTTTAAAGGTAGTCTAGAAGTGTAGCTTGTCTTTTGTTAGATCTATTCAGAAGCCATTGTAAGATAGGTTTCTGAGACTATCTTCAGAAACTACCTTTTACTTTCTAAATGTGGTTTCTGAACACTTCCTTCTATATGCTGGAATGGTTGACTGAGATGGCAGAAGAAATTACATGCTAGTTTGTAGCTGGATTTGATTTAAAATTTGAAATTCAAATTTTTCCTCCTTTTTCAATAGAAGTAGCGTCTTACTATGAAGTACATTTTCTTAGGTGCAGTATAAGTTCTTTGATATATGTTTGATCTTCTAGTCTTCAATTTGAGCTTGCTGATGATAAACTAATTATGATCATGATTATTGAAGATAGTAGAACAAGTTGGCTTCAAGGATGGATATATATCTTCAAATTAAGCCTGCTTTCTAATGTCCATGCTTCTATCTGATGACCCATGTCTTGGTTTCTTGTATTTGTTGATTTTCTTCAACTCGTTAGGCATTTGTACGCTCTCTTCACGATATAATTATCCTTTCATCTTAGTTTCCAACTCTTTAATTGAGATAAATCATGTTTGCACATGTAAAGTGAAATTATCATTACTATTGCAGCCATGTTATGCTAACGGTATGTTTGCTACTTCAAGAAACTCAAGGTACACATTAGTCATTCTTCAAAATATTTTCCTTAAATTGGTTATGTTGTCATTCAAAACATACTTGCATTAACGCTTTCTGAAGGGTTGTGGAGCTTATAATCTCCCCCTTTTTTATGATGACAAACCAAGTTGAAGAAAGTCTGTTGAAAGAAATATAACAAAATATATCAAGATAATTTCTATTCTTTCAAAAACATCATCACTTGTGCTTTTTCAAGAAGTCCTTTTCTTAAGGCATGACATTGGCATAATCAGAAACATTTTAGCCTTAAGTAACTTAAATCAAAGCTGTTTTGATTTTTCATGAGGTTTTTGAAGTTACTCAGATTACCTTCTGAGAAGTATCAAAGTACTATAAAAAGGAATGTGATCGTTTAAGCATTTTCATACAAAGACTGATTTTTGGTCTACGCATATTTTCAAAACATGATACGATTTTTGTGCATAAAAACATATGAAACATATAAGCTTTGCACACATGAGAGATTTCTAAGGCTCATAGACTTCTCAGTTGTATCAAAGCATGTAAGAATAAGTTTCTAAACATCAACAAAAACTAATCACAACTGTATTTTGATCAAGTCATACATAGCTCATGAAATCATTTCATATGTGTGACATAGTATATATGTTTCATGAAAAAAAATGTTTTTAGCATGAAAAACAAGATATACATATCAAAGCACAATAGATAAGACTATCATGGCAAAAAGGATGGTTATGCTAAATCTATACTCATTGTTGCTAATCAGAGATATACAAATGAGCTAAGTATCATTGTGTGCTTAAAGAATAAACAACTCAGAGCGAATGCTAAGAGATAAGAAGCATACATCTCAAGCAAGATTCAAGATTAGCTAAGCATGATAGACAGGCATTGATATGTACCAAGGTATATATATATATATATAAGATTGTTATATATATCATGCACTTGGGGAAATTGTTCAAGAGTAGAAAGAAATATTGTCAAAGCATTAAAAAAATTGATAGTTTTAAGACAAAACAACAAATAAATAAATAAATAAAGGCATGGTGGAAAAGTCTTTGAGCTCCCCTTAAGCATAGGCTCCCCCTGAGTTCCATAGCACTAGACTTTTTTCTCTTTCTTCTCCCCTTTTGACATCATTAAAAAAGAGGTGTGCTGGAAACCAGGAACACCATCATCAGCCTCGGCACCTCAATTGTTCTAGGATTTCCTAAGTGTTCTAAATGACTTGAAGTAGACTATCCTCATGGCTCGAGTTGGGCACTGTGCCTAATACTTGCAGCTTCAACCTGATCCAACCTAGAGGCCATGTCCCTCTGATTTTGCATAAGTATTTGGATGTGTGGAGAACTGGTTGAAAGCTCTGATGAGGGTTGGTGTGGCAGATGGATTGGTGTAGAAGTGGATGAGCAGCTCCTGGAGATGGCTCATGTATGTCTAAGGATATAGTCTCCCCTAACTATGGCGATTCAACCAGTTTTAGCATCTAGTGTGATGGGTGGTGGAGAGGATACAAAAGCATTAGTAGAAGTGGTAGGAACAAATGTAAGCTTGGAGGTAGGAGTAGCATAGGAACATACCCAAAGATGTTTGTGCATGAATTCTTATGCAGATTTAAAAACTTTTAAGTTCAAAAGCTCTTTCAAAACACAAAAGCGATCTTCAGCTAATGGTTTTATGAAAATATTAGACATTTGGTCTTCAATGTTCATAAACATTAACTTAACATCTCATTTTTGAACAAGATCCCGAATGAAATGATGTTTAACAGTGATGTGCTTGGATCTAAAATGCTGCATAGGATTCTTAGCAAGATTAATAGCACTAGCATTATCATAGAAGATAGAGATTTTGGAATACCTTAGGTGATAATATTCTAGCTGGTCCTTTATCCACAGCATCTGTTAGTTTACAACGGCTACATATTTAGCTTCAGTAATAGAAAGGGCAATGGTATTCTGCTTTTTGCATGACTAAGTAATCAAACTTTTTTCAAAGAAGAGCAGCAACCACAGTGCTCCTTCTCTCTACTCTATCTCCAACAAAGCTAGGTTCACAATAACCTACAATCTCACAAGATGTACCTTTCTCATACCATAAACCAAGATAGTAGTCCGGATAATATCTGAAAATCCTCTTAACAACATTTAAGTGTGATGGGGTTAGATTGAAATCTAGTACAAATTCTCATACTTAATTGTATAGCTGGTCTACTAGCTGTAAGATATAGAAGTGAACTAATCATTCCTCTATAATTACTTTCTAATAATTTTTCACCATTCTCATCAGCATTAATGATTTGAGAAGAGTGCATGGGGAACTTATAGGTTTGTCTTAATCCATAATAAACTTCTTCAAAAGCTCTTTTGCATATTTTTCTTGATGGAGCAACTTGAGTTCACCCATCATCCTAATTATAATGCCCGATTTTTTTGAGCGTAAATGGCCGAAATGCCCCTGAGGTCATTTCACCAGGGATTTGAGGATGGCCCGGCAACCCTCGAAGGATCAACTCAATGCTTGAAGGGATTAAACATGTTATGATTGATAGCAGGGATGAAAATCTCATTTTTCCGAACTTTGGATCAAAATGACCAAAATACCCCTATAGCGTTTTACGCAATATAGTGTCGTTTGGGCCTAGAACTTCTCCAAGAAGTTCGGAATGCTAATTTTAAGTGACTAATGATGATTGTATAATTCCCGGTGATCCCGGACAGTGTTTGTGCAAAATTACTATTTTGCCCTGGCTTAGCACATTTGGGCCTAATGATACGATTAACAAAACCTAAGCAATATTAGGCTCTAATTAAAGATTAGTAAATTCTAATTACTAATCTAGAGTCAAAATAATTTATTAAGGTTGATTAAAACCTAAGATTGCTTAGATGCACTTTAATCTTTGTTTTAAAATCAAAGATTACATGTCATGGGATCTTGAATAGTGTTTTCTCACTCTAATTCCTTAAATTAAGGAATTATGTTTGTGAATGGTTTTAATATAAAATGAGTTTTGATTTCACTAATGAAGAAAGACCACTCCTTAATCATGTCTTAACATCCTTAATTATCCATTACCTTACCTAAACACTTACTTACAACCCCTAATCCTTAACCTAACCAAATCAACTTCTAAACACACACATAAACCAACATTAAAATGAGATTCTCTTTCCCCCAAATGCTCCTAAACCAATTGCCCACTCCTGCCCCAAATTCATCCATCACATGTTGAAATTCAATAAAAATATGCTTAAAGAACCAAGCTTGCCTATACCTTGAACCATGGTTCGAACCTACCAAGCCATACCATGCAAAGAGATATTTTTTTCTTCCTTTTTCTTTCAAAGACCAGACACTCCTCCATTTCCTTCTCCATGTGTTTTAATTTTTTCTATAAATAGGCATCAAGGAAAGCTTGTAACATTTTTGCTCATTTTCAAAACTTCAAAACTTTCTTTCTCAAGCTCAAAGAATTCTCCTTCTTCTTCTTCTTCTTCTTCTTCTTCATTCTTCCAAAAGCCAACATCCTCCATCATCTCCTAAACACAAACCACCACACAAACACCATAAACCTTTCTCTAAACACATAACCTCTCCATTTCCAAAATCAAGGACCCAAGACAAACCTTTCTTTCTTTTCTTCTCCTCTTGGCCGAAACTATCATCTAGCACCAAGGAGGATTTGTTCTTCTCATTTCAAGACCAAACTCTTTTCTTCTCACAAGAAAAACAACTTTGGTAGGGAGTTGTTTTAAAACTTGCAATTTTCTTCCTTTGATTTACTTTATTTTAAGTTGTAAATTCTTCTTTTTGTTCCTCTACATTTTTTGTTCTTGTTTTTGCTTTCCTCCTCTTTTTGTTTTTGTCCTTATGGCATACATCATGGAGAAACCATAGCTTGATGATGAGGATCTTGGGTGTTGGTTACAAAACCATCATTTGTTTGACCTCTAAAACTTGAAGATTTCACTTTTGAGAAAGTTTTGGCAAATGAAGATATTGTGTGGTTAAATAGTATTCTTGAGCCTAGGACTTAAAGAGATAATAAATGGAAAGGATTCATACTTATATTACAAGTCCTTGCACATCATATTTATATTTAAGCCTTGCATTTTATGATTATGCTATCATCTAAACAAATAACTTTAAGCCCGCCTATTTCAATCTTAAAGTTGAAATATGATTTAAAGTGAATACTCTAAGGGGCCTAGAGCACTAAAATAAAGAATTGGAATTGCATTCATATTTACATTCCTTGCTTAGCATATTTACTTTTTCAAGTCATCACTTAAACTTAAAGATTAAAATAAGGACTTGCATCTTCATATCACCTAAATGGTTAATCTCAAAGCCCACCTATTTCAACCTTAAAGTTGAAATGTGATTTAGAGTGAATACTCTAAGGGGCCTAGAGCACTAAAATAAAGAATTGGACTTGCATTAATATTTACATTTCCTTGTTTAGTATATTTATTTTCTTGTCATCACCTAAAACTTAAAGATGTAAAAACTAGAGATTGCATTCTCATATTTAAATTCAAGCTTTGCATAGCATATTTATGTTCTCTTGCCATTAATCTAAAATGCCAAGACTAAAAAAGAAGCTTGCATTGCACGTCTAAGATTATGCCCTCGCTAGAATTAACTTAGTGCTAAAGACTCACCATTTCGACTTACATAAGAAACTTGGACTCATGGAACATGTATATATTATTAAATAAGGGTGTATTTTTATCAAGCTCTCTAACTTTGTTACTAATCTAAAGATTTGTTATTATGTTGCTAAGGCGATATTGGTTTAGAATTAGGATGTAGAATGACTAGTTACTAAAGAATGGACTATGTTGGAATAAATTGTATATGTTGTGTTATGTTCTTTCAATGTGTATTCTATTATATGTTGCACATGAGTATAGACATGTTTACTTTTCAAAAAGATGTTGATAATAGCATGCCTACGTGATTTAGGAGAATGATATGATGAATAACCTTTAATTTGCATAATTGATGTGTTCTATGAGTATGAAATGATGAATGATAAGTTGTGATTGCATGTTCATGTATTGCATCTCTAAGTAATATAGAACACATGGAAATAATCTTCTAGACTCCCGAATTAAAGGTTATGAGAGGTGATCCAATAAGGTTAAGGTGACATAAAACATATGGAAGTGATCCTTTAGACTCCCCAAATTAAAGGTTATGAGAGGTAATCTAAAGAAATGACCCTTTGGACTTCCCGAATTAAAGGTTATGAAAGGTGATCCTATTGCCCTCTATCCCGCACTCCAAGAGTCAGGTATTAACTTATCATAGGATAAGATTATGCTAGTGACGACTAGTGAGGTATGAGCTCATAACCTAGAACTCTCAAAAAGCGAGAGAAATAGGGTGGCCCTATATGAGAGAAAGAATTAATCTAAGTCACCTAAAAGATAAGTAGAAGAAATTCATGTTATGATTGTTATGATTCATGAAACATCTCTTATGATTGGATTAGCATACCATATTTTGCATTGCCATGCATTTCATGATAAAGTATATTTCATTCATGCATCCAAGATGCATACTAAAATTAAGTGTGCCTCCATAAATGATACTTTAGAATTCTAAAATCAAACCTTATGCATGTTCACCTTTCTATAAGAAACCCGAGGTTCCTGAGAAAGTAGATGATGACACTAGGATAGGAGGTTTTCCCTACTGAGATTCTTTAATAAGATTCTCACTCCCTCTATCTTTCTTTCTTTCCGTCATGTCTTCAGGTCGATGGCCACGTTCGTGATCTTCATTGACACTCCAGGATGGGAGGTGCACTACGACCCAGACCACCGCTCTTACCACTTTGAGGGTCGTTGTGCTATTCACATTTTTGCTTACATAGGATGCCCTTTTGCTTACCGGTCTCCAACTTCAGGTTTACTCCCACCTCCCCCAATGGCGATGATCTGATCTTTGAGCGCTCTCGACCTCGCGATGAGAGACTCGACGTGCTTGCCCCTCAGCTTCAGGAGTTCCGACTATCCCAAGACGTTCCCGTATGAGCCACTCAAAGACCGACCCATCCGAGGACTCCCCCACTCACTTCTACTCGTAGGTTTCTACACCCACGGCACCCATGGACATAGGTAGAGGCAATGAGGACAGTGACCCAGCAGAGCTAGCCGACGATTCGGAGATGCGTCCGCGTGGAGGCCATGTTCGTCCCCATTCGCCCCATACGCCCGAGGAGCTTGCCTAGTTCATTGGGTATACCCCCCATGCCGAAGGATCAGTTCTCCAGGAGACCATGATGGAGGACCCGTAGGTGTAACGCCCAATTTTTCTAGAGTACAAATGACCAAAATGCCCCTGAGGTCATTTTTACCCAATCAGACAGTCACCCAGGAGTCCTTGAATGGGTCAAATCAATGTTTGAAGAGGATTATATCTGTTACATTTGATATCCGAGGTGAAAATCTCGTTTTCTGAACTTTTAAAATGACCAAAATACCCCTATTGTGTTCTACACGAGAAAAGGTGTCATTTGAGCCCAGAACTTTTCCAGAAGTTTGGAAGGATGTTTTGAGTGGTATTTGATATTAGTCGGCCAGGAGGTCCCAGGCAGTTTTAGTGTGAAATTACCATTTTGCCCCTAGAATAGTGTACAGTGAGCCTAATGACACAATTAAGCAAACCTAAGCAATATTAGGCTCTAATCGAAGATTAATTTATTTCGATAATTAATCTAGAGTCAAAATAATTTATTAAGGTTAATTAGAACCTAAGATTGCTTAGTTAAACTCTAATTGCATTCTTTAATTCAAGATTCCTAGTCATGGAATCTTGAATAGTATTTTCTCTCCAATTCCTTAAATTAAGGAATTGTGCCATACCTCATTTGACCAAAAGAATGATTTTAAATTGTTAATCTAGCAAGATTACCCTCCTAATCAAGTCTTGACAACCTTAATTAGCTATTTTCTCACCTAAACACTTGCTTGCAAAAGCCTAATCAAAGACACACCTAAACATATCATTAAACCACAATTACATGAGCAATTTCTCCTCCCCTTGGCTGCCCAAATCTGGCCAAAATTCACCCCTCCCATGTGTAGCACATGGTGAGTTTGTTTCACTCAAAGACTATGCTTCAAGCCATGCTTTGCCCATGCTTTCTACCATGCCTCACCATACTTCCATGAAACAATTCTCTCACCTCATGGAACATGAGGTCAAGGCCTCCCTCCCAAATCAGCCAACATGTTTCATTTTTCTATAAATACCAAGCCTTTCAAGACTTGATTGCTCTTTAGATCATTTGCCAAGTTCAAGCATTCTTGCATTTTCTCTCATTTCTCAAATTCCCTCAACTTGGTCGATTTCTCCTTCAATTTCAAGAGGATTTTCCTTCTCCATTTCATCAAGAACTCAAGCTTTCTTTCATATCTCTCAAGACTTCAATTGGTAGGGGTTTTGTTTTCAAGTTTTTACTTGTTTTCTTCAAGAAAAGTTCTAGTTTCCTCTTGGTTCAAAACTCTTTTCCTATTCTCTTTTTCTTTTCGGCCATGAGGCCTTTTTATGGGAAAAACTTTAGCTTGATGATGAGGTTTCAAGATAATGGCTTGTTGTTGTCATGTGAGAAACCTCTAAAGCTTGAAACAACTTGGTCTTGGACCATACATGCTTGTGTTTTCTTTCTTTTCTTGGATTATGTTTTTTATTCCTTTTCCTTTTGCTCTTGAATGGTTTCGGTTTCCTTTTCCTTTGTTTGAACAAAGTTTGCTAAAAATGTTAAGTAGATCACAAAAGTTTTGTTAAGAAAATTAATCACATGGTTTCAAAGAGCTCTAAGCTTACCCTTGCCAACCTTAAAGTTGGTCGGCCGTTCTAAGAGTTTTACTCTAGATTGAAGCCCATGAGCAATAAAATAAAGAATATGACTTAGTTCTTTGTATTTTGTTTAGACAAAGTGTTGAGCTTTGTGTCTATTTTCTTGAGCTTGATGATGAAGTTCAAAGCCAAGGACTTCTTTGAAGTCTTGGTGCAAGAACTCTAAAGCTCACTTTATGTTGTTAAGATACATATTGGGTTAAGGTTGTGATGTTCCTTTAAAGTCTTGTAAGAGCTCTAGTTAAGATAAAATGAGTTGCACACATGTTTATGTTTATGCCTTGCATAGCATGTTTATTTTGATGCCATCACTAAACTCTCAAGAATAATTAAATGGACTTGCATTATCATGTTTAAATTCCAAGCTTGCATTTCATGTTTATATTTCAAGTCATCACTTAATTTTAAAGATAATAATGAGGTTGCATCTCATATTTATTTTATGCTCTCACTTTACTTTCTAATGAAGAATAAAATGAGTGCATATCATGTTTAAGTTTATGCCATCACTTAAATATCCTAGAGCTCAAAGACTTGCCCAAGTATCTTGCATAAAGTTTTAGAAAATGGAGGCATTTCAAGGATGCCATTTCGGCCTTGTGGTGATGATGATGGACTTGGATGAGTTCATCTAATCATAAGTGCCCATAGTCTAAGTCTTGGAATTTTTCTAAGCTTAGATGTACTCAAGGAACTTTATGAACAAAGTTTTATGTTTTAAATCCATTCCTTGAGCTAAATAATTTAGCTACTGACCTAGCACATATTTATATGATTTCAATGAGATTAATTGGTTTCTAAAAGAGTTTTGAGTTCCTAAAATGATTCCAAGAGAAACTAGCAACTTATATGCATTTAAATCAAGTGATTATGTGATTCTATGAAGCTTATGTTTTCGATTCTGCCCTTGATGTTTGGCTACCATATGAATTCTTTTCTATGGTGTTAAAATGTGTAAAATTATGTTTGAGTGAAGCAAGGAACGATTTAGGGAAGTTTAGAAAGAACAAGTAACTAAAAAGGACTTAAAATGTGAATTCTAGAACACTTAGAATGCACAAACTTGTAATTCTGTTCCAGCATAATTGGACTTAAGGAAAATGGTTTATAATTAGTGGATATGTGTAGGAATCCCTCATAATTGGTTTAGGAGTTAATTATAGAGCTTAGGCGAAGACGAACTTAGAAAGGGTCAAAACAAAGATTCTAGGACCCTGTAATCATGAGGAAAAATTCTGCCCAAAAGTTATAGAGCTGTTTGGTTATGTTATTATTCATAAACATTAGAGAAAATTATAGGTAATGATCCCTTAGGTGTTATAAAAATCCATAATGAAGGATAAGATAATTGGAACACAAGTTTAAGACCCTAAGGGCCAAAGCATAAGACACCATGAGATAGGAGATGTGATGTGAGCATGAGGCCGAGTGGGTATACTCATAATGATGTGAATATGTTAATATCATGAACTTGAGGCTATATGTGTATTTGTGGCATGTTGCTATGATGATGTAGTATTCTATGTTTACAATGCATGAGAATATATGATATGTCATATGAGGTTCTATGGTTGCATGCTTATGTTGCATTCATACAAGATATGATAAAGAGGAAATGATCCCATTATGACTTCCGAGTTAAGGGTTGTACGGGATGATCCAAGGAAAGAGATATATTTCCCCTCTTTTACCCCTATGAATCTAGCGACGGCTAGTTAGGATGAGCTCATTCCTAGGCGATAGGTGATTAGGAGTTTTGGTGACCATGTTAAAATCAGGGCCGGCATGTTGGGTGGATTTAGGTGACCATGATGAAGGTGGAAAAATTTATGAAAGAAACTCACGAAGTTCAAGTATGAAAAAGTAAAAGACGCACATGCATATGTTTCATTGATGCTTTGATTAAGTGATAAGTGTAATCTACGTGTACTGTCATGCTCAAGTATTGCCATGCATACATAAAATATGCTGCAATCATACCATGAAGACTCATGCTAAAAGGAACCCACTTCAGATAATAGGATTTGAGAAATTAAAATTGAACCTATGCATGTATACCTCTTTCATAATGAAACCCGAAATGGCTGAGGGACGACGATGACACTTGTGTTAAAGTCGGGAGCCTCCTGAGAATCTTATATAAGTATTCTCACCCCTTTTGTCTTTCCTTCCCGTGTCGTCTCCAGACAAGATTGATGTGATGTTCATGATTTTCCTTGAAGTGCGAGCATAGGAGTTACGCACATCGGATTAAGGGTGCAATAGAAGCTTGAAGACTAGTCTAGCCTGTTTATAATTATGTTTAGCATTAGTTAACCTTGCTTGATGTATCTAGTATCTTGAGGTGTCCTTATATTTATAAGGGCAACGTTGTTTTGTTATGATTATAATATAATACTACAAGTTATGTTGTGTTTATTCTATGGTTTATTTATGATTGTTATGGTGATGTATACCTGGTTGTTATGTTTCCTATTTAGAAGTCGGTCCCATGCGCATGCGCGACTAGCATTTTAAGTCTTAAGTTCAAAAAGAAAAATTTAGTCGTATTTTTAGTACTCGTATTTTAAAGAAAGCCAAGTCAAGTTCTGAAACGAAGACGTAACCGCTAATAACTAGCCGAATGCGACTCGAGCGTATTAGGTGAAAGTTAGGGTGTTACAGGAGTGGAGTTGTCACGAAGATCCCTTTTCTCGTTGTATCTTTTGATAGGGTGACTTTTGGTTGAGCACTCGTAGGGCTAGGGAGGGGAAACTGAGCTGGCATTTAATGTTTTGTGATTCCATGTATTTCCTATTTCCTGTTTTTTCTGTTCTTTATGTATCTAAAGCTCAGCCCACTTTGTATGGGTGTGGCTCTTTATTTTATTTCCGGTATTATGAACCATATTATGTGTAACATCCTAATAATTAACCCAATACACCTAGGCTGTATCTAATTAATTACTAGACTTTACTTTTTGCTTCCTTTCTTTGATCTAAACTCTTAAAAATACTTTAATGAAAATGCGGATAAATTTTTTTTTTTTAACTTTGAAAATAAAACATGAGCCACGCATACTAAGTAAATCCATTGTCATTCTTGCATGAAATAAAAATTAATCACCTGTTGCACAACAATAACATGAATAATCACATCATCACATATAATTATAACATAAACAGTATTCGTTCCACATCAAATATCAAAATACACAACAAATAGATATTATGCCCACCAATAGAGTTGGGCTAGGTCTAGTTAATCGAACAATACATAAATAGTATATGGATGGAAAAACATTCATCAATGGCATCTACTACTAACACTCCAGAGGGAAATAGATATTTGAATATACGAGCGAAGTTAGCAGAATCAAGTTCAGCTACCAGGTAAAAGCCTCAACGTGATTCACGAACACTTCCTTCTATTTCTGAAGAGATGGAAAAAAAATAGAGGGAGTGAGAAACTTATAAAAGAATCTCAGTAGGGTACTCACCTCATGATGCATTGTGTCATCATCATCGTCCCCAGGAACCTCGGGGTTATTATAAAATAGTGAGCATGCTAAGATTCATTTATTAAGTTCAAAATACTTTACCGAGGTTCATTGATTTTAATCATGCGTCTTATAATGCATCATAAACTTAGCATGTCATGTTTATAATGAACTTTTCCTTTCATCAACACATCATATTCCTCATCATCATATCATAATAACATGCATAGAAGAACATCATATTTCCCATCATCATCTCATAAATGCTATGCATAGAAGAACATCATACCATAATAGCTATGCACAAGACATGGTGCACATATTTCATTTCTTTAGTGTCCTAGGTGACTTAAAATCTTGTCATCATCATCATCATTTTCCTTGGCCACCCTACTCCACCCTTTTGGGAGTAATCTAGGTTATGAGTTCATACCTTACTAGTCGTTACTAGCATATACTTATCCCTTTTGATAAGTTAAAATCCCAACTCTACCCTTTTGAGTGAACGGGCTAGGGGCAAGAATCATCTTTTCACCACCTATAGTCTAATGGGTCCAAAGGATCATTTTCTCAGGATCACCTTTTCACCACCTATAGTCTGATGGGTCCAAAGGATCATTTCCTCATAAGTTTAAGTCACCATTAAGTCTTAGCATGTTATATCATAATCATCAAGATGCATGAACATTCTCATTGTTTGCAACAGCAACTATAACATGTAAGCCATGAAATCATTCAATAATATCAAATTCTTAGTAGGCATTACATCATCATATAAACTGACATTGTAACACCCTAATATTTAACCCAATACGCCTAGGACGTATCAAGACTAATTATTAGTTATTACTTTCTTTAAATTCATTTACAAAATACTTAGCGAAATACGGGTAAATTTTTTTTTTGAAATGATTCATATAAAACAAAGTGCGAGCCTTTGCGCGTAACATATACAACGTGAAGCGGAAGAATAAATAAAACATACAGAACATAAGCATTAAAGAACACATCCATCATAAACATCATTCCTCATCACATTAGATAACATAGTTTAGTACATCACAATAGAAATATAAAGTCTTACCCATACTAGTGGGCAGAGCTTAGTACAATAACATAAAATAAGAAACATGAAGACAAATACATGGAACAACCCCAAAAGATACTCCCAAACTAAGACTCTCCCTCCCTCGAGCTATGGACGACGCTCCTACTCATCTCTCTGGCAAATATCCAATGAACTGGGCAAGCTCCTTGGATGTGTGAAGCGGAAGGATGGGCGAGCATGCCCGCCACGGTGAAGGCGCATCTCCGACGTCGTGCTAACCTCCCCTGCGTCACCGTCTCCTCGCTACCCATCCCGATATCCATGGGTACGGGGGCGGGACCCTCCGAGAAAGGATGCCGAACGTCTTGAGCGAGGCATGTACTCGGGTAACCTCGCACCACTGAGATGCCGAATGGGCGTGACGTTCCGCTCGTCACGGGGTCGCGTCCTCTCAAAATCAGGTCGTCGCCAAAGGGTGAGGTCGGGTGAAATAGCTGGAGACATGGAAAGCAAAAGGACGTCCCACGTATGCAAAAATGCGTATGGCACAACGACCCTCGAAGTGGTAGGCTGATGCTCGGATCGTAGTGCAACTCCCACACGGGTGTGTCAACAAAAATCACGAACGACGCCATCGATATCTGAAGACGTAACGGAAAGGAAAGAGAGAGGGGTGAGAATTCTTGCTAAAGAATCAGGAGGGAAATCCTCTATCCTAGTGTCATCGTTTACGTCCCAGGAACCTTGGGTTTATTATGAAAAGGTTAAGCATGCATAGGTTCATTATGAGGTTTTCGCAAAGGTATTTATCCAAGGTCCATGTCTTTTATAATGATTCTTAATGCATGTATGCAACATAATAGTTCATGGATGCATGGCAATACTTTAGGTAAATCAAACAAATAACAAACAACATATAAGTGGCATGTAACTTTTCTCTTGAACATCTTTCCTTTTCTCATACTTGTGACACCAATCATAATAGTAACCGCACCCCTTAAACTAGGCTATGAGCTCATACCTTAACTAGTCGTCACTAGTTCTTACTTATCCTCTTGATAAGCGAATCATAAACATATTCATCATAATCATCATAATCCCAACTCCTAGAGTACGGGTAGGGGCCTAAGGATCACCCATCATGGGACTTTTTCCTTCTTCGAAACGCATCGACTGGTTAAGACCAACGACTTTGTCCGCTTTGGGAGGCTGATGTCTATGCCCTCATGGTTTTACCTTCTCCTAGCAGGAGAAGTACGTCTCGTGTGTCACTTTAAACATCATATACTTTTCCTTCTTCGAAACGCATCGACTGGTTAAGACCAGTGACTTTGTCCGCTTTGGCAAGCTAATGCCTATGCCCTCAGTTTTACCTTCTCCCATCCTAAGCAGGAGAAGTACGTCTCTGCATATCACCGTTAAACATCATTTCTCAAAAACTTTCTTATATCCCTCAAATTTGACGAAATTCGGCGGCATAACAGCTACTCTCCGAATTTCCTCAAATTTGAGTCATGCCACATAATTTCAGTCACATGCATCATTTTCATGGAACTTTCTCATTGCAATAACTTTCTAGTTCACATGAGCATATTTCTCAATTTCATTCATATTTTCGAAACATTATGCATCTCAAACACAACATTTCATCATATCACCAAATCAAATTATGCACATAAAGTTTCATGCTCAAGGAACTAACATAATCACATCATCATAAGTGTGCACGAGGTTCATCATCATAATCTATTCTCTCGTCCACCTATCTCATAGTATCTTATGCTTTGACCCTTACGGGCTTTAAACTTGTATTTGCATCTTTATTACCCTCAAGGGGTTAACACTTAAACTTTTCTCTAAGATTTGAACTCACCAAAATTCCAATCAGCACTTATCATAAAAGGGCAGAAAATATCATTTGCTTATGGGGCTCTAAAATCTCCATTCGTGACCCTTTTTAAGATCCATCTTCGCCTAAGGCTCCATAATTAATTCCTAGATCAATTATGAGGGATTCCTAGGCATGTTCTCTAAGTTATAAACCACTTTAAATCTCTTATCATCATCTTAAACTTAGAAATCAACACCTAATTATTTATGAAGGGATCTTGTACATGTCTTACTAATTATGAATCATTTATCCTTGAATTAATCATGCTAGAACAGATTTGCATCTCTTGCATTAAGGTGTTCTAGAATTCTCATCTCTAATCCCTTTTTAATTACTTATTCTTTTCTAACTTTTCTAAATCGATCCTTGCTTCACTCAACATAATTTTACACATTTAACACCTTAGAACAGCATTTATACAGGAGCCAAACATAGAACCGAAAATCATGAACCCATAAAATCACATAATCTCTTGGGTTAAAATGCATATAAGTTACTAGTTTTCTCTTGGGACATTTTTAGAAAACAAAAGGTGTTCTGTAATCGATTACATGTTCCTAGTAATCGATTACCAGGAGCTCAATTCATTCTGGGTTTCAAAACAAGGGTAATCGATTACATACAATGGTAATCGATTACTTAGGGTTAAATCCGTTTCCAAAATAAAGAACATAATAGTAATCGATTACACTATCAGGTAATCGATTACATGGTTTCCAGAAGGTTCTGGGCATGAAAAAGCTGTGGTAATTTACACTGCCTCTGGTAATCGATTACCAGAACCAAAAGTCCTTCGGCTTTGGTAATCGATTACATGGATGGTAATCGATTACCAGAACCTCCTAAATTTGAGAAAACATGATTTTTGACACATTCCAAACTATTTAAACATCTTGAGACCTCATAAAACGATTTTCCAACATTTTCTTAAATCATTCTCACATTTTACAAAATCAAACCATTTAGAAATCATACTAAAACTCATCCATTTCTTTTGATGGAGTTCCCTTTTTAGGATACTTAGGGCAAGTCTTTGAGCTCTAGAGTATTTAGGTGATGACAAAATCTTAAACATGCTATGCACTTTATTTTACTCTTCATTAGAAAGTAAAGTGAGAGCATAAAATAAATATGAGATGCAACTTCATTATTATCTTTAAGGATTAAGTGATGACTTGAAATATAAACATGAAATGCAAGCTTGGGAATTTAAATATGGTAATGCAAGTTCATTCATTTACTCTTGTGAAATTAGTGATAGCATCAAAATAAACATGAGATGCAAGGCATAAATTTAAACATGAATGCAACTATTTTTATCTTAACTAGAGCTCTTACAAGACTTTTAGAGGAACATAAACCTCAACCCATTATGTATCATAAGGCAAGCTTTAGAGTTCTTAGCACCTAGACTTCAAAAGAAATCTTAAGGTTTGAACTCATCATCAAGCTTAAAGAAATGGACCCAAAGTTCAACACTTTGTCTAAACAAAACTACAAGGACTAAGTCATATTCTTTATTTTATTGCTCATGGGCTTCAATCTAGAGTAAAACTCTTAGAACGGCCGACCAACTTTAAGGTTGGCAAGGGTAAGCTTAGAGCTCTTTGAAATCATAAGATTAACTTTCTTAACAAAACTTTTGTGATCTACTAGACATATTTTACAAACTTTGTTCAAATCCAAAGAAGAAAAAATGAAATCCTTAAGGGAAGAGGAAGAGGAAAACCGAAACTTAAGCCAAGAAAAGAAAGGAAATCCAAGCATGTATGGTCCAAGACCAAGTTGTTTCAAGCTTTAGAGGTTTCTCACATGACAACAACAAGTCATTATCTTGAAACCTCATCATCAAGCTCATATTCTTTTTATAAAAAGGCCTCTTGGCCGAAAAAGAAAGGGGAAGGGAAAAGAGTTTGAAACCAAGAGAAAAACTAGAACTTTCTTGAAGAACACAAAAAAATCATCAAAACTTAACCCCTACCTTAAGAAGTCTTGAAGAGAGGAAGGAAAGCTTGAGTTTTTGATGAAATGGAGAGGGAAATCCTCTTGAAACTTGAAGGGAGAAATCAGCTAAAGTGAGGAAGTTTGAGAGGAAATAAGGATTTGCAAGAAGTGTGAACTTACCAAGTGAACCAAAGTGTGACAAGGTTCATCAAGGCTTGGTATTTATAGAAGAATGAGATATGTTGGCTGATTTGGGAGGGTATGGCTAATGGTTTTCAAGGCCAAGGGAGGAGGAAAATATCTCTTACAAAAGCATGGGCTTAGGCATGGCAAATATGGTTGGAAGCATGGGCAAGGTATGGGCAAAGCATGGCCTAAGGCATGGGCTTGGAGTGCATAAAAAATCAACATGTGGCACCATTTTTAGGGGAAATTTCCCACCCTCATCAGCCAAGGGAAGAGATTTTTGTTCATGTAATTGTGGTTTAAGGATGTGTTTAAGTGTTTCTTTGATTAAGGTTTTGGTTAGGAGTTTGTAAGCAAGTGTTTAGGTGAGAAAATGGTTAATTAAGGTGGTTCAAGACTTGATTAGGAGGGTAATCTTATTAGATTAGTAATTTAAAATAATTCTTTTGGTCAAATGAGGTATGGCTCAATTCCTTAATTTAAGGAATTGAGAGAGAAAATACTATTCAAGATTCCATGACTAGAAATCTTGAATTTAAAGAATGCAATTAGAGTTTATCTAAGCAATCTTAGGTTCTAATTAACCTTAATAAATCATTTTGACTCTAGATTAATTATCGAAATAAATTAATCTTCGATTAGAGCCTAATATTGCTTAGGTTTGCTTAATTGCATCATTAGGCTTACTTGGACACTGTCTAGGGGCAAAATGGTAATTTTGCGCTAAACTGCCCGGGACCTTCTGGTCTAACTAAACATCAAACATTGCTCATAAACATCATTCTAAACTTCCTGGAAATTCGGGCTCAAACGGCACCTTTTACCCTTGTAGACACAACAGGTATTTTGGTCATTTTGAGCCGAAAGTTTAGAAAATGAGATTTTCACCTCGAATATCATTCATAACAACATAATCCCCTTTAAACATCGAGTTGACCCATTTAGGGTTGCCGGGGCAACTGTCCCTTTAATTTTAAAAATGACCTTAGGGCATTTCGGTCATTTGTACTTATCAGGAAATCTGGACGTTACACATTCCAAAGCATCAAAAGATGTCATCTAAAATTCTCACAATAAAGCTCCCTAAATAACCGAACTCTAAAATTGGGTAACCTTAATTATCAAACTAATTACTTATGCATCTAAGGGATTTATTACCATCAATTATAAGCCTTAAGAACATTATTAGACTATATGGGATAGCATAGACAGTAAGTTGTTCTTAAGGTTTACCTTAGAAGTTACGTTTTTAACCCTTTCTCGTTACCGGCTTTCCCTATGATGCTAAAATTAATTACTAAACCAATTATGAATCATTGTCCCTTATCTAAACATAATAAAATCTGGTTCTTAAGGCCATAAAGGTTTTGACAGAATGCATAAATTTCATTCTCTAGAATCCTAGAAATCTTGCTTTTACCTTTCTAGGAAGCTAGTTTTATCTCTAACATGCATAGAATCATTCCTTTAGCAATAAACCATAATTATCACAACTTCAAACATATTAAACCATCATCATATAGTAGTACTAAACTCAAATTAGTGGCCGAATCATGAACCTCATATAATTGCTTAAAGTCACATTTCAAGTACACATGTGATACTGGTTTACCATAAAATATTTGTAAAACCTCGAAACTCCTTTAGAAATTAATTCTTTTTGTTAAACTTGAAAGCAATAATAGGACTTTAGGTCTTCCTTAATCATGAGGCCGTTTTATACATTGAAAGAATGTTCATGATTAAAATTTTCACTTAAGATAAAAGGAGCAAGTCTTGAGCTTAAGAGATTTATGTGATATCTTATAATCATAAACATGCTATGCAACCTCATTTTAATCTTGTCATTATAAGGTGATAACTTGGAATTATAAACATGATATGCAAATCCATTTCTTTATCTTTAAGATTCAAGGTGATGACTTGAAAATTAAACATGGTGCAAGAGATTGAAATATAAACATGATGCAAGAAACTGAATGGCGGTAGTCGCATGGAACCAGTGGAGGGAGAAGAGAATCTTATGAAATTGGAGCGACGGTAGTCCGCACTGAACCGGTGAAAGGAGAAGAGAACTCTTATTACATCTTATTAAGCTCCAAACTCTAGACTTCTTAAAGAATGAATTCTTTGACTCCAATAATCTCAAGAAAGCTTTAGAGTTTTTATTACCATGGTTCCAACTTTGCTTGTGATACTTGGGCAAGTCTTTAAGCTCTAGGATCTTTAAGTGATGACATAAACATAAACATGTCATGTGTTGATTCTTTTAGTCATTATAAAATAAAGTGAAAGCATAAAATAAATATGAGATGCATCTTTTATTATCTTTAGAGATTAAGTGACAACTTGAAACATAAACATGAAATGCAAGCTTGGAAATTTAAACATGAGGTATGCAAGTTCATTTATTTATTCTTGAGAATTTAGTGATGACATTAAAAGTAAACATGATATGCAAGGCATAAACTTAAACATGGATGCAAGTTCATTTTTATTTCTTTACTAGAGCTCCTTCAAGACTTTAAAAGAATTATAATTTCAACCCAATATATATCTTAGCAAGACAAAGTGAACTTTAGAGATTTCATTATCTAGTTATCCTGGAAATCTTTCTTAGGCCTTGGGGCCAAAATCAAATGGCAAGAAAAGGAGAAGTTCAAGAGTCATCTAGAAATGAAAAATTGTTAAACATCATTTTAAACTAAAAACAAAGCTTAACAAGAAATGAAACATAAGTGTCAATATATTTTTCAAGTTCTAAACTCAAGACCTTTATCATAAAAACATAGTTGCTTCAAAACTTTAAAAACTAATGAAACATTCAAGTTTTAGAGGTCTTACTGTGAAGGCTTTGGAACTAACACTCAAGAACCTCATTATCAAACCATGGTCTCATCATAATCTAGGCCATAAGGCCAAAATATACAAGAAGAAAAGGAGAAGGAAAACTGAAATATGAAGCAAGAAGAAAGTACATAAAATCATCATTTTTAACCAAGAACAACACTTATCAAAGCATAGAAATAAGCTTAAAGACAACTCCCTACCTAATTTGTCTTGAAGGAAAGAAGAGAACTTGGTTTCTTTGAGTGAAATGAAAGAAAATCTTCTTGAAAACTTGAAGCAAGAATTTCGGCCAAGGGGAGGAAGAAAGAAAGCTTTTTTTTGTAAGCTTTGGAAAAACTTGAAGTTGTGCAATTATGAGCAAGGTTCTAAGACTCTTAAGCATGCCTATTTATAGAGGATTTGAAGCTCATAAATGGACAAATGGAGGAGGCATAGTTGGCTGATTTTAGGGAGGACAAAGGGAGGAAAATCATTTCCTTGTTCAAGGCATGTTTTATGGCATGTTTTAGGGTATTTTTGTTTTCTTCTTTGGACAAAAATTTGGACAATATTCTGATGCATTATGGCTCCATTATTTCGTCCATTTGCAGCCCATGGAAGAGTAATTTGTTTGTTCCATGTATTATTTAGGTGTAGGTAAGGTATCTTTGCAAATTAGAGAATTTGCAATTAAGGGCTTAGGTGAATTAGTAAGCAATTTGGGTGTTTTTAAGCAATTTTAGGTTCTAATCAATCTAAATAAATAATTTTGACTCTAGATTAATAATTAGAATTTAATAAGCTTTAATTTGAGCCTAATATTGCTTAGGTTTCATTAGACGAATCGAAAATCTCAAAATTCGCAAACTGCACAAAGACAGGGCAAAATGGTCATTTCGCTCAAAACTGCCAAGGCCACCGAGCTTAACCAATGGACAATCATAATTTAAAAACATGTTTTAAAACATTTTAGTGAGGTTTGGGCTTACCACGGAATCGAAGTTAAAAAACTTGCAAGGGCGTTTTGGTCATTTCACGTGTCGAAGCTCAAAATTAGGATTCTTCTCCTCTATTAACACACATAACACAAACAATCCCTTATTATCATCAAAACATCCCCTTGAGGATGGGTGGGGCCCATGATCCTCATTTTAGTAAAATAACCTCAGGGGCATTTTGGTCATTTTACACGTACAGAAATTCGGATTTGCAACTCTTGCACGAATTGCTCCTAACCTTTCTTCTAATGTTATATTCCTTTATTGAGGATTGTTCGGTCTCAAATTTTATGTAAGAATTACCTAGAGTAATTTGGTAATTTCTAAACGATAAAAATTATAGTAAAAATTGGGGTGTTACATTATGTTATGATGGATCGTGTGTTTAAAATGTGTATGTGCATGACTTATATTTCCCTGTTACTTTGATAGCAATTAATGTTCAGGTTATGATAGCATGTGCGGCTCACGTTTTGTTTTATATTTCAAAAAAAAATTTACCCATATTTTCCGTAAGTATTTTGATAAAATGAATTAAAAGAATGGAAAAAGAGTAATAACTAATAATTAATCTCAATACGTCTAGGCGTGTTAGGTTAAATATTAGGGTGTTACATTTTGGTATCAAGAGAGTTTCATTCTCAGAAGTTCTAGGATTGGACGACCATGCTCGTTAAGCATGATGCGATAGTTCTATCATGTGTAGAGCTTAGATAATAGAGATAAGCTATAGGATAGATATGCATGACTCTCATCCGTCTGTATGTGCCATGGTAACTAACACATCTAGCATGAAATATTGAGCCTGATCACCTCAGTGTTATTGACTTGTGTGTTTAGAGACCAATGGCATCCAGACGAGAATAGAGCCGCAAACGAAGGGAACCAAGGTAACGAGACCGAAATTGTTAGGGAGATGGCAAGAGCCATGGAATGCATGTTCAATCAGATGAACTAATAAGGAGGTGTTGGACGAGGTCCCCCTACTACCGAAGGAGTGGAACAAGCCCAATTAAGAATTATGCAGGTGAGTTTTCCAACATTCAGCGCCATGAAACCGACAAAGTTGATGAGTGGATCAAGAAGCTAGAGAAAATCTACTCTATGGTTGCCCGAGGAGCATAAGGCCACCTTTGCTGCTTACATGATGGAGTCGATGCGAGTTTATCGGGAACGATATTTAACGACTTCTGAGGCATTCTGGAACTACTATTGGCTAGGAGCGTTCAAGACATACTTCTATGAGATTCTAACGAGTCGAGGAATGCAAAGGACATTAAGTTCATGCAACTGACCCAGGGAACCATCATCGCTCAATACACGGAAGGTTTGAAGAGCTGATCAAATTCTCATGGGTTTTCCAAAGGAATCCTGATAAGATTTTGAGTGCGTTAAGTCGAGGCCAACTTGAGGCAGAACATAACGTCGTTGTTGCACACATGGAGATCGAGGGATTTCCCTACCTTGGTCAACAAGTGTCGCATCATTGAGGATGGGCACAAGAAGGAAGCTGAGATGACTCGTCGAGTCCACTATCAAAATAGTCTAAGTCCCCTTATTTGTAGTATAAGGTAACTTAGTGTCATTCTTCCTAAGGATACATAGGTTATGTTATCAAACCAAAATTGCTAAATACAACAAAGGGGGGTTTGTGATTTTTAGAATGTAACTAAGAAGATAAAATGAAATGCAATTGATCAAAGAATCAATCCCAAGACATCATGATTATTGGCAGAATTCATCATGGTTCAAAAGAGTGCAAATCCGGATGCTACTTGTTAACCCAAATTAACTATATGATCATATAGTTATCATTCAACAACCTTCAAATCACAATCGCAATTTTAAATGAATGTTGAATTACATGCAGTTCTAATTAACCTGGATAATAAACGAACTAACCTTACTTGATTTTAACAATGAATTCCCTATATCTAATCAGATATAATTCAAACATAATCATGTTCAATAACTGAATTCATATTTGAAATTGAAGTTGAGAAAGGAAAGCATACATACGAAAATGGAAATTATAAACAGAAACTCCAAATTCAAACTAATTATCTATAATGTCAAGGATTGAAAGAAGTTTAGTCTTCCATAGACATCTCTATTGAAAGCTCTATTTCTGAATACAAAGGAAAAACGAAAAGACAAGAAGAGAGATGCTAGGTTCTGATGTGTGTTCTTTGAATGAACAACTTAGGCTTAAATAGAAAATGAAAAGATAAGATAAAGCTTGAAAAATCTGAAAAAGAAGGATTTCCCTCCAATCAAAAGTGTCCCCTTGGATTACATCTTATCCAGATGTTATCTATCAAAACAATTTTAGATTTCCAAAATCTGATCTGGATAAGATAATCCTCTCTGGATAAGCTTTCCATAGACATATTATATGACTCATTTGGACCATAAATGAGTGAGATATGCCCAATTATGTGAGGAAAGGTCTTGGACCCGCGTCAGGACGAGCTCCGCAACTTTGCAGCCCAATTAGGCCATGAATCAGGCCGAATTTGATGAAGCTTGTAAAACCCAAAATTGTAGATCTCGTCTTTTCCAGAAGACACCAAAATCACAAAAATCCAATATTTATAGAGCCCAAAATGGTTTGTGGAAGATAGATAGGTAACAATAAGTGTAAAATCGAGATTAACCAAGTTTTAACAATTAAATCCAATGAGACCCAATAATGCAAAACTCAATCAAATCATCAAAATTAAACACATGTAGAAATCAATTAGGCCAAGTATGCAACCATAATAAATGTCTTAAAATTTCTATCAAGTGCCGCAAGAACGGAGCGCGCCAGAGGGCTAGGACCTCAAGCCCCGAAGTTCAAGCCGCAACACCAGAATTTGTCCAGAACCTACTTCAACCCGCAATACAACCAATAGTATAAGTCGCCACAACAACAACAGAGGACGCACCTCAACCTACAATCCAAACCACAGTTATGACAACCATTCAAGCACAACGCCCCCGAACAACCATAAACAAGGAAGATCAAGTGGATCCAAGAACAAGGCACCCCAAGGAGCCCCACTTTTTCTAGACCCGCACCTACCGTGGGATGCCCGAGTGTGGGAAGCCGCATGGAGACCTGCTTGGCTGGGCAAGGAGTTTGCTACAAATGTGGGAAGCCCTGCCATTTCATGAGGGAATGCATGGAGTGAAATTCGAAGGCCCCAAACCCCCGTCCACAACACCAAGGAAGAGTTTTCACCCTCAACGCAAAAGATTTAGTGAAGTCCAGAAGCTCATAGAAGGTACGTGTGAAATAAATGGTAGACCTTAATTGTACTATATAATTCTGCGCAACACATCTTTTCATCTCACATGATAGTGTTAAGTCCCATCAATTGCATGAGACAGTAACTCCCTTTTGACTTAACCGTTTCCACACCTATTGGTAAACCCGTTAAGACTTTCAAATGTTGCTTAAACTTCATCTTGTTGCTGAAGGTAGACTTTTCATTTTAGACTTGATTTGTTTGCCCATGAAAAACCTAGAGTGATTCTTGGCATGGATTGGCTTTATGCCAACCATCTAATGCTAGATTATTATACAAAGTATGTTGTTTTCCTTCCTGTTCCTAGTGAACCTAGTAGGCCTTTCAAACTTTATTTAAACACAGGAGAGGTTAACGGTCATGGGGCAGGAAGAGGAATATGTTCTCCTAGCTACTAGCGAAGTAGACCTTTAGTAGAACATTAATGATATACCCGTAGTAAGAAACTACCCTGAAGTGTTTCCGACGATATACCTGTTCCTCCTGAAAGGGAGGTTGAGTTCTCCATGAGTTAGTTCCGGGAGTAGGCCGATATCCATAGCACCCTATAGGATGTCGCCCCTAGAGTTGGCCGATAAAGACTCAATCAGAGGAGCTATTGGAGAAGAAGTTTGTTAGGCCAAGTGCATCATCGGGAGCACCGCTTTGTTTGTCAAAAAGAAATATGGGAGTATGAGACTTTGCATAGATTATAGGCAGCTAAACCAGTGACAGGAAGAATAAGTACCCTTTACCCAGGATTGACGATCTCAATGGATCAGTTGAGAGGAGCGGTGGTATCCCAAATATTGACTTAAGGTCAGGATATCACCAAGATAAGAGTTAAGGAGGAGGACATACCTAAGACCGCATTTAGGTCTCAATATGGTCATTTTGAGTTCATGGTCATGTTATTCGGAATGACGAATGCTCCTTATATTTATGGAATTACGTGAATATGATCTTTAGACCTTATTTAGATCAGTTTGTGGTTGTCTTTATAGAAAACATACTCATCTATTCTAAGACTCACGAGGAGCATGAGCATAATCTGAAGATAGTACTAGAGATCCTAAGAGAAAAAAAGCTATATGTCAAGCTATCTAAGTGTTAATTGTACGCCCCGATTTCTGCTGTTAGAGTACAAATGACCGAAATGCCCTTGAGGTCATTTTTACCCAATTAAAGGAACAGTTGCCACGGCAACCCTCGAATGGTTCAACTCGATGTTTAAAGGGGATTATGCTATTATGAATGATATTCAAGGTGAAAATCTCGTTTCTAAACTTTCGGCTCAAAATGACCAAAATACCCCGTTTCTACACGTAAAAGGTGCCGTTTGAGCCCTAATTTTTCTAGGAAGTTTAGGATGATGTTTTTGAGCAATGTTTGATGTTTAGCTCGGCCCAAGTTTAGTGCAAAATTAGCATTTTGCCCCTAGAACAGTGTACAGTGAGCCTAATGACGCAATTAAGCAAACCTAAGCAATATTAGGCTCTAATCGAAGATTAATTTATTTCGATAATTAATCTAGAGTCAAAATAATTTATTAAGGTTAATTAGAACTAAGATTGCTTAGATAAACTCTAATTGCATTCTTTAATTCAAGATTTCTAGTCATGGAATCTTAATAGTATTTTCTCTCAATTCCTTAAATTAAGGAATTGTGCCATACCTCATTTGACCAAAGGAATTATTTTAAATTACTAATCTAGTAAGATTACCCTCCTAATCAAGTCTTGACTTTCCTAATTACCCAATTACCTCACCTAAACACCTTCTTATAAACTCCTAATCAAAAGCCTAATCAAAGAAACACTTAAACACATCCTTAAACCACAATTACATGAACAAAATTCCCTCCCCCTTGGCTGATGTGTTAAAATCCTTCCCATTTCCCTCACATGTTGATTTATTTTACACACCAAAGAACCATGCTTTCCACCATAACTTGCCCATGTCTTGCCCATACTCAATGTAACACCTAGTATTAACCAAATACACCTAGGTTGAATTTGATTAATGACTAGACTTTACTCTTTGCTTTGGTTCTTTCATCATATTTTGAAAATACTTAGTGAAATTACGAGCCTTTTTTTTTTAACATAATTGAAATCGTGAGCCGCGCATAACATAAACGATTAAGCGGTAGTAAAATAAGACATTTAAGAATCTAAATATATCATATTGGCTCCATCACATAACATCCATAATGCACATCACAACATATATACAATAACCTCACTCAAAAGGTGAGTTAATTTCATACATCATATCTTACATATTCACACCATAGGAAACTATTTATAAGGAAATTCATGCCCCTAAACTAGATGACCTTAAAAGCTAAGGAAGGCTACTCTAAAACTGAGATGTATAACACTCTTAAGACTACTTAAAAACTCTCTAGGGCCACGTCTTGGAAACGGGAAGAAACCCGATCCACTGACGAGCTTCCTCTGAAGGGGCACACGAGATCACCAGGCTGGGGTCGCATGGATGATCTTCTTGCTAACCTCGGCGACAACCGTTTCCTCACTACCCTCTCTTACATGTGGGAGAGAGGAGAAGAGCTCTCAGAATAAGCATGAGTAGGAGGGTCCTCTGAGGATCGGTTTCAGATTCGTTCGTGGATTATACTCTGGAAAACCATGGAAGAGATGAGGTGGGATAAGAACGTAACATTCTTTCATCAAGTGGACGTGCATATCGAAAACCATTTATCGCCATAGGGAGAAGTAGGAGAAAACGATAACTAGGGACAGGATGTGCAAATGGATGACCTACGTAAATAAAAACACGAACCGGCACTTCCTTCAAAGTGATACGAATGATGCATCGGATCATAGTGGAATTCCCAAGAGGGGTGTCAACGAACAGGATGAATGTCGCCATTGAATCTGAAGACAATAACGGAAATAAAGGAAAGGGAGTGAGAATCTTACTAAGAATTTCAGGAGGTATCTCTTTCTACGTGTTCATCATCAAGTCTTAGGAATTTCTGGGGTTATTATAAAATGGTGAACATACGAAGATTAAATCTTAAGTTCGAAAATACTTTTACCGAGATTCACCAATTTTAATTATGCGTCTTATAATGCATCATAATCTTAACATGTCATATTTATAATGAACTTTTCTTTTATCATTACATCATATTCCTCATCATCATCATTAATATAACATGCATAGAAGAACATCATATTTCTCATCATCAACTCATGTATGTTATGCACAGAAGAATATCATAATAGCTACACATGGACATGGTGCACATAATTTATTTTAGTACCTTAGGTGACTTTAAAATCTTATCATCCTCATTATTTTCCTTGGGCCACCCTATACTCCACCTTTTGGGAGTAATCTAGGTTATGAGCTCATACCTTACTAGTCGTCACTAGCATATACTTATCTTTTTTGATAATTAAAGTCCTAACTCTACCCTTTTGAGAGAACAGAGTTAGGGGGCTAGAATCACCTTTTCACCACCTATAGTTTGATGGGTCAGAGGATCATTTTCTTATAAATTTTAAGTCACCAATAAGTCTTTGCATGTTACAACTCGCAATTCATAATAATTCTAACATTTTCTTATTTGTCTTATTCTGGAATAATATATATCAACTATAATCATGCATCTGGAGATTCCAGGAAAGAGAGTGGGTCACAATGGACACACTTAAATACCAAATCTTTCCTTAGCCAGAATCTTTCCAAATTGCACTCTTACAAGAATACACTTTCTTCCAGGAACAGAATATGTCTTTATTTCATGCATAAGTTTTCATTGTTTGCAATACCAACTATAACATACAAACCAGGGAATCAATCAATGACACCAAATTCTTAATAAGCATCAAATCACATTTTAAGTACACATAAAATTACTAGCTTCCCATAAATTCTTACAAAGTTTTAAAACTCTTTTAGAACTAATTCTTTTTGTTAAACTTGAAAGAAGTCATAGGACTTTAGGCCTAACTTAACTATGGAACCGATTTATAACTTGAAAGAATGTTCATAATTAAATCTTTCACTTAAGATAAAAAGAGCAAGTCTTGAGCTTTAGAGATTTAGGTGACATCTTAGAATTATTACCATGCTATGCAACCTTATTTTAATCTTATCTTTATAAGGTGATAGCTTGGAATTATAAACATGATATGCAATTCCATTTCTTTATCTTTAAGATTTAAGGTGATAACTTGAAAATTAAACATGAAATGCAAGCTTGAAATTTAAACATGAGATATGCAAGTTCATTTATTTATTCTTGAGAATTTAGTTATGACATAAAATAAATATGGCTATGCAAGGCATAAACTTAAACATGGATGCAAGTTCACTTAATCTCTTTACTAGAGCTCCTTCAAGACTTTAAGAAAATTATGATTTCAACCCAATATATGTATCTTAGCAAGACAAAGTAAAAAAATACATATTTCATATTCAAACCTCAAGATAAAAACATTATTCTTTAAAGTTTTGCATTAAATGGAATGTTCAAGCTTTAGAGGCCTAACTTGTGATGGATTTACAACCCATATTCAAGGTCCTCATCATCAAGCCATCATTTCATTCCTTCCTAGGCCATTTGGCCGAAACCATGAAAGGAAAATAAGGAAAGAAAAACTGAAATTTTAGAAGCTTTGGAAACTAGTGAAACCTTCAAGTTTTAGAGATCTAACTTGTGAAAGCTTTGCAACCAACTCTCAAGAATCTCATCATCAAACCATGGTCTCATCATAAGCTAGGCCATATGGCTGAAATACTTTAAAAAGAAGGAAGAAGAAACTGAAAATGAAAACTTAAAAGAAAACTCATGAAAACATCATTTTTGAGCTAGAAACATAACTTGTCTTAGCATAAAATGAATTTAGAAACACCTCCCTACCTAATTTGATTTGAAAGAAAGGAAGAGAACTTGGTTTCCTTGAGTGAAATATCCTTGAAAAGCTGAAGGGAGAATTTGGCCAAGAGAAAGAAAGAAAGAAAGCTTTTGGTTCTCCTAAGACTAGAATTTGTGTAAGTTATGAACTAAGCATCTAAACTATCTTCAAGCATGCCTATTTATAGAGATTTTGCAGCTCATAAATGGACAAATGAAGGAAGGAAATCTGACCAAAAATTACAGAAAAAAATAAGGAAGAAAAATCATTTTGTTTGGTGGCTTAAAACATGGAATCATGTTTCCATGTTTTCATGATTCTTTGTTTTCATTCTTTGGATTTTTGTGTAATAATTTTCTGAATTATTGCTCAATAATTTTGGCCATTACAGCCTTGTGGAAGAGGATTTGTGTGTTCCATGTATTTTTTAGGTGTAGGCAAGGTATTCATGCAATTTAGAGAATTTACGGTTAAGGGCTTAAGTGAATTACTAAGCAATTTGGGTGTTTTAAGCAATTTTAGGTTCTAATCAATCTAAATAAATAATTTTGACTCTAGATTAGTAATTAGAATTTAATAAGCTTTAATTTGAGCCTAATATTGCTTAGGTTTCTTAGACAAATCAAAAATCTCAAAATTTGTAAAACTACAAGACAGGGGCAAAACGGTCATTTTACTTAAAAATTGCCCAGACCACCAGCTTAACCAATGGACAATCATAACTTAAAAACATGTTTTAAAACATTTTAGTGAGGTTCTGGCTTAGTACACAAATTTGAGTTAAAACAGCCGCAAGGGCGTTTTGGTCATTTCGCGTGTTCAAGCTTAAAATTATGATTCTTCCCTCTATTAACACACATAACACAAACAATACCTTATTATCATCAAACATCCCCTTGAGGATGGGTGGACCCACGATCCTCATTTCCGAGAATAACCTTAGGGGCATTTTGGTCATTTTACACGTCAGAAATTCTGGTTTGCAACTCTTAATCAATTGCCCTAACCTTTCTTCTAATGTCATATTCCTTTGTTGAGGATTGTTCGGTCTCAAATTATATGAAAAATTACCTAGAGTAATTCTGGTAATTTTCAAATTCTAGGAAAAATTAAGATAAATTTGGGCGTTACACTCAACACCATGCCTAAGACCATGCCTTGACCAAGAGATATTTTCCCTTTTTCTCTCTCTCCTCTCAAATGGCCGGTTCCTCCTCCCTCCTCTAGGCCATCCATGAGCTCTCAAATCCTCTATAAATACACTAGCTTTAAAGCTCTTTGAACTTAAGCACACTTGAGCAAACTTCCAACTTTCTTCCCAAACACAAAGAGCCCTCTTCCTCTCCTCCTTGGCCGAGTTTTCTAGCAAGATTTCAAGAAGGATTTCCTTCTCTTTCCTCTCAAGAAACAAAGCTTTCCTTCCTCTCTTCAAGACTTCTCTAGGTAGGGGTTTGTGTTCAAGTTTTTACTTGTCTTCCTTAAGGAAAGTTCTACTTTCTCTTGGTTTCAAATCCTTTTTCCTTTCCTTTTCACTTTCTTTCCTAAAAGGCCCTTTCATAAAGAAACAGCTTGATGATGAGTTTCAAGATAATGACTTGCCCACTGAGGTTGAAGCTCTAAACAAATTTGGTCTGGACCATACATGCCTTGATTTCCTTTCTTTTCCCTTGAAGTTTGGGTTTCTTTTCTTTTCCTTCTTAAATATTTTTTGGTTTTCCTTTGCCTTGTTTGAACAAAGTTTGCTAAAAATTAAAAAGGAGACCAAAGTTTTGTTAAGAAAATTAATCACATGATTTCAAGAGCTCTAAGCTTACCCTTGCCAACCTTAAAGTTGGTTTGCCAAGAGTTTTACTTGAATTGAAGCCCATGAGCAATAAAATAAAGAATATGACTTAGTCCTTGTAGTTTTGTTTAGACAAGTGTTGAACTTTATGCCCATTTCCTTAAGCTTGATGATGAAGTTCAAACCTTAAGACTTTTTGAAGTCTAGGTGCTAAGAACTCTAAAGCTTGCCTTATGATACATAATGGGTTCAGGTTTATGTTCCTCTAAAAGTCTTGTAAGAGCTCTAGTTAAGATAAA
>JAMLFY010000001.1:29003295-29082050 GCA_030441495.1 Dalbergia oliveri | reverse complement strand
AACAAAAAGAAGAATTTACAACTTAAAACAAAGTAAATCAAAGGAAGAAAATTGCCAGCTTTAAAACAACTCCCTACCAAAGGTGTTTTTCTTGTGAGAAGAAAAGAGTTTGGTCTTGAAATGAGAAGAACAAATCCTCCTTTGTGCTAGATGATGGTTTCTGCCAAGAGGAGAAGAAAAGAAAGAAAGGTTTGTCTTGGGTCCTTGATTTTGGAAATGGAGAGGTTATGTGTTTAGAGAAAGGTTTATGGTGTTTGTGTGGTGGTTTGTGTTTAGGAGATGATGGAGGATGTTGGCTCTTGGAAGAATGAAGAAGAAGAAGAAAAAGAAGGATAATTCTTTGAGCTTGAGAAAGAAAGTTTTGAAGTTTTGAAAATGAGCAAAAATGTACAAGCTTTCCTTGATGCCTATTTATAGAAAAAATTGAAACACATGGAGGAGGAAATGGAGGGAGTATCCGGTGGTCTTTGAAAGAAAAAGGAAGAAAAAAATATCTCTTTGCATGGTATGGCTAGGTAGGTTCGAAGCATGGTTCAAGGTATAGGTAAGCATGGTTCTTTAAGCATATTTTTATTGAATTTCAACATGTGATGGATGAATTTGGGAGGAGTGGGCGGTTGGTTTAGGAGCATTTGGGGGAAAGAGAATCTCATTTTAATGTTGGTTTATGTGTGTGTTTAGAAGTTGATTTGGTTAGGTTAAGGATTAGAGGTTGTAAGTAAGTGTTTAGGTAAGGTAATGGATAATTAAGGATGTCAAGACATGATTAAGGAGTGGTCTTTCTTCATTAGTGAAATCAAAACTCATTTATATTAAAACCATTCACAAACATAATTCCTTAATTTAAGGAATTGGAGTGAGAAAACACTATTTAAGATTTCATTGACATGTAATCTTTGATTTTAAAACAAAGATTAAAGTGTATCTAAGCAATTTTAGGTTTTAATCAACCTTAATAAATTATTTTGATTCTAGATTAGTAATTAGAATTTACTAATCTTTAATTAGAGCATAATATTGCTTAGGTTTTGTTAATCGTATCATTAGGCCTAAAATGTGCTAAGCCAGGGGCAAAATGTAATTTTGCACATAACCTGTCCGGATCATCGGGATTATATAATCATCATTAGTCACTTAAAATTAGCATTTGAACTTCTGGAGAAGTTCTGCCAAACGACACTTATACCTGCATAAAATGCTATAGGGGTATTTTGGTTATTTTGATCGAATGTTTGGAAAAATGAGATTTTCATCCCTGCTATCAATCATAACATGTTTAATTCCCTTCAAGCATTGAGTTGATCCTTCGAGGGTTGCTGGGCCGGCCATCCTCAAATCCCTGGTGAAATGACCTTTTGGCCATTTTAATTGCTCAAACAGAAATTTGGGCATTACAATTAGCATGATAGGTGAACTCCAAGTTGCTCCATCAAGAAAAATATGCAAAAGAGCTTTTGAAGAAGTTTATTATGGATTAAGACAAACCCATAAGTTCCCCCATGCACTTTCTCAAATCATTAATGCTGATGAGAATGGTGAAAAAGTATTAGAAAGTAATTATAGAGGAATGATTGGTTCACTTCTTATCTTAGAGCTAGTAGACCAGCCATACAATTAAGTATGAGAATTTGTACTAGATTTCAATCTAACCCCATCACACTTAAATGCTTGTTAAGAGGATTTTCAGATATTTATCCGGACTACTATCTTGATTTATGGTATGAGAAAGGTACATCTTGTGAGATTGTAGGTTATTGTGAACCTAGCTTTGTTGGAGAGAGTAGAGAGAAAAGAGCATTGTGGTTGCTGCCTTTCTTTGAAAAAAGTTTGATTACTTAGTCATGCAAAAAGCAGAATACCATTGCCCTTTCTATTATCTGAAGCTAAATATGTAGCCGTTGCAAACTACGACATTTCTGACCTGCTGGATAAGAGACCAGCTAGAATATTATCACCTAAGGTATTCCAAATCTCTATCTTCTATGATAATACTAGTGCTATTAATCTTGCTAAGAATCCTATCCAGCATTTTAGATCCAAGCACATCACTCGTTAAACATCATTTCATTCGGATCTTGTTCAAAAAGGAGATGTTAAGTTAATGTTTATGAACATTGAAGACCAAATGTCTTAATATTTTCATAAAACCATTAGCTGAAGATCGCTTTTGTGTTTTGAAAGAGCTTTTGAACTTAAAAGTTTTTAAATCTGCATAAGAATTCATGCACAAACATCTTTGGGTATGTTCCTATGCTACTCCTACCTCCAAGCTTACATTTGTTCCCACTTTACTTGATGCTTTTGTATCCTCTCCACCACCCATCACACTAGATGCTAAAACGATGGTTAAATCGCCATAGTTAGGGGAGACTATATCCTTAGACATACATGAGCCATCTCCAGGAGCTGCTCCATCCACTTCTACACCAATCCATCTGCCACACCAACCCTCATAGGAGCTTCAACCAGTTCTCCACACATCCAACTACTTATGCAAAATCAGAGGGACATGGCCTTTAGGTTGGATCAGGTTGAAGCTACAAGTATTAGGCACACAGTGCCAACTCCTGAGCCATGAGGATAGTCTACTTCAAGTCATTTAGAACACTTAGGAAATCCTCAACAATGAGGTGCCGAGGCTCATGATGGTGTTCCTGGTTTCTAGCACACCTCTTTTTTACTGATGTCAAAAGGGGAGAAGAAAGAGAAAAAAGTCTAGTGCTATGGAACTCAAGGGGAGCCTATGCCTAGGGGAGCTCAAAGACTTTTCCACCATGCCTTTATTTATTTATTTTTTTGTTGTTTTGTCTTAAAACTATCAATTTTTTTAATGCTTTGACAATAGTTCTTTCTACTCTTGAACAATTTCCCCAAGTGCATGATATATATAACAATCTTATATATATATATATATACCTTGGTACATATCAATGTTGTCTATCATGCTTAGCTAATCTTGAATCTTGCTTAGATGTATGCTTCTTATCTTTTAGCATTCGCTCTAAGTTGTTTATTCTTTAAGCACACAATGATACTTAGCTCATTTGTATATCTCTGATTAGCAACAATGAGTATAGATTTAGCATAACCATCCTTTTTGCCATGATAGTCTTATCTCTTGTGCTTTGATATGTATATCTTGTTTTTCATGCTAAAAACATTTTTTTTCATGAAACATATATACTATGTCACACATATGAAATGATTTCATGAGCTATGTATGACTTGATCAAAATATAGTTGTGATTAGTTTTTGTTGATGTTTAGAAACTTATCTTTACATGCTTTGATACAACTGATTTACCTATGAGCCTTAGAAATCTCTCGTGCAAAGCTTATATGTTGCATATGTTTTTATGCACAAAAATCGTATCATGTTTTGAAAAAATATGTGGCCAAAAATCAAGCAGTCTTTGTATGAAAATGCTTAAACGATCACATTCCTTTTTATAGCACTCTGATACTTCTCAGGTAATTGAGAACTTCAAAAACCTCATGAAAAATCAAAACACTTCTATTTAAGTTACTTAAGGCTAAAATGTTTCTGATTATGCCAATGTCATGCCTTAAGAAAAGGACTTCTTGAAAAAGCACAAGTGATGATGTTTTTGAAAGAATAGAAATTATCTTGATATATTTTGTTATATTTCTTTCAACATCTTTGAAAGACTTCCTTTAACTTGGTTTGTCATCATAAAAAGGGGGAGATTATAAGCTCCACAACCCTTCAAGAAAGCGTTAATGCAAGTATGTTTTGAATGACAACATAACCAATTTAAGGAAAATATTTTGAAGAATGACTAATGTGTACCTTGAGTTTCTTGAAGTAGCAAACAGGTCATACCGTTAGCATAACATGGCTGCAATAGTAATGATAATTTCACTTTACATGTGCAAACATTATTTATCTCAATTAAAGAGTTGGAAACTAAGATGAAAGGATAATTATATCGTGAAGAGAGCGTACAAATGCCTAACGAGTTGAAGAAAATCAACAACTACAAGAAACCAAGACACGGGTCTTCAATAAGAACATGGACATTAGAAAGCAGGCTTAATTTAAGATATATATCCATCCTTGAAGCCAACTTGTTCTACTATCTTCAATAATCATGATCATAATTAGTTTATCATCAGCAAGCTTGAATTGAAGACTAGAAGATCAAACACATATCAAAGAACTTATACTGCACCTTAGAAAGTGCACTTCATAGTAAGACGCCTTCTCTATTGAAAAAGGAGAAAAAATTTAAATTTCAAATTTTAAATCAAATCCAGTTACAAACTAGCATGTTATTTCTTCTGCCATCTCCTTAACCATTCCAGGAATAGAAGGAAGTGTTCAGAAAATCACATTCAGAAAGTAAAAGGTAGTTTTTGAAGATAGTTCAGGAAAACCTCTATCTTACAATGGCTTCTGAATAGATCTAACAAAAGACAAGCTACACTTCTAGACTCGCCTTTAAAGACACAACAGCTGATCAACATGTGTTACTTGGAGAGCTATCAAGGCAACGGTCACAAAGGTAGATCTTTTATAAATAGAGATGTTGTGACTCCAAATGGAGTAAAGCTGAACATTATAAAGTGTTGACGCTCAAGCTTTTATCCTCCTCTTTTCCGTAAGTTCATTACTTCTTGTAATCAGTTTCCTTGTCTATAAAAATTTTCTTTCTATATCCTTAATAGATCTTACATTCTTCCTAGGAAGAATTATTAGAAAGAAATTATTCGAGTTTGCCCAGGTTTTTTTATCGTAAATCTTCAGGGAACTTGAGTATAGGTTAGTTTGAGTGGCAAATCCAAACACAAACCTTCTGGAACCTCCAATCTAGTAGTAATTTGTGTGAGATAGCTTGTAAAGGCTAAAGTAAAACTACTTGCAACACAACAATAAAGTGTTCTTGCTTGTCACGGTTAGCTTGGAGAGACTAGTACAAGACTACTCCTAAGGTTAGCTTGAAGAGGTTAGTACAATCTATTTTAGCTTGGAGAAGTTGGTCAATAACTACTTGATTTGTGACAATAGGGGATTGTCTATTGGTCACAGGTAAAAGCTTGGGAAGGCTACTACAAAGACTATCTTGTTCTTCTTTCTTGGGTATAGAAAGGTTTAGTGAAACTCAACATGGTTGAGAACTGGATATAGGCAGGTGTTGGCCGAATCTAGGATAAAAATATTTGTGCAGTGATCCTCTTATCCTTATATCTTTTACTTTTACTATATTGATTTTTTTTTTTTTTGGGAATATTTGCTTAAAGTCTGTACCTTTTGCTCTCTTGTTATTATTTTGTTACTAACGCTATAGTTTTAGAAGTCACTTTCTTGATTAACCTACCCTGTTTCCATTTGTACTTCAAGCTTAATGGATGACAGTATCTTTAAGTTTTTAAATGAAAGAAAAGGAGAAGTAGTAAGTAATCACTTCAAACCCCTTCTTTGTCGCTTTTCTACCTACATAGATTGCATGTACCATGTGTCAAAAAAACATCGTACTAGAGAAAATACTAAAAAATAGAGCAAAT
Source organism: Dalbergia oliveri (assembly GCA_030441495.1). Classification (NCBI taxonomy): domain Eukaryota; kingdom Viridiplantae; phylum Streptophyta; class Magnoliopsida; order Fabales; family Fabaceae; genus Dalbergia; species Dalbergia oliveri. The sequence goes on along the minus strand of JAMLFY010000001.1, from coordinate 29,076,524 downwards.
GTACTAAAAAAAAGTTATATTAGAGCAATAATTAAAACGAAAACTAATTGTTCAAAAGAAAATGCAAATGCTGAAGAAGAAAAAAAGTATCTTTGAGCTTCCTCCCCATCAGCATGCTCCCCCTCAAATTCCTCATCATAAGATTTTCCAATCTCTTTCTTCTCCTCCTTTTGTCATCAACAAAAAAGATGTGTTGGAATCCAGGAACCACCATTATTATCCCCATGCCTTACTTCTCGAAGTATTTCCAATAGAGGACTTTATGTCTTTGCTTAAGCTTCAATTGGTCTAGCAAATTAGTCATGAGGCATTGATTTTGCAGCAATATTTGAACTTTAGAGTAGCTTGGCTTGCTGCAAGTTGAGGTTAATTTGAAGAAAGAATCAGGATCCTGAGTAGGAGATGGTTCAAGAATAGGAGGAGCAGCGATGAGGTTCTTAAGAGAAGCAACGATAACAAACTGCATTTGAGGTGAGCTAATCACATGATCTTCATTTAGCGCTCATCCTTAGAGCATTCTTCCTTAGAATCTCAAACACAGAACTAGAAGAAGAAGCTTCCTCATCTAAATGCTTGATTTTAATTGTTGGTAAATACTCAACTATGTCCAAGTTTGATTCATCCTTAGATTCTTAGGTGTCCTTTAGCTGCTCAATCTCGATCACTTTCCTTTCCTTTCCCTCCTCTCAGCATCCGCAATGGCCTTTTCAAGAATTGTATCTCTTATCCTTAGGCTCTCTCTCTGACACTAGTTGTGGTAACACTAGCTGTCCTTAGAGTCTTGAATGAGTTTCTGGGTGTACTCAGTACCTTCCATATACTTGTACCACTCATTTGCCAACAAGTAGTTTAAGTGTTTGAAGATCTTGGTAAGTAAGACTCCGTAAGGGTCAAACAACAGTTATCCTTTTCTCTGGGGAGATAGTGCTGAGCATGTAATCAAAGATCAATATGGGCGTTTACCCTTCTTTGCCAAGAACAGGAGAGTAACATGAGTCCATCCCAAGTAGGTGGGTGCTTCCTAACCTTGGGAGAAGAGAATGACAATGGTAAAGACTTGTCATGCCCTAGAACTCAGGAATGCGTTGTTATCTCACTAGGTTGGTACTTGGGAGAGCCAGGAAGACATCTAGAGACCTCCTCAGCCAAGACTCCAAGAGTCATAAACCAATCTCCATCAGATGAGCATCTGAGTCCCATGGAGGTGCTTGAATGATGTTGGAAATGTTAGTTATGCCTAAGTCCATGTCGATGCCTCTAATTGAGCACCTCACACAGATTCAGCACCGCTCCAATTGGGAGTAAAAGGCAATCACCATCCTAGTAAAGACTCGATTTATGATGTTAAAAACCCTCTCCATCCTTGAAATGAGATAACTTCTAGCAGGATGAAAACCTGAGTCATTAGTTCCTTGGCCTTTTCCCAAGAGCCATCTTTTGTTGAGAAAAGTTTTCACGTAGTGCCTGTTGTTAGAGTGGTTCTTCATACATGAGAAGAGTTCTCATGTTGGCAATGTTTGTAAATGTTTGCCTTCAGCCATCTTAGGTTGTGTATGTGGGGATTGAACAAAGATAGTTTAGGGTTTGAATATAGTTAAAGAAAATATTTGTGTGAGGGGAAATGAAATAGTTTTGGGTAAAGGTGAGAGTGTTTGAGGTTGAAGATGGAGGGAGTAAAATATGACAAGTGAAGAGTAGGGAGTTATTTAAGTGATGGGATGTAAAGATTAAAGGTGCGATGTGGGAAACAAAGTCAAAAAGATTGGGAATTATCCCACCTTTTTTCACTCATCTAAAATAAGTGGTTTATGAAACTTAGAACCACTTTCTAAACGTTGCCTACTTTTGACCCATCAAAATAGTACTTTTTTCTCACACCATATACATCTTCAAATTCTAAACCCCGTGAAACCTTATACCTATTTCTGACTTTTGTCCTTCTTGTTGACCTTGTGTACTAACTTCTGATCTTGCATACTTATTTTCTGATCTTGTAAACTGATCCTATGGTCTTGCAAATTGATTATCTTCATATGGGCTTCAATTTAGAGCCATGAAGAGGAGTATCCAGAGATTGTTCATGCATGAATGCTTATGCAAATTTAAAAAATTTTAAGGTTCAAAAGCATTTTCAAAACACAAAAGCAATCTTTAGCTAATGGTTTTGTGAATATATCAAACACTTAGTCTTCAGGATTCACAAACATTAACTCAACATCTCCTTTCTTGAACATGATCTTGAATAAAATTATGTTTGACATCAATGTGCTTGGATCTAGAGTGCTGGATATGATTCATAGCAAGATTAATAGCCTAGTATTATCACAGAAGATAGGGATTTTGGAATACCTCAGGTGATAATGTTCTACCTTTTATCCATAGCTCTAAGTAGCAATTTGTAGCAACTACATATTTAGTTTCACCTAGAGAGAGTAATGATATTCTGCTTCTTACATGACCAAGTAATAAGGCTCTTTCCAAAGAAACAGGAGCATCCATTGATGCTTTTCTCTCAACTCTGTCTCTAGTGAATTCAACATCATATTACTCTACAATCTCATAAGATGTACCTTTCTTTACCATAAGCCAAAATTAGTAGTACCAGATAAATATCTAAAAATTCTTTTAACAACATTTAAGTGTGATTACTTTAGGTTAGATTGGAATCTAGCACAAATTCCCACACTTAATTGAATGATTGGTCTACTTGTTATGAGATATAGAAGTGAACCAATCATTCCCCAACAACCACTTTCTGATACCTTCCACCATCCTTATCATCAATCACTTGAGATGGATGCATGGGGGTACTCATGGGTTAAAATTTTTCAAAAGCTCTTTTGTATATTTTTCTTGATGAATCAAGGTTCCTTCTTATGTGCCAAATTTAATGTCTCAACATAAATTTGGACCATCAAAAAGTGATTATCTTGCTCAAGTGTCAAAAGAGTTGTGTCAACATTACCTCTCTTGAACCCATTCTTCTATAAGAAGGTACTTAGCCTTTCATACCAAGCTTCGGGAGCTTGTTTTCAGACCATAAAGTGACTTTTTTAGCTTAAAGATAGGGTTGGGAAGGTTTTAACTTTGGAAACTAGGAGGCTGTTTCACATATACTTACTCAAAGAGGAATCCATTTAAGAATGTAGACTTGACATCCATTTGGTAAAAAGTAAACCTCTTGTAAGCAGGAAGTAAGTAGCATTCTATGGCTTCAAGCCTAGCTGCGGTGCAAAGGTTTTATTATAATCAATTCCCCCTTGTTGATTATAACCTTATGCAACCAATCTTGCTTTGTTTTGGATAACTTTTCCAACTTCATTGAGTTTGTTTCTAAACACCTATTTGGTTCTAATGATGTTCTTCCTTTGGGTTTTTCCACGAGTGTCTAGACTTTGCTTTTCTTGAACTAGTCCAGTCCTCTTGCATAGTATCCACCCAACTTTGATCGTTTAAAGCATCTTCAATGCATTCAGGTTTAGTAGTGGAGATGAAAGCTTAGTTAAATGCATTTCTACTGGATGATCTAGTTCTCACACCCTTTGAAATGTTTCCTAGAACCTTCTTCTGTGAAATTGCTTTTAGATCAAAAACTCCTTTGTAGTTCCTATAGCCTTGATGTTCTCTAGTTTCTCTTTAATCTTCAGCTCTTCTTCATGCTTAGATCTATCACTTTTGATGGCTTTGGAGTCCTGAGCAAGCTTTCTGAAGAGTCCTTGTTCTGGAGCTTACTTTCTTAAGGTTTTGCTTTCATCTGCTTGCTTTCTAGGGTTCCTTGAAGTTCAATTTCTCAAGGTTTTCTTCCAACTCTTCAAGCTCATCAAAGTCCTTCTTGAGCTCTTTGAACTGATGTGGATGGTCTCTTCATGCATAACGTTATTTTTGTTATATAACCTATAAACTTTGGAGATTGAGAGATCCTAAGAAAATATCATCATTAGATTTAGGATTAAACTTTGCAAATTTGTCCTTGGTTTTAAGAATAAAACATGATGAGCCAAAAATATGAAAATAAGATATGTTAGGTTTTCTACCTTTTCATAGCTCATAAGGGGTCTTCTTGAGGATTGGCCCTAAATAGATTCTGTTTGGATATAGCATGAGGTGTTTAGAGCTTCTCCCAAAAGTCTTTCGATAAACCAATTTTTAGCGTGACTCTAGCCATCTCTTATAAGCTTTTGTTCTTCCTTTTAGCAACCCCATTTTGTTGGGAGTTCTTGGTGCAGAAACTCTGTGAGAGATGCCATTTTTTCACAAAACTCTTCGAAAACATAATTTTCAAATTCTCCTTCATGATCTAATCTTATAGAGGTAATTTGAGAATCTTTTTTAGTACATACTCATTTTGTAAAAACTTTGAATCTTTTGATCATCTCATCCTTAGAAGCTAGGAAGATAATCCATGTGAATCTAGAGAAATCATCCACTATGACAAGATAATATCTTTTCCCAAAGACTTACAGTCTTCATTGGTCTAAAATGATCCATATGTAAAAGCTCAAGTGGCTTAGTGGTTGAAACCACATTTTTATTGTGGAAAGAAGCTTTGGTTTGCTTGCTTTTCTCAATGAAAGATACGAGACATTTTATCATCTTGATTTAGAAGGTTATCCAAGAATAACACATAAGTGTTAGCATACCTTTTGCCAATAGATGAGTTATCCAAGTGGGATTGACAATTTTGCAAGCATGAGTATTAAATAAAAAATTAAAGCCTAGGTCACAGAATTGGCTAATACTCAACATATTATGAGCCAAACCATCAACAAGTAAAACATCAAAAATTTGGTGAGAGCCATCCTTACCAACATGTCTTATGCCTATGACCTTAGCTTTACCTCCATCATGAACTTGACTAATTTGGAGTTCTTTGACTTTAAGTTTCTGAACCACTTCATGGATCCGGACATGTGTCTGAACAACCACATCCATGTACCACTTGTTGCCCTAATCAACATGTGTTCCTAACCATACCTAAAGTCTTTCCAGGAGGAGGTTTCCCAACCATTTTACAGATTTCTTCCTCATGTCCTTTCTTATGACAAAAAGTACAAGAAACTTTGTTCTTTACTTTCTTTGATGAGGTTGTCTTTCCTTTCTTATCCATTTTATCCTCATATCCCAACCCAATCTTTTGAAATATGGCCTCTGACCTCCAAGCATTAGTTCAAGATTCTTTGAACCATTTACCATATTTTTAAGGTCAGATTTGAGAATCTTTGAAGTCCTTTCTAGTAGAAATAACTTTATGAGATTTCTCATTTTTTTCAAAGACTTCAACTTCTAAGGCATTGAGCTTAAAATTTAAAACTTTATTTTCTCCTTTTATTTCTTTGTTCTCAAGCCTTAGATTCTAAGCATCTGTTTTGGCCATTTCAAGTTCTAAAACAATTTTCTAATGCTTCCTTTTCAGGTTGAGATAATGAGATAAGACAATTTGAGAATTTTCAAGAAAATTATCATATAATGCAAGTAATTCATCATAAGAGAGTTTAGGTTTAGAAGTTTTTACCTCAATTTCTCCCTTGGAATCATAGCTAGCCATGAAGCACATATTTGCAATATTTTCCAGTTCATCTTGATCCTTCCTTTTCCTCTTCTGAGTCACTCCAAATAGCCAACATCCCTTTCCTCTTAGAGTAGAATTTCTTCTATGGACCCTTGAGCTTTGGACATTCAATCTTGAAATGTCCATTTTCACTCAAAAACCATACCTCAAGCCATACCTTGGACCATACTTGGCCATACTTCCAACCATGCCTTTGAATGACAAATTTTTGAAGATATTTTCCTCCCCAAAGGCTATGAAGGTCAGCCTTTCCTTCCTTTTGCAACCCCATTGTTTCAATTTTCTATAAATACCAAGCTTTAGTGAACTTGGTTACACTTTAGAAACTTTGCCAAGTTCAAACTTTCTTGCAATTCTCTCTTTTTCCTCTCAAATTCTCTTCATCTTGTTCTTCTTCCTCCACCACCACAAACCACCACAAACAATCTTGAATCACCACTCCCCTACCTCAAACCACCTCTCAAACACTAAACATTTCCATTTCCAAGCTCACACTCTCAAGGAAAATTCATCTTCCTTGTGCTTCCACCTTGGCAGAATCATCATCACCATCAAAGACAAGATTTTGCATTTTCACTTCATAAAAAACTCAAGCTTTTTTTCATCTCAGCCAAGACTTCATTTGGTAGGGGTTTATTTTCCAAGTTTTACTTACTTTCTTTAAGAAAAGTTCTAGTTTTCTCTTGGTTTTCAAAGCTCTTCCTTTTCCTCTTTTCATTTCGGCCTTAGAGCCTTGTGATGAGAAAAACTTTGGCTTGATGATGAGGTTTCAAGATAATGGTCTTGTGATGCCATGTGAGAAACCTCTAAAGCTTGAAAACTTGGTCTTGGACCATATATGCTTTCATTTCCTTTCTTTCCTTGCTCAAAGATTTCAGTTTCATTCTCTTTTTCCTTAATGATTTCAGTTTTCATTCCTTTATTTGTACAAAGTTTGATAAAATGTTAAGTAACTCACTAAAGGTTTTGTTTAAGAAAATTAATCATATGTTTTCAAAGAGCTCTAAGCTTACCCTTGTCAACCTTAAAGTTGGTCGGCCGTTCTAGAGTTTACTCTAGATTGAAGCCCATGAGCAATAAAATGAAGAATATGAGTAGTTCATTTTATGTTTGCCTTGATAAGTGTTGATGTTTATCTTTTAGTCCATTTTCTTGAGCTTGATGATGAAGTTCAAACCAAAGACCTCTTTGAAGACTTAGTGCTAAGAACTCTAAAGCTCACTTTATATTGTTAAGATACATGTTGGGTTAAGGCTATTAATGTTCCTCTAAAGTCTTGTGTGAGCTCTAGTTAAGATAAAATAAGTTTGCATTCATGTTTAAGTTTATGCCTTGCATATCATGTTTACTTTTGATGCCATCACTAAGTTCTCAAGAATAAATAAATGAACTTGCATTTCATGTTTAAATTTCCAAGCTTGCACTTCATGTCTATATTTCAAGTTATCACTTAATCTTTAAAGATAATAATGAGGTTGCATCTCATATTTTATTTTATGCTCTCACTTTACTTTATAATAAAGCATAAAATAAAGTGCATAACATGTTTATGTTTATGTCATCACCTAAACACTCTAGAGCTCAAAGACTTGCCCAAGTATCACAAGTAAAGTTTTAGAAAATGGAAGCTTTCCATGAGTGCCATTTCGGCCTTGTGATGATGATGATGGACTTGATAAGAGTTCATCTAATCATAAGTGCCAATAGCCTATGTCTTGGAATTTTCTAAGCTTAGGTGAACTTAGAAAGCATTATGAACATGATTGTATGTTTTAAATCCTTTTTATGGGCAAGATAAATTAGCTACTGCCCTTACTCATGTTTACATGATTTTAATGAGATAAATTAGTTTCTAAAAGAGTTTTGAGTTTCTAAAATTATTGCAAGAGAAAACTAGCAACTTATATGCACTTAAAACATGAATTTTTGTGATTATGTGTGATATACATTTCGATTTCTGCCTTGTTCCTTTGGCCACTGTATTAATTTTGTTTTATGGAGTTAAAATGTGTAAAATTATGTTTGAGTGAAGCAAGGACCAATTTAGGGAAGTTAGGAAAGAATAAGTAACTAGAAAGGACTTAAAATGAGAATTCTAGAACACTTAGACACAAGAAATGTAAATTTTGTTTCAGCATTATTGAACTTAAGGAAAATGGTTTATAATTAGTGGATATGTGTAGGAATCCCTAATAATTGGTTTAGGAATTGAATATAGAGCCTTAGGCGAAGACAGAACTTAGAAAGGGTCAAAGACGTAGAATTTAGAACCCGGAATCGAATTATACTATCCTTAATAATTTATGCAATGCTATTTGGAAGAGTTAGTAAGCATAAACATTAGAGAGAATTACAAGTAGTGATCCCCTAGGTGTATCAAAGATCTATAATGGGCATTAAGATAACTAAAACACAAGTTTTAAGACCCGTAAGGGCCAAAGCATAATATACTATAAGATAGGAGACATAACGTAAGTGAGTGATCAAGTGAAGATATATTTATGTTATGTTGATAGCATGTGATAGTATTCATGTTATGTGTATGAGAATATGTGAATTTATGGCGTGATTGTTATGATAATACAGCATGCTGTGATTGAGATGCATAAGGATATAAGATGATGATGAAGTGGAGGAATATGTTTATATGACTTTAAAGGATTTGCTTAACTGAGATATTGTGTGAGAAAATATGTGTTTGGTGAGTTATGTGGCATGACTCAAATTTGAGGAAATTCATTGTACACTTTATGCTTGTCGAATTTCCATCAAATTTGAGAGACTTAAGAAAGTTTTTGAGAGTGAGATTTTAAAGGTGACATGCCGAGATGCATTTTTCCTGACGTGAGGAAAAAGAAAACCCGTGGGTATGGTCGTGGAGCTATACCGAAGCGGACAATGTCACTGGCCTTAACTAGTCATGCGTTTTGCAGACCGAGATGTACTTCTTCTGACGATGAGGAGAAGGTAAAATCGTGAGAGCATCGACAATAGCCTGCCAAAGCGGACAAAGTCATTGGTCTTATCCAGTTGATGCGTTTCATGTAACACCCTCCTAATTACCACATTTACTCGAGTATGGATATAGTAATTAGTAGAGTATTACTAGCGTTTTGGTCTATACTAGTCGAAAAGTACAGTGATAAGAGAGTCGTAATACATATGCTATCACAACAAGATTTACATATAGGGACATCATGTCACAATCACTGTATATACATCATAAGAACAAAAACCAACAAAATGACCCTAATTAGTACAGAACTCTGTGCGACGAGGCTAATCCCCCTACCTCAGACCTAACCTGCTCAAATACTTAGCTTACAAAACAGCATATACATATGTACAACAGAGCAAAAGGAAACCAAAAGTACATCAGCTCTTAGGAGGTAAAGTCCTAACACTATGCTACTACTCCTCCTCCAGAAAACCATTGGCCATAGGTGCAATGGCCTCACCTCTACCTGGAGATTTGGGCCCTCGGAGGGATCCGAATCGAAAGAGGAGGATGAAGACACTAGTGCATCTGCGGGTGAGCAGGTGGGGCAAGAGGAATCTCGAACACGTCTAGATGTGCCATGTGGAAAGGCACACCATCATAAGGGAAAGTGGGGTCAAAGTCGGCGAAAACGGAAGTACTAAAGGATCGGCCGAAGAACATATATATACGGAACGTGAGTACCCGAGCGTACAAAGAGTCCAAGGTTGGGTATCACACCCATTGTGGCGAGTCAAAGAAGAACACTAGGGATGACATCTGCGAATCTGAACAATATAATACACACAGCTGGAGGGGTGAGAATATTGTAAAATTCTCAGGATGGTAGTTTCCCCAGATGCTAAACATAGTACAAGTAATGAATCCATACATGTAAAACATTCAAATATTAATCATAGGTATCAATACTAAAACCCTGGAGATCGTGGGAAATTAAAATAGCACCACACTATAAATCATGTACAACCATAAGCTCAATTCCACATATCTTTCTCAATTTATAAACATAGGGAAGGCTTAGTTTCACATAGGGCCACTTCAGTATGTAACAATTTCATAGAGGACAATAGACGCTAGGACATGAGCTAATTCCTATTCGTGATCATCGGACTTCATTTTTTTCCATTTTCTGATCACACACAGTTCTATGCCTAGCCGATACGTCTACCGACTTATAAACTTTCTAAGGAAGTCCTTCTTTTTGCCTTCCCTCTCTATCCTCTTTAAGCCTTGTTTTGCTTTTTGCAATGCTCAAGTATGCAATACGCATATATACCAACTATTTCTGCACTTTCACATATTGCATTACATACTTCTCTTTCTTGTCTCAATAGCATGCTTAATTTACAATTAAATATTCACTCCCATTAGAGGTTCATGAATCAAAAAGTGAAACAATTAGTGTGCATTCACATGCCATAGAATTGGAATAGCTATCATATCATCATGATTTTCATTCATTTTCACTTTCCAGGACCTGGCAGAATTGATGTTCTAAGTACAACATTTAATTGCTATAACCAACAGCCATCACAACAGCCACAAAAATTCAACATGACACTTCAAGGTGTCTAGAAGAACTTGTAAAAATCTTAGGGCAAAAAAGTTTTGTAGCTACTTCAGTAAAATATACAAATCCATGGTCAGGTGCCACCAATTCACAGACCATTTGGGTTCTCATAATTTTTAACCCTAGAAATTGATTGATTTAAAACCCAAGAAAATTCACAGTGACACTTCAATATGTTACTAACTTCTCATAAAAATTTCATGGGCTAGATCAACCAATTGCTATGATAATAAATTCGGATAAGTTTATTGCTTCAATTTCAGCAACCAGGATAGCATCACATTTGGGTCTTGATTTTTTTGAGGTAGCAAACTTCAATATAAATACCCAAGAAAATTTATGGGACTAGCCCAAGATGTTAGCTTGAACATACATTTTTCAGCTCACGAAAAGCCCTACAACATGTTCAGAAAATTCATGATTCCAGCCTGCAAGCAACTCGAGAATCCAACATACCAGTCCAACTTATTTTAATACCAAACCATTTACTAACACCATCCAACCCCATCACCAAAATTCATACATCAATTTCAACATAATATCAATCAAAATCATCAAAAATTTTGGATATACATCATCCCAAAATAGAACAGAAAAATCAAGAATAGACAACAAAAGAACCCTACTTGTGAAGGCTAGTGTCTCTTTGTCTTTGGCTTGCTTCAAGATGAGAGTTCCTCACTTCAAAACTCCTCAAACACCCCCAAACCCTCCTATAATCAGTGATGGATGAGATGAAAAGGATGAGGTTTTGAAATTCTAATTGGTTATAGTTATAGAGATGGAAGTGTAGATCAACTTTAGTGAAGAAAGGTTTAGGTTTTGATGATTCTAAGCTAGGGTTTATGTGAATTAAAAGCAAGATGAAGCTCTTGGCTATGGAGGAAGAACCAGCTGTCTCCTTGCAAAGGGCCGAATTTGATGTGTCTTGATGGAGAAGAATGGTGACTAGGCTTGCTTAATAAAGGAAATGAAGATATTTTGCCAAGAAATCATGATTTTGGTGACAAGGCAATGATGGGTGGCTAAGATTAAATCTTGGATTCCAAGATTAAATCTTGGCCTTCCACATGTCTCCACATGTCTTAAATAAGTGGATATTATCCATTTGTGGTAATGGAAGTATCGTTCGATGTCAAAAATCACACACCGAAATCTCACCGAACGGGTAAATGTCGTACTCAATCTAACCGATATTATCCGAAAATTAATTCTAGGTATAAATTTGTCATTCCCACACATTTCTACCCTTATTCTCATATTTTCTTAACTTCGGCACTTAGTTCCCAATCCCACTTCAGCTTCTGCCTGCTTGGGCCCGCAAAGTACTATTCACATTTTTTTTTTATACTCACTCCTGGAGTCGTTCTCATCACAACTACCCCTCAAAATTTTGATATTCTCATTAACCATCCCTCAATCAATTTCTAAAGAGGAAGAAAACTAGGATGTTACATTTTGAAGAAAGAAAATGTCCCATGATGGGTAATCCTTAGGCCCCCTACCCGTACTAAGAGTCGGATTATTATGATTATGATTATGTAATGCTTATCAAGAGGATAAGTAAGAACTAGTGACGACTAGTTGAGGTATGAGCTCATAGCCTAGTGTTTAGGGTGGCGTTGATACTAAGTTTGATACCTTTATGTCATAAGTTTGAGAAGAGAAAGGTTGTTCATGAAAAACTATATGCCACTTATTTGATGATAAATTACTAATGACATGTTTTATTGGTTTGTTTACATAAAGTATTGCCATGCATTCATGTTTCGCTATGTTGCATACATGCATTAAGATTTATCTTAAAAGAAGCGGACCTTGGATAATTAGTTTTATAAAACCTCATAATAGACCTTTGCATGTTAAATCTTTTCATAATAAACCCAAGGTTCCTGGGATGTAAACGATGACATTAGGATAGGAGGATTCCCCTACGATTCTTTAGCAAGATCTCACCCTCTTCTTCTCTTCCTTCCGTTACGTCTTCAATCTCGATGGCGTCGTTCGTGGTCTTCATTGACATGCCGATTTGGAGGTGCACTTTGACCCTTGAGCATCAATCGTATCATTTCGAGGGTTGATATGCTGTCCGTATTTTTGCGTACATGGACGCCCGTTGCGCATCCAATTTCCAGCTTCGCTTCACTCCTACTTCACGTATGGCGACGGCCTTATCTTCAGAGAACTCGACCCCGCAATGAAGAGACTTGTCGTGCCCACCCTTCGACTTCTGGAGTGCGTGACTTCCCCGAGTATGTTCCTCGCTCAAGGCGTTCTTGAGACCGACCATCAGAGGAGTCCCCCACCCACATCTACTCGAGGGATTTGCCTCTACGGCCCCCATGGACATTAGGAGAGAGAGTGAGGACACTGACGACAGCGAAGACTAGTTCGACCCCCAGAGATGCGCCCATATTGAGGAGGTCACGTCTGCCCCCTTTCCGCCTTACACTCCCAAGGAGCTCGCCTGGAGTTCATTGGGTACGTACCTTCCAAGGATGAGGACTAGCTTCACCAATAGGTTTCGAGGAGGGGTAGCCTAGCTGGGGTTTGATCTTTTGGGGCTTCCCTGTACTTGCTGTTTATGTTTTCCTTTTGTTTATGTATTTTCTTGTTATATGTATCAAGCTCTGTCCACTTTATATGGGTATGACTTTATTTAGTCTTTATTTCAGTTGGTGTATCGAGGAACATGTGTTCAACTATGATATCTAATATTATGATATTTGCTTCTATGGATAGATGTGCCATTTATTGCTTTTATATTGTGTGTTTAAGGTCTTGGATGTTTTACGATTCACTCATGGTAGTGCGCTCATGGCTCTAGTTTTGATTTAGGTTTAAAAAAAAATTACCTATATTTTTCGCTAAGTAATTTTACAAACGAGTTTAAGGAAGTAATAACTAATAATTAATCTTAATATGTCTTAGGCATATTGGGTTAAATATTAGGGTGTTACATTATGGTATCAGAATTCGATTTCACGAAGCCTGAGGATTGGAATAACCATGCTTTATAGGCATGATACGATAGTATGTCATGTGTAGTGCTTAGCTCAGATAGATAAGCTATAGGATAGGCATGCATGACCCTTGTCCACTTGCTTGTGCCATGGTAACTAGCTCATCTAGCATAAAATATTGAGCCTGATCACCTTAGTGTTTGTTGACTGTGTGTTAGGGACCAATGGCACCTCGCAGCAATAGGAATGCGAACGAGGGTAATCAAGGGAACGAAACCGTAGCCGTATTTGTGAAATGGCGAGAGATGGAACGCATGTTCGATCACATGAACCAATAGAGGGATGCTGCACAAGGTCCCCCTGCCAGGCTATGGAGCAAACTCGATTTGGGAATTTCACAAGGCCAATCCCCCAACATTCTGAGGAGCCTTGAACCCAACAAGGCGGATGAGTGGATCAAGAATATGGAGAAGATCTACTTGGTGGTCGCCTATTTGAAAGAATAGAAAGTCACCTTTGCTGCATATATGATGGAGTCCGATGTGGAATTTGGTGACCGGACCAAAGGCTGCTTGAAGCTACTGGCATAGCAATCAACTGGGAGTTGTTCAAGACCTACTTCTACGAGAAGTACTATCCAGAGTCCACTGAGGACAAAGGACATCGAATTCATGCAGCTGACCTAAGGCGGATCTACTGTCGCCCAGGATATGGCAAGTTTCGAAGAGTCGAGTTAAGTTTCCGATTTCCAAGGGAATCCCGATAAAGTATGGAAATGCGTCAAGTTTGAGGCTGGTTTGAGGGCCGAACTCAACGTGGCGGTGGCGCATATTGAGATTAGGGACTTCCCCACCCTAGTCAACAAGTGCAGAATCATAAAGGAGGGGCACAAGAAGTTGAGTGCCGCGAGGGTGAGCGCCCCTGTGGTTGGAACCTCGAGCTCCGAGGTTCAAGCCACAACATCAGAACCTCAAGGAGCCACTACAATCCCTACCACTCTAACTAGTTCAAGCATCAACAACAACAACAACAACAACAACAAAGACCCACCAATCAGCCATTCTGAACAACACCCGAGGCCACCGTTCAACCACAACGGCCAGGAACCGCAACAACCAACAAGGAGGATCAGGCGGTCCTTGCAACAACAACCAAGGGAGGGCCCAGCGGGCCAAGAACAAGGCGCCCAAGGAGCCCTCCTGCCTTCCCAGACCTGACCAGCCGTGGTATGCCCCCGTGGAAGGAATCATGGAAATCACCCCTGCCAAGCTGGGCAAGGAGTCTTTCCAGATGTGGCAAGCCCGGTCACTACGCCAAGGATTGAGAAGCGGAGGGCCATCCAGTCAGAACCCAGGCCGCAACACCAAGGACGGGTCTTCGCCGTCAATGTGGAAGATGCCGCCGGATTTAACGACCTCATCGAAGGTAAGTGTGAATTAAATGGTAGAACCTTAATTGTACTATATGACTCTGTGCTACCCATTCATTCATCTCACATGCTAGTGTCGAGTTTTTGAAGCTTAAAGTTTCTAAACTTCCTTTTGATCTTATTGTTTCTACCCTACAAATCGTCCTATACATACCTGTAATTGTTGTTGCATTGTCATCTTATTGTCGAAAATAGGTTTTTCATGGATTTGATCTGTTTACCCTTGAAAGATATAGGAGTAATTCTTGGCATGGATTGGCTCTACGCCAACCATGTATTGTTAGACTGTTATACCAAAACTGTTATCTTTTGTCTTCCCCTAGCAAAACTAGTCAAACTTTTAAGCTTTATGTGAATTCCGTAGAGGTCTCCTTGTGGGAGAAAACTAAGGGATATGTCCTTCTAGCCACTAGCGAGGTAGATTTTGATACCAGGAGTAAGACATTATCCTTAGGTATTTCCAGATAGATACCCAGTTCCTCCCGAGAGAGAAGTGGAGTTCTCCATTGAGTTAGTTCCGAATGGGACCTATCTCTATAGGCCCATATAGAATGTCACCCTGGAGTTGGCCAAGTTGAAAACCCAGTTGGAGGAGCTTTTGGAGAATAATTTCATAAGACCTAGTGCTTCACCGTGGGGAGCCCTGGTCTTATTTGTTAAAAAGAAGGATGGAAGCATGAGGTTGTGCATAGATTATAGGCAATTGAATCGAGTAATGGTGAAAAATAAATACCCCTTGCCTAGGATTGATGATCTCATGGACCAACTAAAAGGAGCAGTGGTATTCTCCAAGATTGATTTGAGGTCAGGATATCACCAAGATTAGGGTGAGAGATCAAGATATACCTAAAACCGCCTTTAGAACACGGTACGGACACTTTGAGTTCGCCATGATGTCTTTTGGATTGACGAATGCTCTTGTGGTGTTCATGGACTATATGAATAGGATCTTTAGACCTATTTAGATAAGTTCATGGTCATTTTCATAGATGACATACTCATCTATTCAAAGACCCACGAGGAGCATGAACGTCATCTAAGGTTGGTTTTCGAGATTTTGAAGGAGAAAAAGTTGTATGCGAAGCTCTCTAAGTGTGAATTTTGGTTGGAGGAGGTGAAGTTCTTAGGACACGTAGTGTCAAAGGGAGGTATAGCCGACCCCAGTAAATAAAGGTCGTAATGAATTTGGAGAGACCAACCACTGTAATGGAAATACGGAGCTTTTTGGGTTTAGCAGGCTATTACCGTAGGTTCATAAAAATGATTTTCTCATATTGCCCTTCCCCTAACCAAGCTCACTAGGAAGAACACCTCATTTTTATGGAATCCCGAGTGTGAGAAAGCTTCAACCTTAACCCCGGTTTTGGTTTTACCCAACTCCAATGTACCTTTCGAGGTATATTGTGACGCTTCGGGCAAGGGTTTAGGCTGTGTGTTGATGCAAAATAGGCAAGTGGTAGCCTATGCGTCTAGACAACTCAAGCCTCACGAGGTGAACTCCCCACCCATGACCTAGAGTTAGCCGCCATAGTGTTTGCCTTGAAGATATGGAGGCACCACTTGTATGGTGTAAGGTTTGAAGTTTTCTTCGATTATAAGAGTCTTAAGCATCTCTTTGATCAAAAGGAGTTAAACATGAGGTAGAGAAGGTGGATGGAATTTTTGAAGGACTATGACTTTGGCTTAAGTTACCACCCGGCAAGGCTAATGTGGTCGCGATGCCTTGAGTCGAAAATCATTGCGTCTATCTCACATGATGGTTAAAGAAGTTGAGTTAATAGAGAAGTTTAGGGATTTGAATTTAGGGATGTCTGATGGATAGGAGTAAGAAGATGTGTCACCTTAGTGTGACCAGTGGGTTTAAGCAAAGGGTATTATAGCACAAGTGGAGAATGAGGAATTTAGAGAGACCCTAGAGGTTAAGGCAGGTAAACTAAAAGGTTTTGAGAAAGGACCCGATGGTTTATGGAGGTTTGAGGGTGATCTGTGCTGCAGGATGGTGACCTCCAAGAAAGCATCTTGGAGGAGGCTCACAAAAGCCATTTCACCATTCATCCTGTACTACCAAGATATAAGGATTTAAAGAAGATGTTTTGGTGGCCAGGATTGAAAAAGGATGTAGTTGCCTGGGTTAGTAAGTGCTTGGTCTGCGAGAAGGTGAAGATCGAGCACCAAAAGCCTTTAGGATGTTGCAACCCTTGTCTATCCCCGAGTGGAAGTGGGATAACATCTCTATGGATTTTGTGACCGGCCTACCCAGGACCCAAGCCGACCATGACGCTATTTGGGTAATAGTGGACAAATTGACCAAGTCGACCCATTTCCTGCCTATCAAGATCACCTTTTCCTAGACAAGTTAGCCCAGTTATACATACAAGAGGTAGTAAGGTTGCATGGAGTCCCATCGACGATAATCTCAGATCGAGATCCGTGGTTTACGTCACGTTTTTTGGGAGCCTTTCAAAAGGCGTTTGGTTCAAGCTGTGTTTAAGCATGGCTTACCACCCTCAAACAGATGGCCAATCAGAAAGAACTATCCAAACCTGGAAGATATGTTGAGGGCGTGCATTTTGGATAGAAAGGAAGTTGGGATAAATACCTGCCACTTATCAAGTTCGCATATAACAACAGTTATCACATGAGCATCTGTATGGCACCGTACAAAGCCTTGTATGGAAGGAAGTGCCAGTCCCCTTTGTGTTGGCACGAACCAGGAGAATAAAGCATGTTGGGATTGGAGGTAGTGAGGGAAACCACGAGCAAATCAAAAGGATTAAGGATAGAAACTTGACTGCCAAAGTCGACAAAAGAGCTATGCGGACAAGCGGCGAAAGCCGTTGGAGTTCCAAGAGGGCGAACATGTTTTCTTAAGGATTACCCCCACTAGAGGTATAGGTAGAGCCATGCGAATCAAAAGTTGAGTCCCATTTCTCGATCCTTTTGAAATTCTTCAGAGAGTCTGACAGGAGCTTACATAATAGCTCTACCTCTAACCTGCTAATCTTCATGACGTCTTTCACGTCTCCCAATTGAGAAAATACCAATATGATCTTAATCATGTGTTAGAACCAGACATGTACAGTTAAGGGAGGACCTAACTTTCAATCTACCACCAATGAGGATCGTGGACCGTGGCATCAAGCAACTAAGGAGCAAGTCCGTCCCTTTGGTGAAAGTGGCGTGGGCGAGACAAGACGAAAGAATACACGTGGGAGCTAGAATCCGAGATAAGGACGAAGTATCTCAAGCTTTTCTAAGGTAACGAATTTTGAGGCGAAATTCTTTTTAAGAAGGGAGTAATGTATGCCCCGATTTTTCTATTTGAGTACAAATGACCAAAATGCCCTGAGGTCATTTTCTTGGAATTTAGGATATGACCCGACAGTTCTCAAATGGGCCAACTCAATGTTTGAAGGGGGTTATAACTGGAATGTTTGATATCCAAGGTGAAAGTCTCATTTTTTGAACTTTTGGCCAACATGACCAAAATACCCTTGTAGCGTTTTACGTGGGTAAAGGTGTCGTTTTAGCGAAACTTTTTTAGAAAGTTCAAAATGATGTTTATGAGTGGTTTATGATGGTTGGTTTGCTCTGAGTAAGAGAAGTTTTAGTGCAAAATTATCATTTTGCCCTAGAACAGTGTAAATGAGTCTAATGATGTAATTAACCAAACCTAAGTAATATTAGTCTCTAATCGAAGATTAATTAATTTCTAATTAATCTAGAGTCAAAATAATTTATTAAGCTTAATTAGAACCTAAGATTGCTTAGTTAAACTCTAATCTCAATTTGATTCAAGATTCCTAGTTATGGAATCTTGAATAGTAAATTCTCTCTCAATTTCTTAAATCAAGGAATTGTGTTTATGATTTAATTTGACTTGAAAATAGTTTTTAATTTATTAATCTAGCAAGATCACCCCTAAATCAAGTCTTGACAACCTTAATTAACCATTACCTCACCTAAACACCTTCTTACAAACTCCTAATCAAAACCTTAATCAAAGAAACACCTAAACACATCATTAAACCACCATTAGATGAACAAAACCTCTCCTCCCTTGGCTGAAATGCTGGCCAAATTCATACCCTTCCAATTGTGTCACATGTTGACTTTGTTTCACTCAAAGTGTAATGCCCTTATTTTCTCTATTTGAGCACAAATGACCAAAATGACTCTAAGGTCAATTTACTCCGAATTCAAGGATAGCCAACCCAATCCGAATAGGTCAACTCAATGTTGAAGGGGATTGTATCTGGAATGTTTGATATCTAAGGTGAAATCTCGTCTTTGAACTTTCTGCTGAAATGACCAAATACCCTAGCGTTTTATGTGGATAAAGGTGCCGTAGCCTTGAACGTTCTAGAAAGTTTGAATGATGTTTTTGAGTGGCTTTTGATGTTTAGTTCTGCTGAAGGTCCCGAGAGTTTTAATACAAAATTAACATTTTGCCCCTAGAACAGTGTACAGGAAGCTTAATGACGTAATTAACCAAACCTAAGCAATATTAGGCTCTAATCGAAGATTAATTTTTTTCGATAATTAATCTAGAGTCAAAATAATTTATTAAGGTTAATTAGAACCTAAGATTGCTTAGTTAAACTCTAATTTCATTCTTTGATTCAAGATTTCTAGTCATGGAATCTTGAATAGTGATTTCTCTCTCCAATTCCTTAAATCAAGGAATTGTGTCTATAATTTAATTTGACTAAAGAATGGTTTTTAAATTGTTAATCAAACAAGACCACTTCCTAAATCAAATCTTGACAACCTTAATTAACCATTACCTCACCTAAATACTTTCTTACAAACTCCTAATCAAAACCTTAACCAAAGAAACACCTAAACACATCCTTAAACCACAATTACATGAACAAAATCTTTCCCCTTGGCAATATGCTGGCCGAAATTATGCCCCCCCAAATTATGTCACATGTTGAATTTGTTTCACTCCAAAGCCCATGCCTTAAGCCATACCCAAACCCATACCTCACCATACCTTGCCCATGCTCTCCACCATACCAATCAAAGAGATATTTCTTCTCTCCTTCTTCCTCAAAGTGACCGGCCACTCTTTCCTCCTCTAGGCCATCCATGAGCTTTCATTTCTCTATAAACATGCAAGCTTGAAATCCCTTTGAATCCTTTACACACATTGTAAACTTTGAGCTCTCTTCTTCAAAGATCAAAGAAGCCCATTTCCTTCCTTACTCTCCCAAACACAACTTCTCTTCTTCTCTTTTTCTTCTTGGCTGAAAACTTCCTCTTCAAGCTCTAAGGAAGATTTTCTTTCCTTCTTATCTCAAAGGATCAAGCTTTCTTCCATCTCATTCAAGACTTCATTAGGTAGGGGTTTATTTTCCAAGTTTTGTTTGCTTCCTCTAAGGAAGAGTTCTAGTTTTCTCTTGGGTTTTCAAAGCTCTTCTTTTTCCTCTTTCATTTCGGCCTTGGAGCCTTATATTGATAAAACTTTGGCTTGATGATGAGGTTTTAAGATAATGGTCTTGTAATGCCATGTGAGAAACCTCTAAAGCTTGAAAACTTGGTCTCAGGCCACATATGATTTTATTTTTTCTTTCCTTTTCCTTCTCAAGATTTCGGCTTTTATTTCTTTTTTTTATGTAAAGTTTCAATGTTAAGTAGATCACTAAAAGTTTCATTAAGAAAATTAATCATATGTTTTCAAAGAGCTCTAAGCTTACCCTTACCAACCTTAAAGTTGGTCGGCCCCTAAGAGTTTACTCTAGATTGAAGCCCATGAGCAATAAAATAAAGAAGATGAGTAGTTCTTTTATGATCGCTTTGATAAAGTGTTGATGTTGCTTTCTTAGTCCACTTTCTTGAGCTTGATGATGAAGTTCAAACCAAAGACTTCTTTGAATACTTGGTGCTAAGAACTCTAAAGCTCACCTTATGTTGTTAAGATACATATTAGGTTAAGGTTGTAATGTTCCTCTAAAGTCTTGTAAGAGCTCTAGTTAAGATAAAATAAGTTGCACTCATGTTTAAGTTTATGCCTTGCATACCATGTTTATTTTCAATGCCATCACTAAGCTCTCAAGAATAAATAAATGAACGTGCATTATCATATTTAAATTCTCCAAGCTTGCATTTCATGTTTATATTTCAAGTCATCACTTAATCTTTAAAGATAATAATGAGGTTGCATCTCATATTTATTTTATGCTTTCACTTTACTTTATAATGAAGAGTAAAATGAAGTGCATAACATGTTTATGTTTATGTTATCACCTAAATACTCTAGAGCTCAAAGACTTGCCCTAGTATCTTCAAATGGAATTTTAACCATGTCAAGTGGAAGTGTTTTAGTTTTAATACAATGATGGTTTTGATTTTGTAAAAAGGTGAGGATGTTTTCAAGAAAATGTTAGAAAGATGTTTTATGAGGTCTCAAGGTGTTTAAATAGCTTGGAATGTGTCAAAAATCATGTTTTCTCAAATTTCAGGTTCTGGTATCGATTACCAGCTTATGTAATCGATTACCAGAGTGGTTCTTCGAATGATTTTAGGTTCTGGTAATCGATTACCAAACAATGTAATCGATTATGAGACTGTCCTCATGCCTAGAACCGATTTTTAACTCCTGGAATTGATTACTTATTCATGTAATCGATTACCATGATGTTCTTCATTTTCCAGAAATAGTTTTAGCCCTATGAAATTGATTACCATCCTATGTAATCGATTACGTGTTTGTTCTTCGAAAACCAGAATCAATTTAGGTTCTGGTAATCAATTACCAGGCCCATGTAATCGATTACCAAATCACCCTTTTGCTCCTGAAATTGTCCCAAGAGAAAAACTAGCAACTTATATGCACTTATAACATGAATTTATGTGATTATGAGTGACATACATTTTTGGATTCTGTCTTGTTCCCTTGGCCACTGCACTAATTCTGTTTTATGGAGTTAAGATGTGTAAAACTATGTTTGAGTGAAGTAAGGAACGATTTAGGAAAGTTAGAAAAGAATAAGTAACTAGAAAGGACTTAAAATAAGAATTCTAGAATACCTAGACACAAAAGTTGTAAATTCTGTTTCAGCATAATTGAAATTAAGGAATTGAATATAGAGCCTTAGGCTAAGAGAACTTAGAAAGGGTCAAAGACATAGATTCTAGAACTCCGAATCGAATTATACTATCCTGCTTAATTTATGCAATGATGTTTGGAGGTGTTAGTAAGCATAAAAATTAGAGAAACTTGCAAGTAATAATCCTTTAGGTGTATCCAAGGTTTATAATGAGCATTAGAATAATCAGAGCACAAGATTAAAACCCACAAAGGTCAAGGCATAAGACACTGCAAGATAGGAGACATAATGTGAGTAAGTGATCGAGTGAACGAGTGTGTTTATTGTTATACTTGAAAGTATTAAGGTTATGTGCATAAGATTGTGTGAACTTATGACGTAACTAATGTGATAATACGGCATGCTATGATTGTGATGCACTTGATGAAATGAGAGAATATGTTTATATGGTTTTGATTGATTAAGATATTGAATGAGATGGTATGAGTTGAACGAGTTATGTGGCATGACTCAAATTTGAGAAATTTGGTGTACAGCCATTGTGTGCTTGAATTTCTGTCAAATTTGAAGGACTTAAAGAAGCTTTTGAAAGTAAAATTTTAAATGTGACATGTCAAGATGCATTTCTCCTACTACGTGAAGAGAAAGTAAATTCGTGAGGAATATGGACACCAAACCATACTGAAGCAGCAAAGTCACTGGTCTTAACTAGTTGATGCGTTTCGCAGATTGAGACGTGCTTCTTCTGCTACGGTGAGAGAAGGTAAAACCGTGAGGGCATCGACATTAGCCTGCCAAAGCGGACAAAGTCACTGGTCTTAACTAGTTGATGCATTTCGGAGAAGGAAAAAGTCCTATGATGGGTGATCCTTAGGCCCTTACCCGTACTCTGGGAGTCGGGATTATTGTGATTATATTACGCTTATCAAGAGGATAAGTAAGAACTAGTGACGACTAGTTAAGGTATGAGCTCATAGCCTAGTTTTAGGGTGCGGTTACTATTTTTGATACCTTGATGTCACAAGTTTCAGAAATGAGAAAAGATGTGAAGTATCCTACTTATGAAAGAGAAATGTTTTCATGAGGAGTACATGCCACTTATATGATGATGAATTATTGATGACATGTTTTATTGGTATGTTTGCATAAAGTATTGTCATGCATTCATGTTTCTCTATGCTGCATACATGCATTAAGATCCATTATAAAAGATACGACCCTTGGATAATTGTTTTTATAAAACCACATAATGAACCTTTGCATGTTACACCTTTTCGTAATAAACCCAAGGTTCCTGGGACGTAAACGATGACATTAGTGTAGGAGGATTTCCCTACTGAGATTCTTTAGTAAGATTCTCACACCCTCTTTCTTCTTACCTTCGATGGCGTCGTTCGTGATTTTCATTGATACGCCAGTTGGGAGGTGCACTACCACCTGAGCACTATTCATATCATTTCGAAGGTCGTTGTGTTGTTCGTGTTTTTGCTTACATGGATGCCCGTTCACGCATCTAGTTTCCAGCTTTCGCTTCACTCCTACCTCACTGGATGGTGATGACCTGATCTTTGAGGACCGACCCTACAACAGCGGACTCGTCGTGCCCGTCCATCATCCTCAGTTAGACTACCCGAGTACGTCCCGCTCATACCTCGCAAGGGTCAACTTGTTCAAGGACTCTCCTTACGTCTACTGGAGGGTTTGCTCCTTCAGGACCCATGGATGTGGGTAGAGGTAGTGAGGACATTGTCACCCAGCAGGATTGCGAGGCGAGTACGACAGCTCGAGAGGTACCCACGAGGAGGCCATGTTGTTCCGCCGTTTCGCATGCCTACACCCCCTCTTCGTTGGGCCACGCAGAGGAGCTCGAGGTTCGTGGGACACACCTCCCCATCATGAAAGGATCAGCATCACCAGGAGGTTTCGAGGGAGGAGTAGCAGGAGCTAGGGTTTGATCTTTTAGAGCTCCCTGTACTTGTTGTTATGTTTACTTTCTGCTTTATGTTTCATGTACTGGAAGCTCTTGCCATTCTTATGAGGGTATAACTTCATGTTTTCTTTTATATTTCCGTTGATGTGTCAGAACTATGTTATTTAATATATTATGACATTTGTTTCTGAATGGATGTATACCTTATTGTTTTCAGTTGTATGTTTTAATCTTTTGTTGCTTTACATTTCGCTCATAATAATACGCAACGGCTCGCATTTTGTTTTACATATTTCAAAAAAAAAAATTTACCTGTATTTTCTACTAAATAGTTTTACAAACGAGTTTAAAAGGAAGTAATAACTAATAATTAATCTTAATACGTCCTAGGCGTGTTGGGTTAAATATTAGGGTGTTACACAAAGGCCATACCTCAAGCCATAGCTTGGACCATACTTGGCCAAACTTCCAACCTTGCCTTTGAATGACAAATTTTTGAAGATATTTTCCTCCCCCAAAGGCCATGAAGACCGTCAGCCTTTCCTTTCCTTTGTAGCCCCATTGTTTCAATTTTCTATAAATACCAAGCTTTAGTGAACTTGGTTACACTTTAGAAACTTTGCCAAGTTCAAACTTTTTTGCAATTCTCTCTTTTTCCTTTGAAATTCTCTTCATCTTGTTCTTCTTCCTCCACCACCAAAGAAACCTTTCCACCACCACAAACCACCATAAACAATCTTGAACCAGCACTCCCCTACCTCAAACCACCTCTCAAACACTAAACATATCCATTTCCAAGCTCACAATCTTAAGGAAAATTCATCTTCCTTGTGCTTCCACCTTGGCCGAATCATCATCACCATCAAAGACAAGATTTTGTCTTTTCACTTCATAAAAAACTCAAGCTTTCTTTCATCTCATCCAAGACTTCATTTGGTAGGGGTTTATTTTCCAAGTTTTGCTTACTTTCTTTAAGAAAAGTTCTAGTTTTCTCTTGGTTTTCAAAGCTCTTCCTTTTCCTCTTTTCATTTCGGCCTTAGAGCCTTGTGATGAGAAAAACTTTGGCTTGATGATGAGGTTTCAAGATAATGGTCTTGTGATGCCATGTGAGAAACCTCCAAAGCTTGAAAACTTGGTCTTGGACCATATATGATTTCAATTTCCTTTCTCTTCCTTGCTCAAATATTTCGGTTTTCATCTCTTTTTCCCTTAATGATTTCAGTTTTCATTCCTTTATTTGTACAAAGTTTGATAAAAATGTTAAGTAGCTCACTAAAGGTTTTGTTTAAGAAAATTAATCATATGTTTTCAAAGAGCTCTAAGCTTACCCTTGCCAACCTTAAAGTTGGTCGGCCGTTCTAGAGTTTACTCTAGATTGAAGCCCATGAGCAATAAAATGAAGAATATGAGTAGTTCATTTTATGTTTGCCTTGATAAGTGTTGATGTTTATCTCTTAGTCCATTTTCTTGAGCTTGATGATGAAGTTCAAACCAAAGACTTCTTTGAAGACTTGGTGCTAAGAACTCTAAAGCTCACTTTATATTGTTAATATACATGTTGGGTTAAGGCTATTAATGTTCTTCTAAAGTCTTGCATGAGCTCTAGTTAAGATAAAATAAGTTTGCATTCATGTTTAAGTTTATGCCTTGCATATCATGTTTACTTTTGATGCCATCACTAAGTTCTCAAGAATAAATAAATGAACTTGCATTTCATGTTTAAATTTCCAAGCTTGCATTTCATGTCTATATTTCAAGTTATCACTTAATCTTTAAAGATAATAATGAGGTTGCATCTCATATTTATTTTATGCTCTCACTTTACTTTATAATAAAGAGTAAAATAAAGTGCATAGCATGTTTATGTTTATGTCATCACCTAAACACTCTAGAGCTCAAAGACTTGCCCAAGTATCACAAGTAAAGTTTTATAAAATGGAAGCTTTCCATGAGTGCCATTTCAGCCTTGTGATGATGATGATGGACTTGATAAGAGTTCATCTAATCATAAGTACCAATAGCCTATGTCTTGGAATTTTCTAAGCTTAGGTGAACTTAGAAAGCATTATGAACATGATTGTATGTTTTAAATCCTTTTTTATGGGCAAATAAATTAGCTACTGTCCTTACTCATGTTTACATGATTTTAATGAGATAAATTAGTTTATAAAAGAGTTTTGAGTTTCTAAAATTATTGCAAGAGAAAACTAGCAACTTATATGCACTTAAAACATGAATTTTTGTGATTATGTGTGATATACATTTTGGTTTCTGCCTTGTTCCTTTGGCCACTGTATTAATTTTGTTTTATGGAGTTAAAATGTGTAAAATTATGTTTGAGTGAAGCAAGGACCGATTTAGGGAAGTTAGGAAAGAATAAGTAACTAGAAAGGACTTAAAATGAGAATTCTAGAACACTTAGACACAAGAAATGTAAATTCTGTTTCAGCATTATTGAACTTAAGGAAAATGGTTTATAATTAGTGGATATGTGTAGGAATCCTAATAATTGGTTTAGAAATTGAATATAGAGCCTTAGGCGAAGACAGAACTTAGAAAGGGTCAAAGACATAGAATCTAGAACCTCGCAATCGAATTATACTCCTGCATAATTTATGCAATGCTATTTGGAAGAGTTAGTGAGCATAAACATTAGAGAGAATTACAAGTAGCGATCCCTAGGTGTATCAAAGATCTATAATGGGCATTAAGATAACTAGAACACAAGTTTTAAGACCCGTAAGGGCCAAAGCATAAAATACTATAAGATAGGAGACATAATGTAAGTGAGTGATCAAGTGAACATATATTTATGTTATGTTGAGAGCATGTGATAGTATTCATGTTATGTGTATGAGAATATGTGAATTTATGATGTGATTGTTATGATAATGCGGCATGCTGTGATTGAGATGCATAAGGATATAAGATGATGATAGAGTGGAGGAATATGTTTATATGACTTTAAAGGATTTGCTTAACTGAGATATTGCGTGAGAAAATATGTATTTGTGAGTTATGTGGCATGACTCAAATTTGAGGAAATTCATTGTACAGTCGTTATGCTTTGAATTTCCATCAAATTTGTGAGACTTAAGAAAGTTTTTGAAAGTGAGATTTTAATGGTGACATGCCGAGATGCATTTCTCTTACTACGGTGAGGAGAAAGAAAACCCGTGGGGTATGGTCGTGGAGCCATACCAAAGTGGACAATGTCACTGGTCTTAACCAAGTTGATGCATTTGCCGAAGAGACGTACTTCTCCTACTACGGAAGGAGAAGGTAAAACCATGAGTGCATCGACATTAGCCTCCAAAGCGGATAAAGTCACTGGTCTTAACCAGTTGATATGTTTCGAAGAAGAAAAAAGTCCCATGATGGGTGATCCTTAGGTCCCCTACCCGTACTCTGGAGTTGGAATTATTATGATTATGATTATGTTACGCTTATCAAGAGGATAAGTAAGAACTAGTGACAAGTAGTTAAGGCATGAGCTCATAGCCTAGTGTTTAGGGTGGTGTTGATACTAAGTTTGATACCTTTATGTCACAAGTTTTTGAAAAAGAAAGGTTGTTCATGAAAAACTATATGCCACTTATTTGATGATAAATTACTAATGACATGTTTTATTGGTTTGTTTGCATAAAGTATTGTCATGCATTCATGTTTCGCTATGCTACATTCATGCATTAAGATTCATCTTAAAAGACACGGACCTTGGATAATTACTTTTATAAAACCTCATAATAGACCTTTGCATGTTAAATCTTTTGATAATAAACCCAAGGTTCCTGGGACATAAACAATGACATTAGGATAGGAAGATTCCCTACTGAGATTCTTTAGCAAGATTCTCACCCTCTATTTTTCTCTCCTTTCTGTTACGTCTTCAGATCTCGATAGCATTCGTGGTCTTCATTGACACGCCGATTTGGGAGGTGCACTTTGACCCAGCATCAGTCGTATCATTTCGAGGGTCGATGTGTTGTCCGTATTTTTGCGTACATGGACGCCCGTTCGCACATCTAGTTTCCAGCTTTCGCTTTACTCCTACCTCACCATATCGGCAACGACCTGATCTTCGAGAGGACTCGACCTTGCGACGAGACCATCGTGCCCGCCCTTCCCTTCTTGGCGTGTGACTTCCCGAGTATGTTCCTCGCTCGAGGCGTTCCGAGACCAGCCATCGAAGGACTCCCCTACCTACATCTACTCAGAGGGATCTGCCCCTACGGCCCCCATGGACATCGGGAGAGGCAGGAGGAACCGTGATACAACGGATACTAGCTCGACGCCTAGAGATATGCCCACGTCGAGGAGGTCACATCCGTCCCCTTCCCCTACACACTTCGAGGAGCTCGCAGCCATTGGGATGTACCTTCCAGGGATGAGGACCAGCTTCACCGTAGGTTTCGAGGAAGGGGTAGCTATAGCTGGAGTTTGATCTTTTGCGGCTTCCCTGTACTTGATGTTTATGTTTTCCTTTTTGTTTATGTATTTTCTTGTTCTATGTATCACAAGCTCTGCCTACTTTATATGGGTATGACTTTATTTAGTCTTTATTTTAGTTAGTGTATTCAGGAACATGTGTTCAACTATGATATCTAATACTATGATATTTGCTTCTATGAATGGATGTGCCCTTTATTGCTTTTATATTGTGTGTTTAAGCTCTTGGATGTTTTACGATTTGCTCATGGTAGTACACTCATGGCTCTAGTTTTGATTTAGGTTTTCAAAAAAAAAAAAATTACCTGTATTTTCCGCTAAGTAATTTTACAAACGAGTTTAAAAGGAAGTAATAACTAATACTTAATCTTAATACGTCCTAAGCGTGTTGGGTTAAATATTAGGATGTTACAAAATGCTATGAAAATTTCTCCTCATTTTTTTTGTGAAGTTCATTACTTCTTGTAATCAGTTTCTGTCTGGAAAATTCTTCTTTCTACATTCTTAGTATACCATACGTTGTTCCTAGGAAGAATCATAAAAATAAGTCATTCAAGTTTTCCAAGTCTCATCATTGTATATCTTACAAAAACTTAAGTGTTGGTTATTGTTGAGTGATAAACCTAAACACAAACCTTTGTAACCCGAATCTTAGTGATCGTTAGAGTTAGCTTGGAGAGGCTAGTCAAAGACTACTTGTAAAGTGATAGTAGTGTGATATAATAGTCACAAGTTTAGCCTGAAATGCCTGGTTAAAGACTACATGTGTGTAACAGCAAAGTGTACTTGCTTGTTACTGTTTAGCTTAGAGAGGCTTGTCAAAGACTACTCAATTGTGAGTAGTGTGTGCTATTGGTCACGAGGAAGAGCTTGGGAAGGCTACTGTAAAGAATATCTAACTTTCTCTAGTATGAAAAATGTTTTTGTGGAACTCAATAGTGGTTGAGAATGGATGTAGGGGTTGGCTAAACCAGTATAAAAATACATGTGTAGTATCTTCTTTTCCTTATTTCTCTTTTATCTTTCTGCCTTGTGCTTGTTATATTGTGTTGTTTGATAAATAGCTTAAACGCATTTTAATTATATTTGTCATTCTTTAGAAAGCTACTTTCTACATTGCTAACATTGTTTTCGCTATACTTCAACTTCTACACTTGATAGTTTTTGTTTAAACTTTTTCAGAAAGAAAAAGGAAGAAAAGGCAAAGCACAATTCGACCCCCTTCTCGTGCACTTTTCAAACTACAAGTTGCAACATCCTAGTTTTTCTTTAGAAATTGATTGAGGAATGGTTAATAGAAATATTGGAATTTTATACATAGTTATGATGAGCACGAACTCCATGAGTAGAAAAAAAAAAATTGTGAATAGTGTTTTG
Source organism: Dalbergia oliveri (assembly GCA_030441495.1). Taxonomy (NCBI): domain Eukaryota; kingdom Viridiplantae; phylum Streptophyta; class Magnoliopsida; order Fabales; family Fabaceae; genus Dalbergia; species Dalbergia oliveri. The sequence goes on along the minus strand of JAMLFY010000001.1, from coordinate 29,047,184 downwards.
TAGGCTCCTGTACAATGAAACTGGAGATTTGGGACCCAGAGTGCCCAAATTTAGGAAAATATGAGGATTTGGTTAGAAATGTGTGGGAATGAAAACTTTATGCTTAGAAGTAATTTTCGGAATATGGTTTTATGGGTAAGGTGTTTACCCGTTCGATGAGATTTCGGTGTGTGATTTTTAACACCGAAAGATATTGTCATCAACACAAATAAGTGATATTTATCTAATTAAGACATGTGGAGGGCCAAGATTTAATCTTAGCCATCCATTGTTGCTTTATGACATAAGTAATGATTATTTTTGTTAAATATCTTATATGCTTTATTATAAGAAGCCTAGTCACCAATTTCTCTTCCAAAATCAAGAGAGAATTCGGCCATTCCAGGAGAGAGAAGCTGGCTGGTTCCTCCATAGCCAAGAGCTTGAGTTGGCTTTCAAATTCCATAAACCCTAGCTTAGAGCCATCAAAACCTAAACCTTCCTTTACTAAAATTGATTTACACTTCAATCTCTACCAATACAACCGATTAGAATTTCCAAACCTCATCATATTGATCTCATCCATCACTAGTCAGGAGGGTTTGAAGGTGTTTTGGGAGTCTTGGAGTGGAGGACTCTCATCTTGAAGCAAGCTAGAGACAAAGATAGACTAGCCTTCAAGAGTAGGGTTTTCTATAGTCCTTTCTCTTGAAATTTTTGCTAACCTGTTCTACCTGGTTTTATTTCAAAATTTTGATTGTATTTGGTTGATGATATATTGTTATTGATGTGTGAATTTTGGTGGTGAGTTTGGATGGTGTTAAAAAGGGGTTTTCACTAAAGGAAATCTGGATTAGGCTGCGGATTCCTAGTTGTCCTACAAGTAGTATGTATGAATTTTCTGGTATATTTCGGTAATTAGATGATCTACGAAAATTATATGTTTAGTGGATATCTTAAACCAACTACATGAATTTTCTTAGGTGTTAATTTTAAAGTTTACTACCTCAAAAAAATCAAGAACCAAAATGTGTTTGATGCTTGTCCTGGATGTTGTAGAAGTAATAAACTTGTCCAATTTTATTATCATAGCAATTGATTGAGATAGCTCATGAAATTTTTAACAAAGCTAATAACATATTGAAGTGTCACTATAAATTTTCTTGTGCATTGGTTCCATCAATTTCTAGGGTTAAAAATTGTAGGAACCCAGAATAACCTGAATTAGTGGCCCCTGACCACCAGATTTGTATATTTTACTGAAGTAATTATAGAACTCTGATTGTCTTGAAATTTTTAAAGGTTATTCTAGACACATTTAAGTGTCATATATAATTTTTGTGACTCTTAGATGGCTATTTGAATACACCAATTAAATGTTGAGCCTAGAACAGAAATTCTACCAAGGTGCTAGAATGTGAAAATGGCTGAAATTTCATGATAGTGACATATGAATGCACACTAATTGTTTCAATTTCTTATTCATGAACCTCTAATATAATTAAATATTTAATTGTAAGGCAAACATGTTTTTGAGAAAAGAAAAGGAGTATATGATGTTGTTATGTGAGAACACAGAAATATTATGTACACATTATGCTGTTGCATATTTGAACATATGGGGAAAAAAGAAAACAAGGCTTAGAGGGATAGAGAGGAAGGCAAAAGTACGGACTTCCCTAGAAAATTATAAGTCGGTAGACGTATGGCTAGGAATAGAACTGTGTGATCTGAAATGGAAAAAAATGAAGTCCGATGATCACGATAGGAATGAGCTCATGTCCTAGCAGTCTATTGTCCTCTATGAAATTATTAAATGTGTATGCAGCTCTATGTGAAACTAAGTCTTCCCTATGTTGAGAAATTGAGAAAAATACGTGGAATTGAGTTTATGGTTGTACATAATAGTACCTGATTGACTCCGTGGTGCCATTCTAAGTTCTCGCGATTTATAGATTTTAGGATTGCTATTCATGCCCTTTATATGAATATTGTATACGCATGAACTTCTTATCTGTACTATGTGTAGCCTCTGGGGGAAACTACCCTCCTGAGAATTTTACAATATTCTCACGCATGCAGCTGTGTATATTGTATTGTTCAGATCTGCCAGATGTCGTCCCTGTGTTTTTCTTTGACTCGCCACAATGGGTGTGGCAATACGACCCGGCATTGGACTCCATGTACGCGGTTTTCCCAGTTCCATATATATATGTTTTTCGGCATTAGTACTTTAGTTTTTGCTAGAACTTCGACCGCCTTCCCTTACGAGGGTATGCCTCTCCATATGGCATTATCCTAATGTGTTTGAGGTTCCCTTTGCTCCACCCGTACACCTTCCAGCAGACGCACCCATTTCTTCGTCCGACTCAGACCCTAGGCCCAGACGCCCCGGTGGAGGTGAGGGCATCGCATTGATGGCCAACAGCTTCCTGAGGAGGAGGCGAGACTTTTAGAGATTGTTGGCATGTACATAGCAGGAGTTTAGTGTTAGGGCTTTACCAACCTGGAGACCGATGTATTACTAGTTTTCTTTTGCTCCGTTTTATCTATATGATATTTTGTCAGGTTGAATCTTTGAGTAGGTTAGGTATTCGGTAGGGGTCTAGCCTCGTTTGCTACAGAGTTTTGACTAGTTAGGGGTTGTTTCGTATTTGTCTTTTTGTCATGATGTATAGATTGTAACTGGGACATGATGTTAATGTATGTGAATATGTTTGTGGCAACATGTGTATTAAAACTCTTTTCTCATTAATTTTGACTAGTATTGATCAAGAACGTTAGTAATACTCTACTAATTGCTATGTCAATACTCAAGTAGAATGTGGTAATTGGGAGGGTGTTACACAAGTGGCATCAAGAGTTCAGGCTTCTAGGGATTAAGCACTCTAATGACTATAGAGGTCAAAGATCCTGAGGAGTTATGGCACAGCACATTCACATAGCAGGACACTCTTCAATAGACCACCATTCTTTGATGGTGTAACATCCTAATAATTAACCCAATACACCTAGGTTGTATTTGATTAATTACTAGACTTTAATTTTTGCTTCTGTTCTTTGATCTAAACTCTTAAAAATACTTTAATGAAAATACGGATAAATTTTTTTTTTTTAACTTTGAAAATAAAACATGAGCCACGCATACTAAGTAAACCCATCATCCTTCTTGCATGAAATAAAAATTAATCACCTGTTGCACAACAATAACATGAATAATCACATCATCACATATAATTATAACATAAACAATATTCGTTCCACATTAGATATCAAAATACACAACAAATAGATATTATGCCCACCAATAGAGTTGGGCTAGGTCTAGTTAATCGAACAATACATAAATAGTATATGTATGGAAAAACATCCATCAATGACATCTTACTAACACTCCAAGAGGGAAATAGATATCTGAATATACGAGTGAAGTTAGCAGGATCAAGTTCAACTACCAGGTAAAAGCCTCAACGTGATTCACGAACACTTCCTTCTATTTCTAAGACGAGATGGAAAGAAAAAAAATAGAGGGAGTGAGAAACTTATAAAAAGAATCTCAGCGGGTACTCACCTCATGATACATTGTGTCATCATCATCGTCCAGGAACCTCGGGGTTATTATAAAATAGTGAGCATGCTAAGATTCATTTATTAAGTTTGGAAAAATACTTTACCGAGGTTCATTGATTTTAATCATGCGTCTTATAATGCATCATAAACTTAGCATGTCATGTTTATAATGAACTTTTCCTTTCATCAACACATCATATTCCTCATTATCATATCATAATAACATGCATAGAAGAACATCATATTTCTCATCATCATCTCATAAATGCTATGCATAGAAGAACATCATACCATAATAGCTATGCACAAGACATGGTGCACATATTTCATTTCTTTAGTATCCTAGGTGACTTAAAATCTTGTCATCATCATCATTATTTTCCTTGGGCCCACCCTATACTCCACCTTTTGGGAGTAATCTAGGTTATGAGCTCATACCTTACTAGTCGTTACTAGCATATACTTATCCCTTTTGATAAGTTAAAATCCCACTCTACCCTTTTGAGAGAACGGGCTAGGGGCAAGAATCACCTTTTCACCACCTATATTCTGATGGGTCCAAAGGATCATTTCCTCATAAGTTTAAGTCACCATTAAGTCTTAGCATGTTATATCATAATCATCAAGATGCATGAACATTCTCATTGTTTCCAACAGCAACTATAACATGCAAGCCATGAAATCATTCAATAATATCAAATTCTTAGTAGGCATTACATCATCATATAAATTGACATTCCAAAGCATCAAAAGATGTCATCTAAAATTCTCAGGAAGCTCCCTTAAATAACCAAACTCTAAAATTGGGTAACCTTAATTATCAAACTAATTACTTATGCATCTAAGGGATTTATTACCATCAATTATAAGCCTTAATAACATTATTACATTATATGGGGTAGCATAGACAGTAAGTTGTTCTTAAGGTTTTACGTGTGTAGAAGTTACGTTTTTAACCCTTTCTCGTTCCTGGCTTTCCCTATGATGCTAAAATTAATTACTAAACCAATTATGAATCATTGTCCCTTATCTAAACATAATAAAATCTGGTTCTTAAGGCCACTAAAGGTTCTGACAGAATGCATAAATTTCATTCTCTAGAGTCCTAGAAATCTTGCTTTTACGGTTTTCTAGGAAGCTAGTTTTATCTCTAACATGCATAGAATCATTCCTTTAGCAATAAACCATAATTATCACAACTTCAAAAATATTAAACCATCATCATATAGTAGTACTAAACTCAGATTAGTGACCGAATCATGAACCTCATATAATTGCTTAAAGTCACATTTCAAGTACACATGTGATAATTGGTTTACCGTAAAATATTTGTAAAACCTCAAACTCCTTTAGAAACTAATTCTTTTTGTTAAACTTGAAAGAAATAATAGGACTTTAGGTCTTCCTTAACCATGAGGCTACTTTATACATTGAAAGAATGTTCATGATTAAATTTTTCACTTAAGATAAAAGGAGCAAGTCTTGAGTTTAAGAGATTTATGTGATATCTTAGAATCATAAACTGCTATGTAACCTCATTTTAATCTTGTCATTATAAGGTGATAACTTGGAATTATAAACATGATATGAAAATCCATTTCTTTATCTTTAGATTCAAGGTGATGACTTGAAAATTAAACATGGTGCAAGAGATTGAAATATAAACATGATGCAAGAAACTGGAACGCGGAGTCGCATGAACAAGTGAAGGAGAAGAGAATCTTATGAAACCTAGCGCAGGAGTCACTTGGACCGGTGAAGGGAGAAGAGAACTCTTATTACATCTTATTAAGCTCCAAACTCAAGACTTCTTAAAGAATGAATTCTTTGACTCCAATAATCTCAAGAAAGCTTTAGAGTTTTTATTACCATGGTTCCAACTTTGCTTGTGATACTTGAGCAAGTCTTTGAGCTCTAGGATCTTTAAGTGATGACATAAACATAAACATGCCATGCGTTGATTCTTTTAGTCATTATAAAATAAAGTGAAAGCATAAAATAAATATGAGATGCAACATTTTTATTATCTTTAGAGATTAAGTGACAACTTGAAACATAAACATGAAATGCAAGCTTGGAAATTTAAACATGAGGTATGCAAGTTCATTTATTTATTCTTGAGAATTTAGTGATGACATTAAAAGTAAACATGATATGCAAGACATAAACTTAAACATGGATGCAAGTTCATTTTTATTTCTTTACTAGAGCTCCTTCAAGACTTTAAAAGAATTATAATTTCAACACAATATATATCTTAGCAAGACAAAGTGAACTTTAGAGATTTCATTACGAGTTATCCTAGAAAACTTTCTTAGGCCTTGGGGCCAAAATCAAATGGCAAGAAAAGGAGAAGTTCAAGAGTCATCTAGAAATGAAAAATTGTTAAACATCATTTTAAACTAAAAACAAAGCTTAACAAGAAATGAAACATAAGTGTCAATATATTTTTCAAGTTCTAAACTCAAGACCTTTATCATAAAAACATAGTTGCTTCAAAACTTTAAAAACTAATGAAACCTTCAAGTTTTAGAGGTCTAACTTGTGAAGGCTTTGCAACCAACACTCAAGAACCTCATCATCAAACCATGGTCTCATCATAATCTAGGTCATAAGGCCGAAATATACAAGAAGAAAAGGAGAAGGAAAACTGAAATATGAAGCAAGAAGAAAGTACATAAAATCATCATTTTTAACCAAGAACAACACTTATCAATGCGTAGAAATAAGCTTAAAGACAACTCGCTACCTAATTTGTTTTGAAGGAAAGAAGAGAACTTGGTTTCTTTGAGTGAAATGAAAGAAAATCTTCTTGAAAACTTGAAGCAAGAATTTCAGCCAAGGGTGTAACACCCTAACTTTCACCTCACACGCTCGAGTCGCATTTGGCTAGTTATTAGACATTACGCCTTTTTTTCAGAACTTGACTTATCTTTATTTAAAATACGGGTAATAAAATATGACTAAATTTTTCTTTTTGAATTTAAGATTTAAAATGCGAGCCGCGCATGCGCATACATAACGATTAATACACACATGATATAGCCAACATATACACATTATCATAGCATATAGAAACAAGTCATGGAATAGTCACAACATAATTTATATTAACATATCATAGTCACATCATAATGACGATGCCCTTCGAACATGAGGACATCTCAAGATACTAAACATAACAAAAGATGAACGTACACGAACCCAACGCTAGACATTACTATAACTTTTCTAGACTAATCTTCGCGCTTCCGCTAACCTCTACCCGGTAGCGTGGTTCCTAAACTTGCGCCTTACAAAGGATCACAAACATCCGCATCACTCGCCTCTAGAGACGACATGGAAGAAAGGAAAAGGGATGAGAAATCTATATAAGATTCTCAGGAGGGCTCCCGACTCTAACACAAGTGTCATCGTCGCCCCAGCCACTTCGGTTTCGTTATAAAAGGGGGTGTTCATGCATAGGTTCAATTTTAATTTCTCAAAACTTATTATCCAAAGTGGGTTTTTTTTAGCATGTGTCTTCATGTTATGAATGCAGCAGATATTGTATGTATGCATGGCAATATGACAATACACGTAGATAACACATTTTACTTAATCAAAGCATCAATGAAACTTCAACGAAACATATGCATGTGCATTTTTACTTTATCATAATTGAACTTGTGAGTTCCTTTCATGACTTTTCACTTTTTCATTTTTCACACCCTCGTCATAGCCACCAAAATCCATCCAACATGCCGCCCACGATTTCTCATAGCCACCAAAACTCCAAATCACCCATCGCCTAGGAATGAGCTCATCCTAACTAGCCGCTGATTTATACTGGAAAAATAGAGGGGAATCATATCTCTTTCTTGGATCACCCCGTACAACCCTTAACTCGGGAAGTCATAATGGGATCATTTCCTCATTAACATATCTCTTTTCTTTCTTCGAAATGCATCAACTGGTTAAGACCAGTGACTTTGTCCGCTTCGGATGGCTCGACGTCCATACCCCCACAGGTTTACTTTCTCCTCGTAGCAAGAAAAATGCGTTTCGGCATATAACTTTTACATTAACATACCATTTATGCAACATGAGCATGGAATCATTTTAAAACATATCATATACTTTTCTCATATGCAACGTTATAACATTTCAAGTAACATTCATCACATCATATACATTTCAAGTAAATAATCAAGTAAGACTTCAATACACATAGGCATTCTCATCATAATTTCATTTCATCATATCATGTACATTCCCATTAAGTAATCATGTGAAAAGGCAACATCACATAAGCATCCATATCATAGGTTCATCCCATTAAAATCAAAACACTCATTTCTGGCACATTTAGGTCCTAGTAATCGATTACATGAGTCTCGAACTTGTTCTGGGTAAACACCCTTGTTAATCGATTACACCTCTTGGTAATCGATTACTAGAACCCAGAATCTCATAAATTGCTTCTGGTAATCGGTTACATAGCCCAGGAATCGATTACCAGAATCCCTTTTTTCCAAAAAACTAAACTTTCTAACACATTTTCAAGTATCCTTCCTTTCCAAAAACACTTTATCACACCTTTCTAAAAACTCTTTGAAATCATTATCATATTTCCACAATTTAAAACCAACATTGTAACGTAACTAAGAAATAAATCTCAACACTCATAAAAGAAACAAACATAAAGGAAACTACTTCATATTCTTTATTTTATTGCTCATAGGCTCCAATCTAGCGTGGATTCTAGAACGGCGACCAACTTTAAGGTTGGCAAAGGTAAGCTTAGAGCTTTTTGAAAACATGTGATTAAGTTCTTCAACAACTTTTAGTGATCTACTTAACATTTATATCAAACTTTTTATAACAAAAGGAAATGGAAACCGAAACCATTAAGGGAAAAAGGAAACAAGAACTGAAAACTTTGAACAAGGAAAGGAAAGGAAACTGAAATCATTTATGGTCCAAGACCAAGTTTTCAAGCTTTAGAGGTTTCATTGTGATGAACTCAAAGTCATCATCTAGAACTCTCATCATCAAGCTATCATGAAACATCATCAATGGCCTTGAAGGCCGAACATGTAAGGAAAAGAAAGAACTTGAAAGAAAACTCCTTACCTAGTGGTGAAGAGGAAAGCTTGGTTCTTGAAGCAAGTTGAGAAGAACAACTTCTTCCTTGATGCTTGATGATTTTCGGCCAAGGCAAGGAGGCAAAGAAGATGAGGTGTTTTCTTTGTGAGCTTGAAGAGGTGAAGAAAAGGAAAGGAACTCTTGAGTCTTGAGAGAAAAAGAAAGAACTCAAGATTACTCTTTGAAGATAATCTTGGCAAATGAACAAAATGCAACCAAGCTCATCCAAGCATGGTATTTATAGAGGGAATGAGACCTTGTGGCTGATTTGGGAGGAAGGCTTGGCCTCATGTTCCATGAGGTGAGAGAATTTGCTTCATGGAGGCATGGTGAGGTATGGTGGAAAGTATGGGCAAGGCATGGGCAAAGCATAGGCAAAGCATGGGCATTTTTGTGTGTAAAAATAAATCAACATGTGAGGAATGGGGAGGGAATTTTCGGTCAGATTATGCAGCCAAGGGGAGGGAAAATCTCTCATTTAATTGTGGTTTAATGATGTGTTTAGGTGTGTCTTTGATTAGACTTTTGATTAGGCATTTGTAAGCAAGTGTTTAGGTGATAAAATGACTAATTAAGGTGGTTCAAGACTTGATTAAGGAGTGGTCATACTAAATTAGAGAATTAAAATCATACTTTAGTCAAATCAAATCATAGACACAATTCCATGATTTAAGGAATTGAGAGAGAAAACACTATTCATGAAAATGTGACATAATGTCTTAAATTCAAGAATAGGATTTTGAGGTTCTCTAAGCAATCTTAGGTTCTAATAAACCTTGATTAATTATTTTGACTCTAGATTAGTAATTAGAATTTACTAATCTTTAATTAGAGCCTAATATTGCTTAGGTTTCGCTAATCGTGTCATTCGGGCCAGAATGCACTTAGTTAGGGGTAAAACGGTAATTTTTCACTAAAACTCCCGGGCCACCGGGTTATCCCGACATAAAACATTACTCAAAAACATCATTTAAAACCTTTTGGTGAAATTGGTTCAACCACGTAAAACGAGGTTAAACAACCACATGAGCATTTTGGTAATTTCGCGCGTCGAACTCAAAAATGAGATTATTCTGGTCTATTAACACACATAACATACACAATCCCCTATCATCACAAAAACATCCCCTCGAGGATGGCCTGGACCGTGATCCTCGTTTTCCGGAAAATGACCTCAGGGCATTTCTATTTGTACATTGGAACATTAGGGTTACAAAGGGGGAGGAAGAAAGAAAGCTTTTTTTTTTTAGCTTTGGAAAAACTTGAAGTTGTTCAATTATGAGCAAGGTTCTAAGACTCCTTAAGCATGCCTATTTATAGAGGATTTGAAGATCATAAATGGACAAATGGAGGAGGCATAGTTGGCTGATTTTAGGGAGGACAAAGGGAGGAAAATCATTTCCTTGTTCAAAGCATGTTTTATGGCATGTTTTAGGGTATTTTTGTTTTCTTTTTTGCGCAAAATTTGGACAATATTCTGATGCATTATGGCTCCATTATTTCGTCCATTGCAGCCCATGGAAGAGTAATTTGTGTGTTCCATGTATTGTTTAGGTGTAGGTAATATCTTTGCAAATTAGAGAATTTGCAATTAAGGGCTTAGGTGAATTAGTAAGCAATTTGGGTGTTTTTAAGCAATTTTAGTTTCTAATCAATCTAAATAAATAATTTTGACTCTAGATTAATAATTAGAATTTAATAAGCTTTAATTTGAGCCTAATATTGCTTAGGTTTCATTAGACGAATCGAAAATCTCAAAATTCGCAAAACTAAAAGAAGGGGGCAACATGGTCATTTCGCTCAAAACGCCGAGGCCACCCAAGCTTAACCAATGGACAATCATAACTTAAAAACATATTTTAAAACATTTTAGTGAGGTTCGGCCTCAGTCGGCAAGCAATTGAAGTTAAAAAGCAGGGCGTTTTGGTCATTTCGCGCGAGAGCTCAAAATTAGGATTCTTCTCCTCTATTAACACACATAACACAAACAATCCCTTATTATCATCAAAACATCCCCTTGAGGATGGGTGGGGCCCACGATCCTCATTTTCAGTAAAATAACCTCAGGAGCATTTTGGTCATTTTACACGTATAGAAATTCTGGGTTTGCAACTTTTGCACGAATTGCTCCTAACCTTTCTTCTAATGTTATATTCCTTTATTGAGGATTGTTCGATCTCAAATTTTATGTAAGAATTTCCTAGAGTAATTTGGTAATTTCTAAACGACAGTAAAAATTACAGGAAAATTGGGGTGTTACAGAATGGTAGGGACTATGCATATTGGAGAGATCGTATAGAGTTGTTCATAAAGTCTTGATTTGTAGGAGATCATCCAAGAAGGAGACTACATTTCCATAAAAGAAGTTCCAAGAAAAGAAGCATCTTCTAACTTTAGAAAAGTCCCTCGGAGTACATGGATTGAATAACATAAAGCTAGAGTTCAGTTGAACTCAAAAGCTAAGTACCTACTCATATGTGCACTAAGCAAAATCGAATATGATAAAATCATTGGTTGTTGTAACACCAGCACCCTCGCATTACGTGATATTGTCCTCTTTGGGTTCAGGGCCTACTCCGACTCCCCCCAAGGTTGTGTTCTTCCTCCTGCGAGGGAAACGCGTCACACAAGGAGGAGATATCCACACCCTTATAAGGCATGCTTCGTTCACCTGCTGTTTCACTCACCCACCCTTGGGGGGAATCCTGCTGGCACACCCCGGCCAGAATAATCCCCTCACAGCACCCTGGCATTACGTGATGTTGTCCTCTTTAGGGTTCAAGGCCTACTCTGACTCCCTCCTTCAAGGTTTTGTTCTTCCCCCTAGCGAGGGGAAAACGCATCACGAAAGGAGGAGGTATCCACACCCTTATAAGGCATTCTTTGTTCACCTCCCTAGCCGATGTAACTTCAGTTGTGACATGACAAAGGAGATTTGGGATAGACTGCATATGCTACACGAAGGAACTGATCAAGTCAAAGAAATAAAGATCAGGATGCTGTCCATCAATATGAATTGTTTAAAATGACAAACAAGGAAAGTATTGATAATATGACCACAAGGTTTATGCACATCATAAACTAACTAAAAGGTCTAGGCAAAAGATATTCTAATTCAAACATTATTAGAAAAATCTTAAGAAGCCTTCTTACAAAATGGCTGCCCAAGGTCATAGCCATTACAGAAGCCAAAGAATTTCAAACTCTTGGCCTAGATGCACTCATTGGTCACTCAAAACTCATGAGGTAGTGCTTTTGAAGTGAATGGTGAATCCATTCAGAAGAGTAAGTACATGGCCCTGAAGTCATCTTATCAAAAGCAGAATAAAGCTAAAGCAATGAAAATTGCTGAAACCTTTGATGAAGAGGAAGGATCTGAAAAAGACTGAAGATGAGGATGGAGATGAAATCTCCATGCTAGTGAGGAAGATATCCAAAGCCTAGAAAGGCAAAGCAAAGAGAAGAAGAGACATCAACCTTAAGAACGACAAGAAAGGCAAGGGAAAGCTAGAAAGCATCACTTGCTACAAATGTGGTTAAAAGGGTTACTTCAAGCCTGAGTCTCCTAAGCTCAAAGGACCATAGAAGAAGTTTCACTCCAAGAAGAGAGGAATGTTGGCCACTTATAGTGACTCAGAAGAAGAGAAGGAAGGATCAGAAAGCCATGATAAGCTGGAAGACATTGTAAACCTGTGTTTCATGGAGACTATGCTTCAATGGAGAACCTGAGGTAATAATGTCTAAATCTTACCTTTCATATGATGAATTACTTGCTTTATATGATTAGTTGCTTGAAAACTTTCAAACTCTTTCCTCTCACTATCATAACCTGAAGAAGAATCATCAAAAGTTTGTTTTAGAACTTAAAATGGCCAAATAAGAAGCTAAAAGTCTAAGGCTTGAGATGGAAGAAACAAAAAGAGAAAACAAAGTTTTAAATACAAAGCTCAATGCCTTTGAAGCTGAAGTCTCTGAAAGAATGAGAAAAATTAGAAAATTATTTCTGAACTGGAGAGAACTTCAAAGCTTCTCAAATCTGGCCTTGAAAATATGGTTAATGGTTCAAAGAATCTTGAACTAATTCTTGGAGACAAATGCCATATTTTTAAAAATGGGATTAGGATATGAAGAGGAAATAGATTAGAAAGCAAAGACAACCTCATCAAAGAAAACTAAGAACAAAGTCTCTTGTACTATCTGTCATAAGAGGGGACACCCACTTGACAAGTGTTTCATGAGAGAGAAATCTATCAGAATGGTTAGGAAACTACCCCTTCAAAGATCTAACTCAAAAGGACCCAAGAAAGTCAGGTACCTAAATTAAAAACTATCTTTTTTGCTCATGTGTCTAAGAACGCATGTTGATCAAGACAATAAGTGGTACCAGTCATAGGGATAGGAAATAATGGCAAGGATGAATCCTACTAAATTTCCAATGTTTTTCTTGTTGATGGTCTAACTCATAATTTTATTGAGTATTAGCCAATTCCTGACTAAGCCTTTAATATTGTATTTAATGCTTATGGCTGCAATATTGTAAATCCTATTTATGGACAAGTCATCTTATCTGACAAGAGGCATGATAACACATACGTGTTATTCTTGGATGACCATTAAGATCAAAATGCAAAATGTCTCGTATCCTTTATGGATGATAAATGGCTGTGGCATAAGAAGCTTGGACATACTCATATAGAGCTTATTTCTGAGCTATCTCAAAGAGCTTGTCAAAGGCCTACTAAAGATCAGATTTGGCAAGGATTCAACTTGTGATTTCTGTGGGAAAGGCAAGCAAACCAAAGCTTCTTTCCACAATAAAAATATGGTTTTAACTACTAAGCCGCTTGAACTTTTACATATGAATCTTTTTGGACCAACTAATATTACAAGTCTTACTGGAAAAGGCATTGTCTTGTTATAGTGGATGATTTTTCTAGGTTCACATGGGTAATGTTCTTAGCTTCTAAGGATGAGGTAGTCGAAATATTCAAAGTTTTTGCAAAATGAGCTTGTAGAGAAAAAGATTCTTAAATTACCTCTATAAGATCAGATCATGGAGGAGAATTTGAAAATCATATTTTCGAAGAGTTTTGTGAAAAACATGACATCTTTCAAGAGTTCTCTGCACTTAGAACTCCCTAACAAAATGGGGTTGTAGAAAAAAGAACATGGGCTTACAAGAGATGGCTAGAACCATACTTTTAGAAAATGGTTTATCAAAAGGTTTTTGGGCAGAGGCTGTAAATGCCTCGTGCTACATCCAAAACAAAATCTTTCTAAGACCAATCCTCAAGAAGATCCCTTATGAGTTGTGGAATGGTAGAAAACCCAACATATCTTATTTCCATATATCTGGCTCATCTTGCTTTATTCGTAACACCAAGGACAAAATGTAACATCCTCTTAATGGTAGTGTTCCACCTAGGCGTGACACCTTAACTAAGATTGTGCTACTACATTCTATATTCGTGTTTGTGAAATACAATTATAGTTATTTAGTTGTAAGATCGTATTCAAATTAATTATTCAGTATTAAGCATTATACATCGAAATATCAGGAAGAAAGTAATGTAAAATAAAGTATCATATGATTTTCTGTGACTACTACTACAAACATCAGGAATTTTATTTATGAACATAAGGGCTCATGGCCATTTCAGGACAAACATATAACATACAGACAATTAGGATATAGTACATAAAAGCATCAAGTCCTCATGAACTACCAACATACATCAAAATACTAAAACATACTCCTACTCTAAAGAAAACCCATAAAAAAAAATCATGTACAAAAGGTTTTCATATCAATCCAGTCCAACAGACAACAGGCATGTGTCATACTACTAAAACATAAGATAAACATCTGGCAGATCCTGCAAGATACAATATGACTCTACAAAAAACCATTCACCATCGAAGCAATGGCATCACCTCTTAGAGGAGAGTCAGGGTCAAAAGCTGAGCTGTCACTAGGGGTAAACGGTGGTGCTGGCATTGAAGCAGGGTCATGAGGAGGAGGCATAGCCACATTGGGTACCAGGAGCTCGGTGGTGGCTGGATAATCACTGATGTGCCATACGAAGGGGACTCCTTCAAATGGAAAATTCGGGTCAAACAGTGGGCTCAAAACTAGACTAGCAAATGAATGACAGAAGAAAATATATACACGTAGCTGCGCATGTACAAGGGCGAAGAAGAAGTCTAAAGTAGGGTTGTAGTGCCACTCCACGTATGGCAACTCAAGAAGGAAGACCATCAATGCCATTACCTAGATCTGGGGTAGACATGGAATACAAATAGGGATGAGAATCTAAAATCCTCAGGAGGGTACTCCCATACATATAACTATCATCATTATTTACCCAGTGCTTCGGTTTAATTGCAAAAATATTTGCATGCAAGTAAGTAACTAATAACAATTATCAAAATTTTTATTCGAAGCAGGTCCATTTTATGTGATCATTATTCTTAAACTTAAAATAGTAACTTATCACATAAACATCTTGATCTCAATCAAATATTAAAGCATTATTTCTATAGCACATAAGAAAAAAAATTAACTTAAAACAAATTGCTACTTTGACTATTTTGGCCCTTGACTATCGTGGCTTATACCACTCTAAGGTAATAGACTGATTTTTAGGACTGAGCTCTTTTCTATGCGTGATCCTTGGATTTTCTCTCTAATTCACACATAGATCTATTTCTGGTTAGGTTCGCTCTGAACTCAATTCAAGGGTAGTTAGGTTCACTCCCTAACTAACTAGATTTGTTCTTTATCCAATAAGACATAGTCTCATGCTTGTCTCACATATATATGAGCAATTGTAATAAATAGTCACTTTTATATGTGCCTAACATCATTAATAAATTTACATGTCATAATGAGATCAAGTCATAAACATTGTGGCATTTCTTCAGCCAACTATGCTTGTTGCCAGGTTTCAGTCCTAAGGGAAATTATGGTTAAATTATCAAACATAATTAGAACATAGTAAAACTATTTTTTGGAGGTAATTTAATGTGTTAATGAGGTCATGTAAATATTTCAAAGAATGAAAAGATCTCAAACTATATTTGTAAAATTTCACAATTTTGGAGGTTAGGAACTATACACTCTTAGCCAACAACAAGAAATCTCAATTTTTCTACCCTATCAAATGAACCCAGAACTTCATACAAAAATTTGGAGTTGGTCCTTAATATGTCCTCAACATCCTGTAAAAATTTTAGCTAATAATTTGATCATTTGCTAGGGTAACAAAATTATATAGATTTAGTACTACAAACTATTGGGGGCAGAACCCTTGACTTGTTCAGTTTAGTGAGTAAAATCAAAACATTTCATGTACTTACTAAATTCGGTATTTCAGCAGCATGACTCATAACATATTTTAGCACAAAAGGTTTCCTAACTTCATCAAAATTCTCCACCAAAATCAACATATCAATATTCATATATAATCAAGCAATGAAACAAAAAAATTTGTGCTTTATCAATTAGGAATGTCCAGAGTAAATTTTGAAAGAAAAGTGGATAAATAAAGCCCTACTTGGCTCTTTGAAGCTTAAACTCTTGTTCTTAACTTTCCTTAATGATTCTCCACCAATTTCTTGATCTAACTCCCTTTTAATCCTCTTATAACACTGAAACTAACAGCTAACTTGATAATATGAAGAGGTTGGGGTTTGTAATAAGGAGTTGATCTTGAGTTCATTAGAGGTAGCACATAGGTTATGCTTTTTGATATGGGATTTTGGGTGACGTTTAGTGTTCTTAGCTAAGGTTCTTGTATTTGTTAAAGAAAGGAGATGAAGATGGCTGAAAGTTTAGGTTGCTTAACCAAGAATTACTAAGAGAAATGTGTAGAAAGTTGTCTTGTAATATATTGGTATTTTGGGTAATAAATGAAATTAGGAAAATGGTTTTTCTTCAAGATAATTGCATGCAATTTTGGTGGCTTCTCATTGGTTCCTAGAGAAGACAATGGTGTGGCTTTCTCTAAACCATACACTTGTCTTGCTAGGTGTCTTTCTTATACTTAATTTCCTTATGCTGTGAGAAACTACACATCATAATTTAACCGAACGGGTAAAATACCATTATTGTAAAACATATAGTACCTGAAATTTCATTCTGGGCCTAACCTTTTCATTTTTAATCCTTCCGAACCTAAATCTCACATTTTCTCAGTCTTAAGCTTCTGGGCCCAATTCAAGGGCTTTGGTGGTCTTGGAGGCCTGGGGCCTGGAGTAGTACTATTCACATTTTTTTTGCCCTTATCAAGTCGTTCGTATCTTGACTAACCCTATCAGAATTATAAAATTTTGATTAATAAAGTCTAAATAAAATTTCTAAAATAACCTCGGGTGTTACACAAACTCACAAAGTTTGATCCTAAATATGATTATGAAATTTTCCTAGGATACTACTCTATCTCCAAAGCTTACAGGGCATACAACAAGAGAATGTTATGGGTTGAAGAGACCATCCACATCAAGTTCAAAGAGCACAAGAAGGACTTTGCCGATGATCTTGAAGAGCTAGAAGAGAACATTGAGAAGTTGAGTCTCAAGGACCCTCAAAAAGCAAGCAAATGAAAGCGCAACCATTAGAAAGCATGCTCCGGAACAAGGATGCTTTAGAAAGCCTACTCAGGACTCCAAAGCCATTAGAAAGTGACATTTCTGATAATGAAGAAGAGTAATCTGAAGATAAAAGATATGCTGAAGAACTTCAAGGTCATAGAAACTACAAGGGAGTTTTTGATCTAAAAGTAGTATCTCAGAACAAAGTTCTTAGAGACATTTCTAAGGATGTGAGAACAAGATCTTGCCTTAGAAATATGTCAAACTATGCCTTCATCTCCACCATTAAGCCTGAATGCATTGAAGAAGCTTTGAATGATCAAAGTTGGGTGGATGTTATGCAAGAAAACTTGACCAGTTGACAGAAGCAAAGTTGGACACTAGTTGAGAAACCCAAGGGAAAGACCATCATCAGAACAAAATGGGCATTCAGAAACAAGTTAGGTGGAGCTGAAAAGGTCATCAAGAACAAAGCAAGATTGGTTAAGATTATAATCAACAAGAGGGAATTAATTATGATGAAACCTTTGCACCAATAGGTAGGCTCGAAGCCACAAGAATGCTACTTGTTTTTGCTACATACAAAGGATTTATTCTTTACCAGATGGATGTCAAGTCTCTCTTCCAAAAAGGGATTCCTCTCTGGAAGTATATGTGAAGTAGCCTCCTAGTTTTGAGAGTGAAAACTTTCCCAACCATGTCTTCAAGCTAAAAAAGGCACTTTATGGTCTAAAACAAGCTCCTCGAGCTTGGTATGAAATGCTAAGTACCTTCTTGCTAAAGAATGGGTTCAAGAGAGGCAATGTTGACACTACACTTTTTTACTCTTGTGTATGATAATCACTTTCTGATAGTCCAAATATTATTAAAGAAATCATATTCGACGCCATTGATTATTCTCTTTGTGAAAATTTTTCAAAATTAATGCAGAGTAAATTTGAGATAAGCATGATAGGTGAACTTAAGTTTTTCCTCAGTCTTCAAATAAAACAACAAAAGGTAGGAACCTTGATCCATCATGAAAAGTATAAAAAAGAGCTTTTGAAAAAATTTAACATGGATCAAGCCAAGCCTATGAGTACCCCCATGCATCAATCTCAAGTCATTGATGTTGATAGAATGGTGAAAAGGTATAGAAAGCGCTATAGAGGAATGACTAGTTCACTTTTGTATCTTAGCAAGTAAAGCAAATATTCACTTAAGTGTGGGATTTATGCTAGATTCCAATCTAATCCAAAGCAATCACACTTAAATGTTGTTAAAAGAAATTTTAGATATTTATCCGGTACTAATAATCTTAGCCTATGGTATGAGAAAGGTACATGTTACGAGATTGTAGGGTATTATGATGTTGACTTTGCTAGAAGGAGTAGGGATAAAGAGCACTAGTGGATACTGTTATTTCTTTGGAAAAAGCCTCATCACTTGGTCATGCAAGAGGCAGAATACCATTACTCTCTCTACGAATGAAGTTGAATATTTAGTTACTGAATCCTTCACAGATGTTGTGGAAGGAACTAGCTAGAAGATTATCACCTGAGCTATTCCAAAATCTCTATCTTCTGTGATAATACCAATAAGAGACATTTATGCCACTTATCTTGCAACCAAACCTTAGCTTTCCGCATGAGTTTTACTATGTTATTGATGTAATTAATTAGGATTTTGACATGTGTCTCATTGCACATTTTTGATAGAATCATTGACTATTACATTGAATTTGGAATAATTATTGGATTAGAGCCTATTGTGTTTAACCCGTCTCTTTAAGTATGATTTTTGTATAGAGCTTTGCATAGAGTGCAAAATGTCAAGAATAAAGCTGGGAACTATCTCATAGAGCTTGTAGCAATGATCAATTTGGGAGAATTCAGGAGTTAGATAGAAGAGCTCTTTAGCTCATTTGAGCACATTTGTAAAAAAAGCATTGTAATGGAAAATATGTATTTCTCTCTCCAGGGATTAGATTGAGATAAATAAAGATGTTTTGGAAAGCTCAAGAAATTCTCTAAACCTTTCATGTTCAACTCAAAACCTAGTTTTAAGAGCATCTTGGTGAAAATCGAGTTGCACGATTAAAGCTTATTCAAAAGGCTACAATCTCTATTTCTAGTGCCGAGGATAAATTCGAATGTTCAAGAGGCCAAAATGACCAAATACGTGAAGACATCAATTTCTCCTGAACGCCCGAATTTCTGCTGTTTGAGTACAAATGACCAAAATGCCCCTAAGGTCATTTTTACCAGAATTCGAGTCAGTTGGGCAGTCCTAATGGGTCAACTCAATGTTTGAAGGGGATTATATTTGTTATGTTTGATATCCGAGGTGAAAATCTCGTTTCAAACTTTTGGCTCAAAATGACCAAAATACCCCTCCTGTTTCACGGGTAAAAGGTGCCGTTTGAGCCCTGAACTTTTCCAGGAAGTTTGGAATGATTTTTTTGAGTGATGTTTGATGTTTAGTTGGCAGAAAGGTCTGGCAGTTTTAGTGTAAAATTACCATTTTGCCCCTAGAACGTGTACAGTGAGCCTAATGACGCAATTAAGCAAACCTAAGCAATATTAGGCTCTAATCGAAGATTAATTTATTTCGATAATTAATCTAGAGTCAAAATAATTTATTAAGGTTAATTAGAACCTAAGATTACTTAGATAAACTTTAATTGCATTCTTTAATTCAAGATTCCTAGTCATGGAATCTTGAATAGTGTTTTCTCTCTAATTCCTTAAATTAAGGAATTGTGCCATACCTCATTTGACTAAGAAAATGAATTTAATTTGTTAATCTAGTATGACCACTCCCTAATCAAGTCTTGACATCCTTAATTAGCCAATTACCTTACCTAAACACCTTCTTACAAACTCGTAATCAAAACTTTAATCAAAGAAACACCTAAATACATCCTTAAACCACAATTACATGAACAAAATTCCTTCCCCCTTGGCTGATATGTTGACCGAAATTCCCATCCCCAAATTGTGCCACATGTTGTTTTAATTCTCATTCAAAGAGCCATGCCTAGGCCATACTTAAAGCCATGCTTTGCCCATACTTCACCATGCCTCAACCATGCTTGCACCCATACCCATTCAAGAGATATTTTTCTCTCCTTTTCCCCTAAGCAACCGGCCACTCCTCCCTCCTCTAGGCCATCCATGAGCTCTCAATCTTCTATAAATACACTAGCTTGAAAGCTCTTTGAATGTTTACACACTTGAGCAAACTTCAAGCTTTCTTCCCAAACTCAAGGAACCTCTTTCCTCCTCCCTTGACCGAGTTCTTCATCAAGTTTCCAAGAAGAATTTCCTTCTCTTTTCCTCTCAAGAAACAAAGCTTTCCTTCCTCTCTTCAAGACTTCTTTAGGTAGGGGTTTATTTTCCAAGTTTTGTGTGCTTCCTTTAAGGAAGAGTTCTAGTGTTTCTCTTGGCTTTTCCAAGTTCTTCTTCTCTCCTTTTATTTTTTTTCAGCCTACCTTTGTTAAGAAAAAACTTTGGCTTGATGATGAGGTTTCAAGATAATGGACTTGTGACGCCATGTGAGAAACCTCTAAAGCTTGAAACAACTTGGTCTTGGACCATACATGCTTGTGTTTCTTTCTTTTCCTTGGTTTTATTTTTCGGTTCCTTTTTCTTTTCCTCTTGAATGATTTCGGTTTCCTTTTCCTTTGTTTGAATAAAGTTTGCTAAAAATATTGAGTAGATCACAAAAGCTTTGTTAAAGAAAAATTAATCATATGTTTTCAAAGAGCTCTAAGCTTACCCTTGCCAACCTTAAAGTTGGTTGGCCGTTCTAAGAGTTTACTCTAGAATGAAGCCCATGAGTAATAAAATAAAGAATATGAGTAGTTTTATTTATGATGTTTTGTTGAGTGTTAGTGTTTTCATCTTAGTCCACACTCATGAGCTTGATAATGAAGTTCAAACCAAAGTCTTCTTTGAAGATTTGGTGCTAAGAACTCTAAAGCCCATCCCCCATTTGTTCAAGATACATGTTGGGTTAGGCTAGTAATGTCCCTCTAAAAGTCTTGCAAGAGCTCTAGTAAAGATAAAACAAGTTGCATTCATGTTTAAGTTTATGCCTTGCATAGCATGTTTATTCTGATGCCATTACTAAACTCTCAAGAACAACTAAGTGAACTTGCATCGTCATGTTTAATTTCCCCAAACTTGCATTTCATGTTTACATTTCAAGTCATCACTTAAACTCAAAGATAATAATAAGGTTACATCTCATATTTATTTTATGCACTCACTTTATTTTATAAAAAAGTAAAATAAGTGCATTGCATATTTAAGTTTATGTTATCACCTAAATACCCTAGAGCTCAAAGACCTCCCTAAGTATCTTCAAAGGGAAACTTTAACCATAAAAAAGTGGATGTGTTTTAGTATGATATAATGTTGGTTTGATTTTGTAAAATGTAAGGATGATTTCAGGAAAATGTTGGAAAAATGTTTTATGAGGTCTCAAGGTGTTTAAATAGCTTGGAATGTGTCAAAAATCATGTTTTCTCAAATTCAGAGTTCTGGTAATCGATTACCAATTATGTAATCGATTACCAAAGTGGTTTTTCAAAGGTTTTTGGTTCTGGTAATCGATTACCATACAATGTAATCGATTACCATGGCTTCTTCATGCCCAGGTCCTTAAAACCCTGGAATTAATTACCTATTTGTGTAATCGATTACTCCAATGTTTTTATTTTCCTAAATAGATTTAACCCTAGGTAATCAATTACCATCCTATGTAATCGATTACCCAGTTGTTTTGAACCCAGGATAAAATTTAGTCCTGGTAATCGATTACCAGGCACATGTAATCGATTACCAAAACACCCTTTGCTCATGAAATTATTCCAAGAGAAAGACTAGTAACTCGTATGCGCTTATTAACATGATTTTATACGATTGTGCGTGATACATACTTTGGTTTTCTATCTTGTTGGCCACTTGAATTAATTTTCGAGGAGTTAGAATGTGTAAGATTATGTTTGAGTGAAGTAAGGAACGATTTTGACGGTTAGGAAGGACTAAGTAAATAGAAAGGTTTGAGAACTAAAATCTTAACACTCTTAGATACAGAAATAATAACTTTTGTTCCAGCATAATTGAGCTTAAGGAAGATGGCTCATAATTAGTGTTTAGCCTAGGAGTTGAACCTAGTATCTTAGGCCAAGACGGAACTTGGAAAAGAGTCTAAGGTGTAGATCCTAGAATCCCCCATAGTCGAGTAATGATCGTGATGTTTAATCTATACAATGCTGATTGGATGAGTTAGTGAGCATAAATGTTAGAAAAAAATTATAGGTAATGATCCCTTAGGTGTTATAGGATCCATAATAAAGGTTAGGATAATTGGAACGCAAGTTAAGATCTGTAAGGGCCAAAGCATAAAACACCATAAGATAGGAGGTGTGATGTGAGCATGAGATCGAGTGAGCATATTCTTAATGATAAGGTTTTGTTAACATATTGAGCATGAAACTCTATGAGTATAATTGGCGTGTTGATGTGATGAAGTGTCATGCCATGATTTGAGATACATGAGGTTTAAATATGAATAAGTTAGAAGAGTATGCTCATGTGAACTAGAAAGTTATTAATTGAGAAAGTTCCATAAGAATGATATGTGTGATTGAGATTATGTGGCATGACTCAATTTGAGGAAATTCAGTGTAGCTCTTATGCTACCGAATTTCCGTTAAATTTGAGGGACTTAAGAAAGTTTTGAAAGATAAGATTTTAATATCACATGCAGGACGTACTTCTCCAGGAATGAGGAGAAAGTAAAACCATGAGGGTATCGACATTAGACCCCAAAGCGGACAAAGTCACTGGTCTTAACCAGTCGATGCGTTTCGAAGAAGGAAAAAGTCCTATGATGGGTGATCCTTAGGCCCCTACCCGCTCTCTAGGAGTCAGGATTATTATGATTATGATTATGATTATGATTCATTTATCAGAGAGGATAAGTAAGAACTAGTTTTAGGGTGCGGTTACTATTATGATACTTAATGTCACAAGTTTGAGAAGAAGGAATGTGTTCATGAGAAGTTACATGCCACTTATATGATGATTAATTATTGTTCGGTTTGCCTAAAGTATTGTCATGCATTCATGTTCTACTATGCATACATGCATTAAGATTCATCATAAAAGACATGGACCTTGGATAATTATCTCTATGAAAAACCTCATAATGAACCTTTGCATGTTTAACCTTTTCATAATAAACCCAAGGTTCCTGGGACGTAAACGATGACACTAGGATAGAGGTTTTCCCTATGAGATTCTTTAGCAAGATTCTCACCCCTCTCTGTTTCTCTTTCCATTACGTCTTAGACATCGATGACGTCGTTCGTGATCTTCATTGACCCGCCCTCAGGGAGGTGCACTACGACCCCGAGCATCAGTCTTACCACTTCAGGGTCATTGTAAGGTGCGTGTTTTTGTGAACGTGGACGCCGTTTGCTTCCCCGTCTCAGCTATCGCTTCACTCCGACTTCACCTTTTGGCGACGACCTGATCTTTGAGAGGACGCGACCCAGGAGATGGAGACCGACGTGCCGTCCTTCCTTCATCAGCGGCACACGGATACCCCGAGTATGTTCTCCATTCTCGATCGGAGGCCGATCCTTTGGAAGGCTCTTCCCCTTCGTTCCTATGGATCTTTGTGGAGGAGTCGAGGACACTGTCACTCGCCGAGGCATGCGAGGCGTGTTCAACAGCCTGAGAGGCGCGTCGTGGAGGCCACACCGTTCCCTCGATTCCCATGCCTAGATCTCCCGCTTCGTTACATCCGAGGAGCTCTGTCAGTTCGTGGGCTACATCTCCCCATCCGAGGACGAGGATCATCAATAGGCGTGGAGGGTGAGGGTAGTGATAGTTGGGAGTCTTATCTTTTGGGGATTTACCATGTACTTGTTTTTATTTTCCTTTCCATTTATGTATTTTCAGTCTCTATGTATTGCAAGCTCTACCCACGTATATGGGTAAGACTTTATGCATTTCTTTTATATTCCAGTGGTTATGTACTAAACTATGTTAATTAATGTTATGATGAATGTTTTCATGATTGAGGTGTTCTTTAATGCTTTTGTTTTGTATGATTTATTTATTCTTCTTTTATGTTTCGTTTATGTTGTACGCGATAGCTCACACTTTGTTTTACATATTCCATTTCAAAAAAAAATTTTACCTATTTTCCGCTAAGGTATTTTATAAATGACTTTTAAAGGAGTAATAACTAATAATTTAATACGTCCTAGGCGTGTAGGGTTAAATATTAGGGTGTTACATGTCAATGCTAAGTGATAAATGAGTGTTGCAATGCTTAGCAGTGAGCTAAATGATTTTAATTAGCGTAGCTCACAATGACTTAGCACTCCAACTTATTATGCTATGCAGTGCTGATGCGATGACGCAAAACAAATCATTTAATCAGTTGTTAGGCCCCACTTTGACCCTTTTAGAGAGCAATATATAAAGGATTGACACAAACTTTTACCCTAGCTTTTAGACTCAGTTTAGATCTACAATTAGGTTGCTATTATTCTCTTTCTCCATCTTCTCTCTACATCTTCTTCTCTTTCTTCCCTCTCTTAGGGATTCCATTGGTGAAGGTGCTTTGTCTTGGAGATTATGGCAAGGATTATGGCTATTATTTTCTAGTTCTCTTTTATCTTCATTGTTGTAATACTCCAAAGATGGAAGAATAGACTTCTTTACTAATGTAAGGGTTTCCTAATGGATTAGGATGATGTTTGAGACCTTTTTTGATATTAAATGCATTGGTTTTCTTAATGTTCTGAATTTCTATTCCTATAATTATTGTGTTGATTGCTATAATCTTTATTGGAATAACTAAATTGGCGATCGTCGTTAGGGAAACCCTTGGGCATAAATTGGTAGATCATTAGTTTATGTTTGGGAGAACACTAAAAGTAACTTTCCAATTGCGTTTAGGCTATAGCAATTGGTTTATTAAATTAATGTGATTTCTAAATGAGTTAGATTTCATTTATTAGTTCTTTGCATTGATCAAATTCCAGAGGTCATTCGAACATTAGTAGAATTGCCAATAATTTATTACTAATAGCCACTAATAGGTTTAATATTTGGTCAATGATAATTAATTTCCAATCCTAGGATTACCTTGGACTAGTGTCTCTTCACTTCACTATTATCCTGTTGCTATTGTCTTTTAATTTCAATTGCTATTAATTCTTATTCTTTAAATCCCCAATTTTTCCAACTAAGTGTTGAAGTCTCCTTGAGAATGACCTAGGTTGTGCCTTTTACTACATTTTTTGTGCAACTTAGCTCTTTATAAATTAAAATAAATTTCTAATTTGAAGAGATAGGTGATAACCTCCGTTCAAATACCAATGCTATTAATCTTGCTAAGAATCCTATCCAGGATCTTAGATCCAAACTCATCGATTTTAAACATCATTTTATTCCTGATCATATTAAAAAGGAGATGTTGAGTTAATGTTTGTAAATCTAGGACCAAGTGTCTGATATATTCACAAAACCATTAGCTGAAAATCATTTTTGTGTTTTGAAAATGCTTTTGAACCTTAGAAGTTTTTAAATTTGCATAAGCATTCATTCATAAACATCTCTAGACACTCCCCTTCATGGCTCCAAATGAAGACATCAGTTTGCAAGACCAGAAATCAATTTGCAAGACCAGGAATCAGCTACAAGATCAGAAAGTCAGGATACAAACTGAGAGAAGAGAAGATGTTTAGAAAGAAGATTAGAGGATTAAGAAATGGGTATATGCTCATCGAGGCTCAGAATCAAAAGTTATGTTTGGTGTGAGAAAGTGCTATATTGATGGTTCAGAAGTGGATAGAGGTCAAAAAGTGATTCCATGCTTCAAACCACTCTTTAAAGGAATGAAGGAATTGGATATTTCCCACTTGTTTTGAGTTTCTTTCTCCCATATTATTTCACCTTTAGTCATTACATCCCATTACTTAAATAAACTCACACTCCTCACACATCACTCTTTTACATTCATCTTTAACCTCATACACTCCTAACCCCAACCATTTCCTATTCTTCTCTCTCACAAACCTTCTTTGTAACTTTACCGTTCTCACACAAACCCTTAACTTCTTTCTCAATCCCCTTCTCATTCAATCTTCACACGAACAAACCAATAATGGCTGAAGGAAAACATTTTGATGGTCACATTGCTCACATGGGCACCTTGCTCATGTACCAAGACCCACTACATCAACTCTACACTTGAAAACTTTTCTCGTATAAGCTCCCAAGAAAAGACTGAGAGGGAGCTGATGACTAGATTTTCATCCTACTAGAAGTTATCTATTTTCAAGGATAAGAATTCTTCAACATCATAAGGATCTTTTACTAGGATGGTGACTGCTTTTACTCACAACTTGTGCAAGTATCTGAATGTGTGCTGATGTCTTCTATCAGGGACATTCGACTTGGAATTTGGCATAATGAACCTCTCCAACATCATCCAAGCACCTGACATGGTACTTAGATGCTCATCTAGAAGGAGACCGGTGTACAACTCTTAAGTTAGTGAGGAGGTCTCCAAGTGTTTACGAACTCTCCCAAACACCAACTCATTGAGATAACAATTAGCTGCTAAGCTTAAGGGCATGACAAGTCTTCACCCTAATCCAGTTCTCTTTTCCAAGACTAGGAAGCATTCACCTACGGTTAGGATGGACTGCATGTTATTGTACCTGCGTTTGGCAAAAGGAAGGTAAATTTGCCTAGACTATCTTTGATTACATGCTTAATGCCATTTCTCCAGAAAAAAGGACAGCTGCTATTCCTTATAGAGTCCTGTGACCAAGATCTTCCAACACTTTAAATATCCATTGGCAAATGAATAGTACGAGTATATGGAAGGTAATGAGTACACTCAAACTCCTTCAAGACCCTCTAGAAACCTACCGGTGCTACCACAGAAGTCAGGGACAGAGCCTAGAATAAGAGATACTATTCTGAAAAGGTTGCTGCGGATGCTAAGAAAGGGAAAGAGAAGAAAAGTAATCAAAATAGAGAACAGCTTAGAGACTCTACAAAACTTGAGGAAATATCAGAATCATTCTAGTTTGAGCATGAATTAACCTATGGAGCTTGGAAGACATTACAAGCCAGGATAAGATTCAGACGAGGACGAAGAAAAATCATCCTTTTCATCTAAGCCTTCAAATTCTAGGACGAATCCTCTAAAGGTGAGCAGGAAATGAAGATCATGTGATCAGCTGACCTCATGCTACCTTCCCATCGCTCCTCTGTCTGATGAACTTCACATTCCTACTCTCCCGTCCTTAAACCACCTTACGCTCCTGATGTTGATCTTTCACCAAGCCATCTTCAACCTGACCCACTTCCTAGCTTCTCTAAAATGTAGTTGCTACGAGGAACGAGCGTCACATGCTTGATTGACTTGGGTCTTTTGGAAGCTAGCTCATGAAGACACAAAGCACTGTTGTTAGAAATCCTTCAAGAATTGAGACGTCGAGGCTGATGACGGTGATTCATGGATTCCTGCACACCTTTTTTTTGTGATGACAAAAGGGAGAGAGATAAGATAAGAAAATCTGTGCTAAGGAATTCAAAGGAGCATTATGCTGGAAGGGAAGCAAGAGATATTTTTTTTAGCATTTGCATCTTTTTTTATTGAACATTTATTTTTGTACATTTATTTTTGTTTTAAGTTTTGTTCTAATATAATTTGTTTTTTGGTACCTTGCTAAAATTCAAGTATTTGTTTTCTTTCTATGATTTGCTCTAATAAGTTTTTTCTTTTGATACATGGCACACATATATTATCAGTTGCTTTATATATATATATATATATCTTGATTAGCTAATCAATTATCTTGTTGTGATGTATGTGTTATAAGTCTTAGCATTCAGTCATATATATTCAAATCATTAGCATGCTCTAATTCTAGCTACATGGTATTTTATATATGATTAGATCTGCACATATATGTTAAGCTCTATAATATGCATTATATATATATATATATATATATATCTTTGCTTGTGCGCTAATATGTATGTCATGTTACACAATCTTTATGTTTTCTGCGATTCAAATATGAAGCTTTCTGAATCACATCATAAGCTCTAAAAACATGCTCAGATACAATTATGATCAGGATCCTATGAGCTTTAAGAAGCTTCTTTTCTATGCAAAGTCTATATGTTACATGGTTTTATGAACAAAAACTGCATCATGCTTCAAAAATTTGTTTAGATAAAGATATGCTAAGTATGGATTCAAAGTCAAGATTATATCACAAGTATTACTCGCTTTATTCAAAACTGATGAATTTTCAAAGAAGTCAAAATGACTAAAAATCAAGCTGTGTTTATTTAGAAAGTTTAGACACTCATATGTTTTTCCTAACTTGCTCTATACATCTCAAAGCACTTTGATCAAATTCATAAACCTTATGAAAAATAGAAACAAGTCCTAATTTTAGCCACTTAAGGTATTGAAGCACTCATCATTTCATACATATCATGCCTTAAGAAAATGACACTTTTAGAATCATATCATATGCCGCTTTGAAAGAAAATTGGTTTATCAAGATATATATCCTATATTTTTTTCTTTGAAAATATCTTCAAAAGATTTTCTAAAAATTTGTTTGTCATCATCAAAAAGGGGGAGATTGTTGGCTCCAGAACCTTTCAAAGGCATTAGTGTAAAATGTCTTGAGTGATAACACAACCATTTTAGAGAAAATATTTCGAAGAATGACTAATGTTTTTATTGAGTTTCTTAAAGCATAAACCAGGTGGTTACGTTAGCATAACACAGTTCTAAAAGCGAAAATATTTTCACATGACATGTGTAAACATATTTAACCTCGTTTGAAGAGATTGGAACTTAATGAAAGTGAAAAATATATCATGGAATGAACAAACATATGCTCAATGTACTAAAGAAATTTCTCAAGTACAAGAGACCAAGGTTCAAATCTTCAGAAAGTAGTATGCAACTTCAAAAAGAACGTCTCAAGTGAAGATTTCAACTCAACTCTGAAGCAAGTATGTTCTACAACCTTCAATTATCATGATCGCAATCATATCATCATCTACAAGCTTTGATTGAAGACTGAAAGATTGAAGAAAATTCAAGAAACTCAGATCGCACTTCAAAAAGCACGTTTCATAGTGAAACGATCCACTTCAATAGGAAATGGGGAAAATTTGCAATTCAAATTTCAAGTCAAACCCAGTCATAGGCTTATGTAACATGTCTTCTGCCAACATGGTCAATGTCCTATCTTCTAAAAGAAGAAGTTCATAAATCTCATTAGAAAGTAAAAAATAGTTTCTAAAAGTGACATCAGAAACCTCTATCTCACAATGGCTTTTGTACTTGCCCTAAGACATGAGCTACTCTTGTAGCCTACATCTCCAAGACACAAAAAGAATATCAACACGTGTCACTTAGACAACAGATCAAAGGGCAATAGTCATAAATGTAGATCATCTATAAATAAAGATGCTATGCTATCAATGAAGAAAGTGACTTTTGCTTAATCAAACAGTCTTAAATGCTAGGAAAATCTCTCCTCGTTTTTCTATGAAGTTCATTACTTCTTGTAATTAATTTCTTGTTGGAAAATCTACGCTCTTAGTATATTATACCTTCTTACTAGGAAAAATCATAGAAAGAAGTTATTCAAGTTTTCCAGGTCTGCCATTCTATATCTTATGAAAACTTGAGCGTATGTTAGTGTTGAATGATAAACCCAAACACAAACCTTTGTAACCCCGATCTATTAGTGATCACTTAGAGTTAGCTTAGAGATGCTAGTCAAAGACTACTTGTAACGTGATAGTAGTGTGATTGACCTGGTCACGGGTTTAGCTTGGAAATGCCTGGTTAAAGACTACTCGCATGTAGGAGAGTGTACTTGCTAGTCATCAATTTAGCTTGGAAAGACTTGTCAAAGACTACTCGGTTGTGACAGGAATGTGTATCCTGGTCACTAGTAAGAGCTTGGAAGGTTATTGTAAAGAATATCTAACTTTCTCTGATGTGTGAAAGATTTTTAGTGGAGCTAACAGTGGTTAGAACGGATGTAGGCAGTTGGAAATAGTATAAATACATGTGTAGTATCTTCTTCTCCCTTGTCTCCTTTTTTATCTTTTTGCCTTGTGGCTGTCATACTGTGTTGTCTAAAAACGCTTAAATGCATTTTTATTATATTTGTTATAGTCAGAAGTTACTTTTTGACATTTAACACTTTTTCTACTATAGTTCAAGTTCTACACTTGATAGTTTTTGTTTAAGCTTTTTCAGAAAGAAAAGGGAAGAAAAGGCAAAACATGATTCAACCCCCTCCTTCTTGTGTGCTTTTCTACCTATACCAATGAGTACATCTAGGCCAAGAGTTTGTAGGTCTTTAACTTCAGTAATGGTTATGCCCTTAGGTAGCCATTTAGTAAGAGGCTTCTTAAGATATTTCTAACCATTTCAAGAAGTTAGAATACCTTTTTCCCAGTTCCTTAAGTTAGTTTATGATGTGCATAAACCTTATGGTCATATATCAATACTTTCTTGATTTGTCATTTTAAACTTTCATGCTTTGCCTTTTGATTTCTTTTTGTTTTCTGAAGACTTAAACAATAACTATCAAGTATTAAACTTGAAATTAAGCGAAAACAGCATTAGTTACATTAGAAAGTAACTTTCTAACTCAGATATATATTAAAATGGTAAAAGGTTTCCAAAAAAACACAATATAATGAGCACAATAAGAAATAGTTAAAGGAGAAGAAGATACTGCAAGTGTTTTTATATTTGTTTGGCCAACTTGCCTATATCCAGTTCTCAACCACCATTAGCTCCACTAAAACCTTTCTCAACCCTAGAAAGTTGGATATTCTTTAGGAGTCTTCCAAGCTCTTACCAGTGACAGGAGCTCACTATACTATCACAACCAGTAGCTTTTTACCCGCCTCTCCAAGTTAAACCTATGACTAGTAGCTCACTCTACGATCACAACTGAGTAGTCTTTACCAGCCTTTCAAGCTAATACCTGACCAGTTGCTCACTCTACTATCATGTTACAAGTAGTCTTTGCTTAACCTCTCCAAGCTAACTTATAACAATCACTACTGAATTGGGGTTACAAAGGTTTGTGTTTGGGTTTAACACTCAAACTAACCAATACTCAATTTTTCGTAAGATGTATAATAACAATCTAGAAAACTTTAATGACTTCTTTCTCTGATTCTTCCTAGGAAGAACGTGCGATCTAATAAAAATGTAGAAAGAAGATTTTTACAAGGATGAAACTGATTACAAGAAGCAATGAACTTTATAAAGAATGAGGGAGAATTTTTTCAGCGTTTCAGCACTATATCAGTGAAAGTCTCGTGTAAGCACACCATCTCTATTTATAGATGATCTGCATTTATGACCATTGACCTTGATCGTCTTCCAAGTGACACGTGTTAATCTTCTTTTTGTGTCTTGGAGATGCTGTCTTGAAGAGTAGCTTGGTGCTTGAGAGAATTGTAGAAGCCATTGTGAAAAAGAGGTTTCTAAGGCCACCTTCAAAACTATTTTTTACTTTCTGAATGAGGTTTCTAAACTTTTCCTCCTAGAAGCTAGAGCAGTTGACCAAGTTAGCATAAGAGATGTCATGTCAATCTATGACTAGGTTTGACTTTAAATTTGAATTTCAAAATTCCCTTCTTTTCCTATAAAGTGCATCGTTTTCACTATGAAATGTGCTTTTTAAAGAGCAGGATCAATTTTTGAATATTTCTTTGATCTTCTAGTTATCAATCAGAGTTTGTAGATGATGATATGATTGCGATCATGATGATTGAAGATTTGGGTAGGAATCTTCACTTGAAATGTACTTTCTAAAGTTGCATGCTACTTTCTAAAGAACTGAGCATTGGTTTCTTATATATGAAAATTTTCTTCAATATGTTGAGCATATATACGTTTATTCCATGATATATTTTTCACTTTCATTAAGTCTTAATCTCTTCAACGAGATTAAACTTGTTTGCACATATCATGTGAAAATATTTTCGCTTTAAGAACCGTGTTATGCTAACGTAATGATATGTTTGTTGCTTCAAGAAACTCAAGGGAAACATTAGTCCTACTTCAAAATATTTTTCCAAATTGGTTAAGTTATCACTCAAAACATTTTGTATTAAAGCTTTCCAAAGAGTTCTGCAGCTGAACAATGTTAAGTTCCTTCTAATCAAAAAAATATTTCAAGCTTTTGTGATAAGCGAAGACTTCAAATTTGACCCTATATAAGTAATGTCTCTAGATTTTTAAGGTGAACATTACTGATGCTAATTCTAGATCATAAGTTGGGTAATTTTCTTCATGAGGTCTTAATTGCCCAGAAGCATAGGCTACCACTTTACAATCTTTCATAAGCACACATCCTAAGCCCCTTTTGAAGCATAACTATAAATCACAAAATTCCCTAAAGAGTCAAGTATATTTAATATCGGGGAAATGGTGAGTTTATGCTTTGATTGTTGAAAACTTTTCTCACATTCTTGAGTCCAAACAAAGGAACTCCATTTATAGTTAACTGAAGTCAAGGGTGATGTGTAACACCCTAACTTTCACCTCACACGCTCGAGTCGCATTTGGCTAGTTATTAGACGTTACGCCTTTTGTTTCAGAACTTGACTCAACTTTATTTAAAATACGAGTAATAAAATATGACTAAATTTTTCTTTTTGAATTTAAGATTTAAAATGCGAGCCGCGCGTGCGCATACATAACGATTAATACACACATGATATAGCCAACATATACACGTTCATAGCATATAGAAACAAGTCATGGAATAGTCACAACATAATTTATATTAACATATCATAGTCACATCATAACTATGATGTCCTTCAAACATGAGGACATCTCAAAAGATACTGAAACATAACAAAAGAATGAACGTACATCGAACCCAACGCTAGACATTGCTATAACTTTTCTAGACTAATCTTCGCGCTTCCGCTGCGACCTCCTGATGCGTAGCGTGGTTCCTAAACTTGCGCCTCACAAAGGATCACGAACATCCGCATCACTCGCCTCCTTGAGACGACACAGGAAGAAAGGAAAAGGGATGAGAAATCTATATAAGATTCTCAATAGGGCTTCCCAACTCTAACACAAGTGTCATCGTCGTCGCCCTGAGCCACTTCGGTCTTATCATGAAAGGTGTGCATGCATAAATTCAATTTTACATTTCTCAAGTTCTTTTTATCCGAAGTGGGTGTCTTTTAACATGGGTCTTAATGACATGAATGCAACATATATTCTATGTATGCATGGCAATACTTGAGTAACAGGACACATAGATAGCACATATTACTTAATCAAAGTATCAATTAGACATCAACAAAACGTGTGCATGTATATCTTTCACTTTATCATAATTGAACTTGTGAGTTCCTTTCATAACTTTTTCATTATTTACCCTCATCATGGTCACCAAAATTCACCCACATATGGCCCGGATGATTTTATCATGGTCACCAAAACACCTCATCACCTATCGCCTAGGAATGAGCTCATCTAACTAGCCGTCGTAGATTTATACGGGAAAAATAGAGGGGGAATCATATCACTTTCTTGGAAACGCATCAACTGGTTAAGCCAAGTGACTTGTCCGCTTCGGATGGCTCCACATCCATACCCCCACGGGTTTACTTTCTCCTCACCATAGCAGGAGAAATGTGCCTGGCATATAACCTTTTCATTAACATCTCTTTCTTTCTTGGAAATCATTACTTGTTAAGAGCAATGACTTTGTCCACTTTGGTATGGCTCGATACACATAGGTATTCTCATCATAATTTCATTTCATCATATCATGTACATTTCCATTAAGTAATCATGTAAAAACATCACATAAGCATCCATATCATAGGTTCATCCCATTAAAATCAAAACACTCATTTTTGGCACATTTAGGTCCTGGTAATTACAGTGCTGGTAATGTTACCAGAGACAAAACTTGTTTTGGAAAAGAAGAACATCATGGTAATCGATTATATGAACTGTAATTGATTACATGAGTCTTAACTGTTTGGGTAGAACACCTTGGTAATCGATTACACATCTAAATTCATATTACTAGAACCCAAACTCATAAATTGCTCCTGGTAATCGATTACATAGCCCAGGAATCGATTACCAGATCCTTTTTTCCAAAAACTAAACTTTCTAACACATTATCAAGTATCCTTCCTTTCCAAAAACACTTATCACACCTTTCTAAAAACTCTTTGAAATCTTATCATATTTCCATAATGTAAAACCAACATTGTAACATAAAGAAATAAATCTCAACACGCATAAAACAAACATAAGGGAACTACTTTATATTCTTTATTTTATTGCTCATAGGCTTCAATCTAGCGCATTCAGAGTTCTGGGACCAACTTAAGGTCGGCAAGGGTAAGCTTAGAGCTTTCTGAAAACATGTGATTAAGTTTAAACAACTTTTAGTGTTCTACTTAACATTTATATCAAACTTTTTATAACAAAGGAAATGGTAAACCTAAACCATTGGAAAAGGACAAGAACTGAAAACTTTGAACAAGGAAGGAAAGGAAACTGAAATCATTTATGGTCCAAGACCAAGTTTTCAAGCTTTAGAGGTTTCATTGTGATGAACTCAAAGTCATCATCTAGAACTCTCATCATCAAGCTATCATGAAACATCATCAATGGCCTTGAAGGCAAACATGTAAGGAAAAGAAAGAACTTGAAAGAAAACTCCCTACCTAGTGGTGAAGAGGAAAGCTTGGTTCTTGAAGCAAGTTGAGAAGGACAACTCCTTCCTTGATGCTTGATGATTTGCCAAGGCAAAGGAGGAAAGAAGATGAGGTGTTTTCTTTGTGAGCTTGAAGAATGAAGAAAAGAAAAGGAACTCTTGAGTCTTGAGAGAAAAAGAAAAGAACTCAAGATTACTCTTTGAAGCTAATCTTGGCAAATGAACAAAAATGCAACCAAGCTCATCCAAGCATGGTATTTATAGAGGAATGAGACCTTGTGGCTGATTTAGGAGGAAGGCTTGGCCTCATGTTCCATGAGGTGAGAAATTGCTTTATGGAGGCATGGTGAGGTATGGTGGAAATATAGGCAAGGTATGGGCAAAGCATGGGCAAGGCATGGGCAGAGCATGGGCTTGGAGTGCACAATGGAGAGCATGAATTCAGCCAACATTTCAGCCAAGGGGGAAAAAGGATGATTTGCTCATGTAATTGTGGTTTAAGGATGTGTTTAGGTGTTTCTTTGATTAAGCTTTTGATTAGGCATTCGTGAGCAAGTGTTTAGGTGATTAAATGGCTAATTAAGGTGGTTCAAGACTTGATTAAGGAGTGGTCATACTAAATTAGAATTAAAACCATACTTTAGTCAAATCAAATCATAGACACAATTCCATGATTTAAGGAATTGAGAGAAAACACTATTTATGAAAATGTGACATAATGTCTTAAATTCAAGAATAGGATTTTGAGGTTCTCTAAGCAATCTTAGGTTCTAATAAACCTTGATTAATTATTTTGACTCTAGATTAGTAATTAGAATTTACTAATCTTTAATTAGAGCCTAATATTGCTTAGGTTTCGCTAATTGTGTCATTCGGCAGAATGCACTTAGTTAGGGGTAAACGTATTTTTCACTAAAGTTGCCAGCCACCCGTGCTTATCCGACATAAAACATTACTTAAAAACATCATTTAAAACCTTTTGGTGAAGTCAGAATTAACCGGCATGTAAAACAGATTAAACACCCATGGACATTTTGGTAATTTCGCGCGTCGAACTAAAATGAGATTCTTTCTTTTACCACACACAACATACACAATCCCCTATCATCACAAAAACATCCCTCAAGGATGGCCTGACGGCAATCCTCATTTTCCGTAAAATGACCTCAGGGCATTTCGTTATTATACACGAAAATAGGTGTCTACTCTCCCTCCTTAAAAAGAATTTCGTCTTTAAATCGTTACATGAGCACAACAAAACTACCATCTAGTAGCCACTTACCTTGGGAGCAAGAGGTGCCTTCTGCATTGACCTGAACACTCGTCCTCATGTTGGGGTCTGACGCGGCATCCAACTGGGTTTCTGCTAATCTCGGGCCATGTGGCCAGGCTTACCACTAAAGCACACGTTTGGCCAAAACAAGGGCGGTTCCCGTGGTTCTTCCCACACTTTGGACAAAGAGGAGGAGGGTCCATCGATCTCCTCTGGGCATCCGACCTTGTGTCCTAAAACGGTGTCTGGTCCCCGACTTGGGGCTTGTGCAGCTTCTTTTGGTAACTCTCTGCCTTTGACGCGCTTAGCTTCTTATGCCCATCCTCCATGACTGAGCACTTGTTGACCAGGGTAGGGAAGTCCTAATCTCCAAGTGAGCCACCACAACATTAAGCTCGGCTTTCTCCGACTCATACTTGATTCACTTCCAACAAACGTTGTTTCCTGGTACATCCTCGAGAACTTGACAAGCTCTTCGAACTTGCCTGTACGAGCGATGTTCATGTCTCCTTGTGTCAACTTCATGAACTCGATGTCCTTGCGTTCCTCCCATCCTGGAAGTTCTCTCGTAGAAGTGAGCCTTGAATAACTCCCAATTGATTTGGACCCGACGTTCTAAAAGCCTTTGAGCTCCGTCCACCAAAAACCAGCATCTCCTTCTAGCATATAGGTGGCAAAAGTCACCTTCTCCAATGCATGGGATCGCAGTTGAGATCTCTCCATGCCCTTGATCCACTCGTCCATGGTTCGAGGTCCAGGTTCCTTTGAATGATGTCGGAGTAGCTTTGCGGAATTCCCCAAACGAGCATGTTCGAACCTTTGGACCATGACCCGCATGTCTTACCGATCTCCATCCATTCTCTCCATCATCATCCTCATAGCTCTTGCCACGTCGCGAAGCGCTTCGGGGTCTCGTTGCCTTGGCCGGGTCGAGTCCCATTATGCGTGTGTGCCATTGGTTCCTAAACACACAAAGCAACAACCACTAAGGTGATCAGTCTCAATACTTCATGCAATGCGAGCTAGTTACCATGGCATACCACCAGGGTCATGATCTCTATCCTACAGCCTATCCTATTGATAAAGCACTACACATGACATATATCGCATCATGCTTTTAAAGAGCATGGTCGTCCCAATCCTCAACTCGTGAGAATCGAACCCTGTGATACCAAAATGTAACACCCTAACTTTCACCTCACATGCTCGAGTCGCATTTGGCTAGTTATTAGACGTTACGCCTTTTGTTTAGAACATACT
Source organism: Dalbergia oliveri (assembly GCA_030441495.1). NCBI lineage: Eukaryota > Viridiplantae > Streptophyta > Magnoliopsida > Fabales > Fabaceae > Dalbergia > Dalbergia oliveri. The sequence goes on along the minus strand of JAMLFY010000001.1, from coordinate 29,009,586 downwards.
CAACTTTATTTAAAAATACGGTAATAAAATAAGACTAAATTTTTCTTTTTCAATTTAAGATTTAAAATGCGAGCCTTGCGCTTGTGCGCATATGTAATGCCCCAATTTTTACTGGAATTTTCACGTCATTAGGAATTACCGAATTATCGTAGGTAAATATTATATAAAATTTGAGACCAAACAATCCTTAATAAAGGAATATAACGTTAGAAGAGAAGTTAGGAGCAATTCGTGTAAGTATTGCAAACCCCAATTTTCTTTGTGTAAAATGACCAAAATGCCCTAAGGTTATTTTACTAGAAAATGAGGATCGTGGGCCCCACCCATCCTCAAGGGGATGTTTTGATGTTAATAAGGGATTGTTTCTGTTATGTTTGTTAGATAGAGAAAGAATCTTAATTTTGAGCTTCGACGCGAAATGACCAAACGCCCTTACCCTTTAACTTTATTTGCATGCCCACTAGCCGAACCTCACTAAAATGTGTTAAAAGGTGTTTTTAAGCCATGATTAACCATTGGTTAAGCTCGGGTGGTCTCGGGCAATTTTTAAGAATGACCGTTTTTGTCTTTGTGCAGTTTTCAAATTTTGAGATTTTTGATTGTCTAACGAAACCTAAGCAATATTAGGCTCAAATTAAAGCTTATTAAATTTAATTATTAATCTAGAGTCAAAATTATTTATTTAAATTGACTAGAACCTAAAATTGCTTTAAAACACTCAAATTGCTTACTAATTCACCTAAGCCCTTAACCGTAATTCTCAAATTGCATGAATACCTTGCCTACACCTAAATAATACATGGAACACCAAAACCCTCTTCCATGAGGCTGTAATGCACGAAATTATTCAGCCATAATCATTAGAATTATTGCAAGATAATGCACTAAAACATAATGCCAAAAATCACCATAAAACAAGGAACTTTGAAACATGATTCCATGTTTTAAGCCACCAAACAAGATGATTTTTCCTTCCTTGTCTCCTCCTCAAATTTAATCAGATTTTCCTCCTCCTCTTGTCCATTCATGAGCTTGAATTCTTCTATAAATAGGCATGCTTAGAAGTCATCAGGACTTGCTCAAAAATTTCACAACTTCAAGTTTTTCGAAGCTCAAAAACTTTCTTCTTTTCTTTCCTTGGCTGAAATTCTTTCTTCAACCTTTCAAGAATATTTTCTTTCATTTCACTCCAAGAAACCAAGTTCTCTTTCCTTTCCTTCAAATCAGATTAGGTAGGGAGTTGTTTTTAAGTTTATTTCTATGTTTTGCTAAGTGTTGTTCTTGGTTCAAAATGATGATTTCATGGATTTTCTCTAGTTTTTCCATTTGGTTTTCTTCTTCCTTTTCTTTAACCAATTTGGCCATATGGCCTAGGTGGGACTAAGATGATGGCTTGATGATGAGGACCTTGAAGGTGGGTTATGAATCGATCACAAGTTAGGCCTCTAAAGCTTCAAAGTTCCACTTGATGCAAAACTTTAAAGAATAATATTTTTATGATGTTTTTATGATCTTGAGTTTAGAACTTGAAAGATGTATTTTTCACTTTGTCTTGCTAAGATATATTGGGTTGAATTTATATTTCTCTAAAGTCTTGGAGCTCTAGTAAAAATAAAATGAACTTGCATCCATGTTTAAGTTTATGCCTTGCATAATCATGTTTACTTTCTATGTCATCACTAAAATTTCAAGAATGAATAAATGGACTTGATACTCTTGTTTAAATTTCCAAGTTTGCATTTCATGTTTATATTTCATGTTGTCACTTAATCTCTAAAGATAATAAAGAAGTTACATCTCATATTTATTTTATGTTCTCACTTTATTTTATAATGGCTAAAAGAATCAACGCATGACATGTTTATTTTTATGTCATCACCTAAAGATCCTAGAGCTCAAAGACTTACCCAAGTATCACAAGCAAAGAAATAAGATTATTGGAGTTAAAGAATTGATTCTTTAGAAGTTTTGAGATTGGAGCTTAAAAAGATGTAATAATAATCCTCTTCTCCCTTCACCGGTCCAGTGCGGATTACCGCGCTCCTTCTAAGATCTCTCTCTTACTGGTCCATGCGGACTACGCCGCTTTCTTGCATCATGTTTATATTTCAAGCTCTTGCATCATGTTTAATTTTCATTGCTCATTCCAAATCTTTTGAGCAACTCCTTGCAATATTTTGATTGATTGATGAATATGCCATCCTTGGTTTGCTTGATTTGGAGTCCAAGAAAGAAATTTAATTCTCCCATCATTGACATCTCAAACTCACTTTGCATGATATTTGAGAAATCCTTGCACAAAGATTCATTAGTGGCACCAAAAATAATATCATCTACATATATTTGTACCAAGAGTATATCATGCTCCTTTCTTTCAATGAAAAGAGTAGTGTCAACCTTTCCTCTTGAAAAACCTTTTTCTAAAAGAAATTTACTCAACCTTTCATACCAAGCCCTAGGGGCTTGCTTTAAACCATATAAAGCCTTTTTCAATTTGAACACGTGGTTGGGTAAATCAAACTTTCAAAACCAGGAGGTTGATCAACATATACTTCTTCTTGAATGAGACCATTAAGAAATGCACTTTTAACATCCATTTGATAAAGTTTAAAATCCATAATAGATGCAAAAGCAAGTAACATTCTAATTGCTTCTAATCTAGCAACAGGAGCATATGTTTCCTCATAGTCAATTCCTTCTTCTTGGTTATATCCTTTAGCCACTAATCTTGCTTTGTTTCTAATTATGACACCATTCTCATCTAATTTGTTCCTAAAAACCCATTTAGTGCCAATAATTGGATGATCATTGGGTCTAGGAACTAGTTCCCAAACTTGATTTCTTTCAAATTGATTTAATTCATCTTGCATAGCAATAATCCAATGTTCATCAATAATGGCTTCATGAATGGTTTTAGGTTCAATTTGAGAAACAAATGCCATATGATTACATGCATCTTTAAGAGAGTTTTGAGTTGTTACCCCTTTTGATATATCACCTATAATATTGTCAAGGGATGATTCTTTGAAACTCTCCACTCCTTTGGAAGATCACTTGCCCTTGGTTCCTCTTGAAGTAGAGTTTCCTTCTTATTTCCTCTTCCTTGGGCTTTAACTCATTTCCTTGAATATGAGTGTTTTCCAAAGTATCTACAAGATCATCAATAATTTCCTTCTCGGCCTAAGGAGGTTAGTCTCATCAAAAGCAACATGAATAGACTCTTCAATAGTCATGGTTCTTTTATTATAAATTCTAAATGCTTTACTATGTAAAGAATAACCAAGAAATATTCCTTCATCGGATTTAGCATCAAATTTGCCTAAGTTATCCTTACCATTGTTCAAGACAAAGCATTTACATCCAAAGATATGAAAGTGAGAAATATTGGGTTTTCTCCTTTGTATATTTCATGGGGGTTTTCTTTAAAATTGGCCTTATCAAGGCTCTATTCATAACGTAACAAAAGCAGGATTCACTGCATTCGCCCAGAGAATATTTAGGGAGATTTGAGTCATTGAGCATAGTTCTTGCCATTTCTTCTAAATACCTTTCAAGTTGTGGAGTTCTTGGGAGAAAAGTTATACTCAATTCCATATTCATCACAAAAGTTTTCAAAAGAAGCATTTTCAAATTCCCCACCATGATCACTTCTTATGGATGCAATGTTTAAATTCTTCTCATTTTGAATAACTTTTGCAAGTTTCTAAAGGCATAAAATGCATCACTCTTATGAGCAAGAAACAATGTCCATGTAAATCTAGAATAATCATCCACAATTACTAGAGCATAATAATTTCCTCCAAAACTCATAGTTCTAGATGGACCAAAAGATCCATGTGCAAAAGTTGTAAAGGTCTAGTTGTTGAGATAATGTTTTTAATTTTAAAGAACCCTTACTTGTTTTCCCTTTTGACATGCATCACAAAGTTTATCTTTTTCAAATTTGAGTTTTGGTAGACCAATTACTAGATCTTTGGAGACCAATTTATTCAAGTGATCCATCTAATATGAGCAATTCTTCTATGCCATAACCATGAATCATCTTCCTTACTCATAAGACAATGTGCATGATTTGAAGGAATATCTTCTAAGATTATCATATATACATTATTTATTCTATGTCCTATAAACTTTACTTGTTTATCCTTCTTACTTTCAATAAAGCAATAAAGTGAATCAAATAGTACCCAATATCCTTTATCACATAATTGACTAACACTTAATAGACTATGTTTAAGACCATCAACAAGTAAAACATTTTCATAGAGGTAGAGGGATCTTTATTGACATTGCCAACTCCAAGAATTTTTCCTTTATTGTTGTCCCCATATGTTACATGTCCACTTTTCTTGGGAGTTATGTGTGTAAATTTTGATGCATCTCCCGTCATGTGCTTGGAACAACCACTATCAATGTACCAACTTTGCTTTAAAAGTACCTCTTCATCACTCTCACAATCTCTAGCCATGAGACTTAGATTTGCAACTTTATTTTCAGAGTCACTTGATGAATCTATATCATTCTCCTCCCATGTTATGTATGCCTTCTTTCCTTTCTTGTCTTTGAAAGATTTCTTCCCAAATTTCTCTATCTTCTTTTTGTAGATAGGGCATTCCGTTTTATGTGACCTGGTTGATCACATTCATAGCATCTTGGGATTGGGAAGATTCTCACCCTTTTTGAAGTTCTTCTTAGGGATGAAATTTGATCTTCTTTGATTTCCCTTTTCTTTAGAAACCTCCCAAATCTTTTCACAAAGAGACTAAAACTTTCATCATTTTCATCTATACCTTCTTGTTCATCATTGTCTTCATCATCACTTTCTTCATGTGTGAAGATGCGATTTTAAGTGCAATTCCTTTCTTCTTTTTGTCATTCTCTTCATGTTGATTGAAGTCTGTAAGTTCCAACTCATGTTCTTGAAGTTTTCCGAAGAGAGTGGCAAGAGACATAGTGGCCAAATCCTTTGATTCTCCAATAGCCGTCACTTTCTTGCCATTGCCTATTTAAACATTCTCAACACTTTGTTAATAAGATCCTCATTTGGAAATGTCTTTCCCAAAGAGGCAAGATGATTAACAATATGAGTAAATCTCTTTTGCATGTCTTGAATGCTTTCATTTTATTCATTCTAAGAGTTCATACTCGTGTGTAAGTGTTTATTCTAGATCTCTTAACTTCACTAGTGCCTTCATGAGTGACTTCTAAAGTGTCCCACATTTCTTTTGCACTTTTACAATTTGACACTCTAAAGTACTCATTCATCCCCAAAGCAGAAGTGATTATGTTCTTGGCTTTCAAGTTATATTGAACTTTTCTTTTATCTTCATCACTCCACTCATTTCTAAGCTTTTCAATTTTCTTATCTCCTGATTTTTGTAGGAATGAAGGACCATTTTCAACAACATCCCATACATCTAGATCTATGGCTTCTATAAAGATTTGCATACGAGTTTTCCAATAATGATAACCATCACCATTGAAAATAGGAGGCCTATTGATAGAGTTACCTTCAGGAAGAAAGAGTTTGATGAGGCCATAACTATTCTTGAAGCGTTTAAGCCTTATACAAGAATCTAGCTCTGATACCACTTGTTATCCAAGTGGCCTCAATTAACTCAGAGGGGGTGAATTGAGTTCAAAAACTTTTTCTTAGATTTCACACTCTAATCACTTTTTCAAAGAGTTTTAAAGATATGACTCAAAAACTTAATTTAATAATGCAATTGCAAGAGATTTATGAATGTAATTATGTATATGAACATGATTAACCAAACAATGAAAAATAAATTTGCAATAAACGTAAAGAGATAAGAGAAATTGCAAACTTGGTTTATACTGGTTCGTGTCACCTCTTGTGGCCTACATCCAAGTCTTCAAACAACCCACTTGAGAGTTCCACTACATCAATCTTTACACTTTGAAGAGCACTCTTACACCTTGGGATCCCTCACCCTTGTGTTTGAGTCTCTCAAGAACCAAGAGATGCCCCACTCTTGTTCTATCAAGGGATGCCCCACCCTTGTACACAAACTTGAAAAAGTATTACAGATATCACTCTCTTGAGAGTAGATGTTACAAATTGAAGCCCTATAAGATTTCTCAAGAATAAGACAATTTGGCCAAGTATTGATCTCAAAGATTGATGATTGATAATGATTGAACAAATGATCTTTGTAGTATGTTTTCTATGTTTTAAAGTGTGTTAAAAATAGGTATTTATAGAAAACAATTCGTGTAGACCGTTAGGAATTGATCCCATAGGATGTGTCTCTTCAAACACACCTTTTC